>VZRE01007322.1:74465-118477 GCA_013396775.1 Cephalopterus ornatus | reverse complement strand
CGGCACGGTACGACATGGCCCGACAGGGCTCGGCTCGGCTCGTTTTGCTCGGCTCGTGGCGGCGCGTTCCCGGTGCGGCCGTGCCCCCCTGTGGCACGGCCGGGAAGCTCAGGAGGCCGGAGCCGCCTGTCCCCGGCCAGCCCGGCTGCGGAGCCGGCTCCGGGCCGGGGTCCGGCCTGCTCGGGCCCGGGGGGCGACGGCCGTGCCGGTGTCAGCTCCCGGCGCGGGTCGCTGTCAACGCCGGTGGTGATGCTTTTCCTTCCTGTCCTAACACCGGTGGTTATACGGCAAACTGCCGCCGGGAACCGATCGGACTGAAAATTAACTGATCAAACCCCAGCAAAGGCAAAAGTTACTACCCAAAGCTTCTGGAATTGCTTCCTCCCCACGTCGGCCAGCGCCGTGGCTGCGTGCCTACTGGGTTTCATAAAAAGAAGAGACAGTGCAATATGTTTTTTGCCTGAACAGGGAACCGTGTTCTTCACTTTGTTGGCAGCCCCACTAGGGTAGCAGCTATGGGGAAATGCTGCCCTGACCCCCGTAATGGCTCTTCTTTCTCACAGCTGCTCTTTCGTCTGGAGCAGGGCGCTGAAAAACTTGACGAGTTCAAGGGGCTGACTTCTCCTCCTGCAATGGTCCCCCAGAAGAAATGAAGGGGATTTCACTGGTGATTTCTTCTCCTTCCGCTTTTAGAGCTGACTGTTTTCAGCAAGAAACCAAGTATGAGGCTGTAACTGTGGGAATGTGAACGAAGACTTCCGGTCAAAGAATGAAAGCAAGGGAATTGAGTTCTCATTATAAGTGGTATCCTTATTCTTTATGTATAACCGAGTGATATCCAAGGTCCCTTCCAACCCAAACCATTATATGATTCTATGAAATATATATCTCAGCAGCTTTCTCCATGGACTATGCAGACTATTTCTATTATCAGCTTCAACCATAGTAGAAATGACAAATTGAAAATTTGACAAGAAAATACTCAGCAAGAGTAGAACTCAGGAGTTTATTAAAAAGCACAACCAACCACGTGCTGTGAATAATGAATCTCTCTCTTTGGCGCAGCAAGAACGGTCTTCAGCTTTCTGAAGCTTTTCCTGTTAAAATGCTAATCCCAAAAGAACATAAAACGAGCAACGCTGAGGTCTCTACAGGGGGGACAGCACAGCCTTCAGAGGGACCCTGTGCATTGAGCATGAACAGCAGTGGTTTGGTAGCAAGGGATGACCAGTGTGGAAGTGTGACCACTGTGGAAGTGTGACCAGTGTATAGAATCATTAAGGTTGTTAAAGACCTTCAAGATCATCAAGTCCAACCATTAACCCAGCACTGCTATGTGACCACTAAACCATGTCCCAGAGTGCCACATCTACCATCTTTTAAATACTTTCAGGTATCTAAATGGTCATTCCCTGGGCAGCCTGCTCCAGTGCTTGACCACCCTTTCCATGAAGAAATTTTTCCTAATATCTAATCTAAACCTTCCCTGGTGCAACTGTAACTTGTTACTTGGGAGAAGAGACTGGCCCCCACCTTGCTACAACCTCCTTTCAGGTAGTTGTGGAGAGTGATAAGGTCTCCCCTGAGCCTCCTTTTCTCCAGCATAAAGAACCTTGGTCTCTCCTAAGGCTCCAAACCATTCACCAACTCCATTGCCCTTCTCTGGACACGCTCCAGCACCTCAATGTCTTTCTTGTAGTGAGAGGCCTCAAACTGAACACAGGATTTGAGGTGTGGCCTCACCAGTGCCAAGTACAGGAGGATAATCATTGCCCTGGTCCTGCTGGCTACGCTGTTTCTGATACAGGCCGGGTTACCATTGGCCTTCTTGGCTAGCTGGGCACACCACTGGCTCATGTTCAGATGGCTGCTGACCAATACCCGCAGCTCCTTTGCTGCCGGGCAATTTTCCAGCCACTCTGCCCCAAGCCTGTAGTGCTGTCTGGGGTTCTTGTGATCTAAGTGCAGGACAGGTCACTTTGCCTTGTTGTACCTCATGCAACTGGCCTTTTCCCATCGATGCAGCCTGTCCAGATCCCCCTGTAGTGCCTTCCTACCCTCCAGCAGATCAATGCTCCTGCCCAACTTTTTTCAGTATCTTAATTAGTAATCAGAGATTTATGTTAATTTGCAATAAGTAATAAAGTAAAAATTCCACAAATTGAGCCTTTTTTGCCCATGACACCCAGAGCACATTATGCTGGCTGATGTGAATAAGGAGGCCATAACCCCTTGTTATTTTCACTGTAAATCTACCCTAGTACACTCACTGTCTTGGAAACTACATTATTCATCAGAAAAGTTACTCATGCGTTTCCAGTGATATAATTCATCTTTGGACCTATATCCTAGGGGAATCTGGTAAATAATCATTTAGGTGAGTAAGGCTTGGGGCATCAATGGGAAGAGCAGGAACTGAGAAGAAACCCAAATCTTTTGGCCACATAGGATTTCTCAAAAAAAGCTAGATAGGTTTTGCATAAAAGTATTTGAAGGTTTTCAGTCCATGTGCAAAGATTTCAATCTAAAGGACTGCTCATGCATTTTAGGTGAAAGCACTAAAACAGGGGTTTTAGGAGCTAGGTCAAATCTCAAATATCTGAATAAAATTCTGCATTGCACACATCTTACAGTTAAATCATTGTAAACTAAATAGAAGAGAAAAATGTTGTTACTATTCACCAGAAAATTGTTTTGGTTTTTTTCCCAATTTTGCTGTGGTCTAGCAACTCCCTTTAATGGGAGGAATCCTTAACAACACAGCATAGCTTCTTCCTTTGTAATGCTGTTGTTTAGAATAAATATCTGAAGCAACAACAAATAAAGCAGCCCTTTGAATCATGCTACTGAAAGTGGGTTTTGCTGAAAACTACTTCTAAAAAACAGTCAATAGGTTAAAACCAAAACTGAAACTCTCCTTCTTCATACTGATCCTCTAAAACTGTACAGAAGCTACCTGTGCAAGTGCTGATTTTTATGCCTGTGCTTCGCTTTTAGTACCGTGGGACTATTTGTGGAAGGGCAGATAAGCACACGTTTGAGTGTTTGCAGAAACTGAGCTTATCTCCAGCCTGTATTAGCTGGATTCAGGGTGCTCAAGCAGACACACACTGCTTTCTCTCAGGAGCCATAGGGTGAATAGCCTCCAAGTTTCAGATCTCCTTTTCCACTCTGAAGTTAAAACTTCAAAAGTCTGCAGTAAGAACCTTCAGGGATTAATGTAATTCATTCTTTCCTGTCCAAGTTTTACATAGTGGGGTTATTACACTGCTCACCACAACTGCAAGCTCTGGGCTAGAGACAACTGTTTCAGTTTATTTTAACAGTGTGTTTACCTTATTAAAGTAATAACAAAGAGGGATGATTGCATTAATTACTACATCAAACTAGCTGCCATGGCACTCCCCTGCCAACCCTCAAATCAATTAGTTGCATCTGTAAGTCAAGTGATTGAAGGTTTTTAAATTATTTTTCCTTCCCCCTCCTTTTTTTTTTAATCCATTTTGCCATTTAATACTGTCTCTTCAAGTGAAAGCTATTGTTCTTCACTGAGAGGATGAGAAGATTTAGATGGACTCCTAACATGTGGTAAGAGGTTCAAAGCTTGATTCATGGTTACTCAGAACCTTCTGAAGTGATACACACCCCACAAAGTGATTTTAAAATGCTACTATTCTACTGATAGCAATTTAGACTTGCCTTGCCCTGATGTAATTGGTTATAGGGTGCAAAAAAGCAGTAAACCTTTGGGGTGCTAAGAACAAGTGGCATTACTGGTGTAATTAATTTAATGTAAATCCATCATTAAGAACATGACGAGAATGAGCTACATTTCTTGTTTCTGTTTTAGATCTAGTTTCCTAATGAAACAATGCATATGTACTGCATGCAGGGCAGTGAGTAAACATCTTTATCTCCCTCCTAATAACTTTTGAAACGGTCAGACAATTTCAAAAACTCAGATGGGCAGCAGTCACAAAGCTCCAACTGGTTTCATGAAAGGAAAGGGCTGGATAAAGAAGAGAAGACTTGTCCCATCATTGAGAGAAGAGCGAGCAGAGACTCCCTGTCCACACGTAAGGCACAAAGCCATGGTTCCACTGCTCCTGGGCAGCATGGGCTGAGCACGTGGTCTGGTGGGTTTGGAGGCACCCACTTCACTTCCCCACACAGCAACCATTGCAGATGAGCTCACAGGGGGTTTCTTTGCCTGACTCTGAAGGGACATGTGTAATCAGGATTTTTTAGGAGCAGAGTTAATTTTCACATCAGGGAGAGTGGGGTGCCTCTTTATAGGAAGCTGTCTGCCTGGATGGCAGCTGGTACAGCACAGCCTCCTGTATATCTGATGGGGATAAGAAGCAAGTCCCTCAGTATTTTTAGCTGCCAGTTGCAGCTATAAGGTAGGAGGATGACAATGGAGCTGGCTGCTGCTTCCCAGTTCTAAGCTTTTCTAAACCAGATCATGAGAAGTTAAAAAAAAAAGGCTTGGGGCTCCTCTAAGCTAAACCAGCTGTTTATCAAGAGCTTGCAAAGGCAGAGAACAGCAATACTAGTCCTGTCATCTCCTGTCTTCAGCATTCTGCCTGCCACCAGCTGCAGAAGCCACTGGGGCTACAGATTTCCCAACAATGGAATAAACTGCACTGTGGGAAGATCCATCTCCTTTTGGTCCCATTGTTCTAACAACACAAAATGTCTCAGTGCAGCTGAGAATCTGGCTCTTCACATCTCTCTCAGCTTCTAATAAATAGATTTCACCAAGAAAATGCATTGCTTGTCCCATTTTATTGAGAGTACATAATCACTGTCAGAGACATTCAAACAGATTTTTTTTTTTGGTGAAAAATTGTTGCACATCGGACATGTCAACTTAGATTGCTTAAGATGGGAATAGAGGGAAATATAGGAGTCTTCTGCCTTCATCACAGGGGCGATCTTCACAGCAAAATTATTGTGATGGGGGACATCACTTTTTAATGTAATTAACAACCTCAGTGTCACCACTGCAGTCAATTATCAAGACTAGGAATTCCCCTGGTATCTCTGGGTCAAATTCTGCTAGTGGATGCTCTATTTGGCTTCCATTTCCCTCAGCTGGACGTCATGTATGCATCTAAGAGTAGCATTTGGCTCCAAAAGAGGAATCAGCACTTCTGTTACAAGCAGAAGCATTTGGTATGCCTTTTGTGGGTTTTCATTCCTGGGCGGAAAAGTCTGGGGAGATCAACAGGGTTCCTTTGTTCCCAGTGATTTAAGGTGTGTTGATTCGCATGACTTCATCTTCCACCTTCCAACACTTGTGAGGCTTTACTGAATTAACTGAAAGGAAAGAGAGGCAGCAGAGGAGTGGGAGAATGGGACCATCCCACATGGATCATGCATGTATGCTGGTACTTAAAACATTAGAGAATTCCTGTGTTTAGGAAGAAAAAAGAAAAGAGCCCACCCACCATCTCTGCACCCTGGTGCTTACAGTATTATACCATGCAAGTAATAGAGGGTATGTTTGTATTTAAAAGAGTGTTTCAAAGCCAAGTGTGGTAAAGAAAATATCTGGTGTGATAATAAATCACTTAAAATGTTTGTAATCTTACAAAACACGGATTGTTGAGAATTCCTGTGTTTCACTCCACATTTTCTTTCCAAGGAGTGGGAGGAGAGAAAGTTTTCGATTTGTCCTGCAGACATGCAATTTTCATGTTTGTGTTATGCCTTTTTGTCTTTGAGAAGTGGTCAGCAAATTTGCTTCCATTGCAATACCTTCCACAATGAAAAATTAAATTCCATGCTACGTGTAATGGTAGGAGAATTTTGGTCTTAAAAAAAAAAAAAGGCATTCAGGCCAAGGCATTTAACTAGGACTCAGGGTATATAAAGAACAACCCAAGTGCCAAAGCACAGGCACTTAATGCAATAGATGCAAAGCAGCCTTTGATGCCCTGTGACTCTGAGATACCTGCTTGAGGCTGGCAAATGTGACATAGGACTCTACAGCACATCTGCAGCCTCAGGAAAGGGAGGTGAAAGGCAGGTGGGTGTCTAAAATTACACCAGTTACCATTGCTGCTTAGGCAGTGGAATTGCTATGCACTATTGTAATTTATTCCTACATAGGTTTAACATCCTTCTGATTCTGTGTTTGGTGGGAAAGACGAGAGAGCATGGGTTTCCATCTTAATTATTATCATATCTTACTCTGTCTCTCACCATAAAAGAAGTTCTGGAATAGACTAGGTGGTTGTCTTCTGCAATACAATACCAAAAAAAATTCATTATTATAGCAATGTTATTCTCAGTGATTCACCACAAATACAACATTTACATCTTTTAATGCAGGCTGATATACAGCATCAGATAATATTCGCCTACTTTGACGTTTTTTTCCCCAGTACTGCATGGTACATAACACTGATTTTTAAGTGACCAACAGGTGCTTATTTTAAAGGCTCCAAGACCTTTGAAAGTATGGATGAACATCAGATTGACCAAAGCAAAGGGTGAAATTGAGCCTGGATTTATTTGATGACATTAACATGCACTCTTGAGAAGATTATTGCACTGAAGAGCTTACAATGGAAATATTGGCAGATGGAAAGAGAGAGGCAACAGGAGCTGCTACATTAAAGGGGTGGTGAATGGAGAGAATACAAGTCAGCATAAACTAGGAAAGAAAACAGCATCTCTATGAAGAAGTATGTAGCAAGGAGACTGGACAAAGCAAACATTTTTATATTGTAGTGACTCTAGAGTAGACATATGTGAGCAAAAGATGCACAGAAATGATGCCCTGGTGTTTATCGGACTTGGCTTTCTACGTTACTGACAAGATGAAGATTCATGAGGAGCTAACTGCAAGTGGGAAATCCAGAGAAAAGCCGGGGACGTAAAGTATGCTCGAAGGCATAAAGATAAATTCAGGAGCATTGCCTTCACCTAAGTTACATTATGAAACCAGTATGTTCCAACTGACAACAGTCATTCACCTTCACTGTGGTCTGAGGAAAAAAAAGTCTCTGGACTCTTTTACAGTTGAGCATTTAGTGACATAGTTACTTCACAAGAAGTGTCCTTATCAGCAGTTTCCCAAAGTGAACAGGGTTGAAATCAGAATTGTATAGAATAACCCTGTCTGTGCATAGGCCTATAGCAAAATAACAATTCTGGAATTGTTATCCTGGAGATAATTATCAAGATTAATTAAACCTACGGGCTTGCAAGGAAAATAAAAATAACTTTAAAGAAAATCTATTGGGATAGTGCTTCTTTGGTTTTAGTCTAGGAGTTACATTTTGACTAGTGCTTTACTGCTTTTGGGAGGTTGCAAATAGGAGTACTCAGCTATACAAAACCATGGAAATTAGAACTCCTTTGGCAGCCCAGTGTGGTACTGTTCCCCATGGGCTCATTTGAAGGAGAACTGCCCAAAGGCCAAACTGTACCCGTGACTGGGAGCACACACAGTTCGCTCTCGTGCCAATAGAAATTCCATGCACACACCTAAGTAGTAAATTGTGCTGCATACTTACTGTAAAAATTGGAGATAAGGAGAAACATTGGAGATTTTTAAGGAGCTTGTGCTTTGTAAGAATGATTGATATCATCATGCATAAAGTATTGAATATTTAAATGGACTGGGGAATCTCCTTTGCTGATTACTTGATGCTAAAATATGTCATTTCAGAACTCAGAATACCCTTTCAAAAATTTTGTAACTTTCTCAATCTCTCTGGAGTCATTAATTATACAGTTTTGAGAATCAGTGAAGGGACATACTCAGGTTTTTTCTCCACTAGGCAGAGAAATACAGTTTAAAGTACTCTACCTAGTCTCTCAGAAAATTAATAGACTGGCATGTGTGCTTCCTTGCCTAACACTTTTCACCTGTGACAACTGCAGGTAATTATTTTGCCCAAGTGAAACTGATTCTGGGCATTCTCAATGAGAAAACCTTTCTTTCTAGGTTCAATAAAATTTGGTATGCATTTCACCCTTGGAACTTAGATCTTTCATTATAAAATTGTATGGCAGAAAGAACTGACTCTTTGCATTTGAATATTGGTCTCCAAAGAGACAGCCATAGTGGGAGCAAGAGTGCCAGTGTTATTCTTTAAAGATGAGGTAAGTTACATCCTGTCCAACCTTAGGAGAGAAACGAGTTTGTGACAGTTATATTTGTTATGACAGGGCTGCCTGCAATGGTTAGAAAAAAGCTGCTGCACCAAGATTTGTTTTTTAGGATAAAGGTTGGTAAAAGTTGAGTAATTCTCCTATTTCAACTAAAACTGGCTACAAATTGATCCTAAAATCTGAAGGCCAACAGACCTCTGGCAAAACTCACTATTTTAAAACTACTGATTGTTGCCTGAATATTTATTAAAATCCCATCAGAGCAACACTGGATGAAATATTATATACTTCATGTAGACCTTTGTGAAAGTGTGTTCTCCTTTGAAAATATCAAAAAAAGAACAACAACAACAAAACCAAACAAACCAAAACAACTAAAACAAAAAAACAAACAAAAACCCCCCAAACCAAAACAAAAAAACCCCAAACAAACAAAACCAAAGAGAAAGCACAAGTTCAAAACTGGAACCAATGCAAAGGCTCTCTGGCCATTGTGGTCATAACCTACCCAGCAGACCGAGTTGGTAATGCCCGCCTTCCAGTGTCACTCTTTTCAGAGTGACACCACTCCATGTTGCTGTACCTGATGCTGATGCCACACCCCATGTCCCAGTGAGTTTCCCTGTTTGGGTTCTGTTCTACTTTCTGAGCTGTATGGCCATTTCAGCATCCTGCTGTAGGGTAGTTCATGTACACTCATAGAAACGTTAGTGTTGGCAAGAAAGGAAACAAACTGGCTCTACTCAACTTCTGTTATGTCTTACCTCATTAACCTTGCCTATTTATTTGAATGATCTGAGAAGAAATAAACAGTATACTAAGGGGACAGTGTAGAAGAATCATGGTGTTCTGACACTTGTTTGTAAAGCACTTTCAAATATTCAAATGAAATACGGTCGATGTTGGGTTATAGCTAGTAAAATCCAAGTAACTTATTGAAGTATTCATGAGGTGAATGCAAGACTTACATCATTAGTCTTGTTAAAACTTTTCACAATTGAATTCTACAAATCAACAAACAATGAAATTACTCCATTGGTTATTGGGTGTGGTAATATCTACTTCACCACTATAAGTTGCTTTTATTGGGCATTGTTATATCAGCTAATCATTAGCAGGTCTGCCCTCAGGAAATTCTGTTTAGCAAACCAAAATTATATCTCTTTTTAATGTGAAACAGTTGACATGAAGGATTATGGATATTAGATAAGGGTTTGTATTTCGAAAGGGGGAGCTGGAATGTGAGAGGCCCCAAAGCACGTATATTCCTGAGCCATCTGTTGTGCCAGCTACACAAAAGCAAAAGAGGGTCAGGAACTGCTTGAGCTTGGCAGTGCTGCCATCAATAGCAAAGGAAGAAGGACCCACAGACAGGACCCTAACAGCCATAGACTTTAGGGCAGGGAGGAAAGAGGAGCATCTCAAGCAAACTGAGGATCCAAATTGCAACCACTTTGCTTTCTGGACTCCAGTACTCCCACCGCCCACATGCTAGAAACAGCTGCAATCTTTAGAGCAATGAGGACTTCAGAAACCTTTTGTGGAAGTGCTGGAATTTGGATACTGGGAAGTGCTCAATAAATTTATTTACCCTATCTCATGTTGAGATTCTCTGCTATTATTTTTTTTTTTCTTCAATGACCAGCCCCTCTCTCTCCCCTGGAAAAAAATAATACTAATGAAGACTCAGAAGCATTTGAAAAAACCCTAAGAAACAGAAAAAAGCTTTAGCCCTTCATCCCAGATAAAGAGAAAACCAACCCACTTTCCTATAACTTTGTCAGAAACACTAGAATGGTTTGGGGTTTTTTTGCAATAACCACTGGAAATTTTGCTCAATTATTTTACAATTCTTTCAAGCTGGATTCTATCATAAACTCTTGGAAAGCAAGTATTATCATCTTGAAAGGTCAAAAAGTACTATAGGATCCATAGAGCATTGAAAAGTAGCAAAATAAATGTGCAAAGTATGTTTAAAAGCATAGATGCACTTGGCAAAAATTACTGCCACAGCAGAAATACACAGTACTCACACCCCAATAATTGGAAACATAAGGAAGTGGTTTCTTCAAACCCCGCATTTTCCCTCACAACTCAAACTCTTCTGAGTGCCAGTGCAATTGCTTACAGGAGCAAGTAGAAATTCACACACAGTTTTCGGGATGGGACTCCTTCAGTCAGAAGCTCCTCAGACATGGACTCAGCCCTTTACCAAATGCAGACTGCACATGTCACTACATAAAAAATGGTACAAACTCAGAAAAAAATGAGAAAGTTAAGAAATTGGGATGACTGCCCTGAGATCTGAAGTTTGTTATCCCTGTGAGAGTTTCTGTGTGGAAAATAATAAGAAGAGGCTGTCCCACTGCAGTGCCTTAAACAATGGTGAGAGCTCTGCCCACTTCTGCTCTGAGCCATTTCAACAAGCATCAGGTGAGAGTTCACATTCTAATAGGCTGCCAGCAAAAATAGGAGTGCAACACATCTGTGTTCATTTCACATGAATGTAGAAGACTAAATGCAATGCAGAGTAAATATAAATTGGTAAACATAAACAAAACACAGAGTAAACATAAGGAAAGAATAAACTACAACAGAATTCTATTAGGGGAGTAAGAAGAGTAAGACCTAATGGGTTTCCACAATTTTATTTATAGCTAACTTAGTGTTTAGAGAAGCTAGATAAGGTGTCTGCATAGGTAATGCTCTATATGGCAGCAGAGAGATTTCACTATAGATATTTTCAGCTTTACTGAACCACACTTTATTTAACATCATTTGTATAAATAACACAAACAATTCATTTGTTTTTCACCAAGAAAAAGTTAGATAAATATTACTGAAACACAACCTGAATTTTCTGAGCTTGTATTTACACTGCTTTGACAGCAATGCCCTCTTATAAACCAATGCTCTTCAGCACAGAGGCTTGATGTCTGAAGAAGGATTTGATCATGAATTTTCAAAGGCAAGACAGGGCATAGACATTCAGAAACATCTTTCACATTTAAAGAAACCAATGAATATGTTCTAATAATTCAAATCATACCAAACCTTGACCAGTTCCTGACTGGATTTCACCTCTGGTTAAGGCTTAAAAAACTGGCTGCAATTTCGCTGTAAGAAATGCCCAAGAAATTTCAAGATGAGACATCTATTATCCCAGAGGTAAAACAAATAAATAGCATTGTAACAATTTAGTTCTGTAAGGGTATCATGTATCTGAAGAGAATTTTTGAATATATCAAATGTATACAGGATCGGTGGATATGAAGTATTCCATTGAGATTTATGAAAGCATATAGACCATGTCAATCCTAATGTTCAGCCAAATTCTAATTGTAGCTATTTATCTGAAGAGGAACAATGGAAATCAACCAAAAATAATAGCAAATGATAACACACACCCCTCAGGGTCCATCCAAACTGTCTCACAGTTTCTACCTATGACTGCTATCATAGAATTCATGAAGTTTTCTACATGTCAGAGAGCAGTCCCAAATTAACCTCTCAGTTTTAGAATTACTTAAATCCTAGTGAATTCCATTCATGAAATTCACATGTTGTAAAATCGGATTTCTAAAGGTGAAACAACTATCACACTTGTAGAAAGTCAAAACCAAAACCTTTATTAGGTGGCACAAGCAGTGATGTGGTACATGTGAAAAGAAGCAATACCTTCCCAAGCACACATATGTCATGTTCAACTGACATTTTGGAGACTCTGCTGAAGAATGTAAATTCATTTATCAGAAAGAGCAAAATTACATTTTTATGATGTTTTAGGAGATACCTATGCTATTCCTTATCTCACTGTCCCTCAGTAGGGGTTCAACTCCTAAGAATCTTCTATTGGCCTCATTGAGTTTTTAAGGAAAGCCCAAGGATAAATATATTGAGAGACAGTGATTAAAATAAAAGCTTTGTTTAGTAAATAGAAACAGGCATTTCAAAGAGGCTTCTGACTCTGGCTGCACCATGCTGGCCTGCTCTTCAAAAATGCTCAGCACCTGCAGTTCCCCCTGCAAAGGAGGCTGGAGAATGCGACATTCCACACCTCAATTAGTGTACTGAAGGCACAAAAGCTTTAATTAACATAAGATCCAATGCAATGATTTATGCAGATTAACCTTATTTACAAAGTTGAGCCCTAACAGGTGTTTTGCTGTCCTCCCTCCAAATTTAACAGTTTTTTAATTTTTCACTTAAGCAATCAAGCTCAAGCAGAAACTAAGTTAAAAACATGGATCTGCTTTTGGCATTCTCACTTCACAAAGATCATTAAATCTCAGAAGAGTGGACATCATCATAACAAGAAAGAATGCCGTCTAACAAAGGAGAAAAGAATTATGAACAATCCTGGAAGCGTAACAATGCCTTTCAAGACAGACTGAATACTGAATGAATTCTTGCAATCCTTGCAGTAAAGCTTCATGTATACTACCTCCGTTCTTGGATTGTCAGCCTTATGCCTTGCCAATTCATAATTAACATCTGCTGTAGCTAAAGACCCCAATGCCACATGAGAACTGCTAAGGTCAATTAAAGTGTGGCACCCCAAACACAGAAAATGAATTTCTGCTGAAGGGGAGAAAGGTTCAGAGAATGTGGTCCACAGAATGATTCACTTAGAAGTCATGCATGGCACAATTTAGCTAGTTTTTTTCTGTAGTTACCTGAAAAGTAGGAATATGGAGTCAGCTGGTGAGAAGATGCCAGATTATCACACTGTGTCACCATCACCTGTCTGCCTTTGAGTCTTCATCTTCCCCTGACACCTTAAATCAGAGAAGTTGTTTTGCCTATGTCTTATCCAGAGGAAAGACTTCAACTCCATTTGGCCTATTTGGCTGTTCATGAAGGATTTTGTTAGGATCACCTGCAAACCTTTTTAGATGGTGACACATAAACGCAAGAAACAGATGTAAGAAAATAATCTGGGGATGTCTGGTGAAAAACACCCTCCTATCCAGTAAATGGGGAGGTGAGTTTGAGGGTAACAAAAACCAGAACCTCCTCCAAAATTAAAATTCACTGTGGTATCAGCAAGCAAAGCTGTGTGTGTGCATACAAAATTAACACTGTCTGTGAAAATAAATAGCCTTGGCAGCAACACTCCAGAGCTAGAGCATAATTGGCCTGCATTTTACTCCCTTCTTTTTCCTTGTAATTTCTTTGTGCTGTGTTTCTTTGTGTAAAGAAACCCTCGTTCAAGGGATTTATAGCCTTTCAGGGAGGAAATTAAAGATTCAATGTCTCTCCATCACTCACAAAGAGTGAGATTTGATTTTTAAAATAAATTATTGTTATTTATGACTAAAGTTCATCTGCATATCTTCAGACAATATTGGCTGTTCTTGCATGAGCATTTGAAATACAGCAACTAGTGAGTGTGATGGGATAGAGTTTAAAATAGGAAGCCTTTTCTTTTCCCTCCAAGACATATTCATCTGAACAACAAGGAGACAGCCCATATTTGTACCTTCCCCCTCACACTTATGTGGATCAGTCTGATGAAGGGTCCAGATTTAGGTTCATAACATTCCTTACCCTACTTCTCCTAACACTTGATAAAAATAAAACTCCGGCATCCGATTATGGATATTCCAAATTCCACCCCACCCCCCACCCCAGACATTACATTGAAACTTCAAAAAAGAGTGTTCTAAAGGGGCCTTAAAGAGCAGGATGAGAGGTTATTCATTACCTCCTGCAAACTGGACTGTGTTAAGTGCTTGGTCCTCAAATAGATCTGATCCTGCAAGAGGGGGAAGCCTGGGTCCCACAATGGGCTCAGTGTGACAGCCCCCCTTGCCCACACAGAATCCCATTGACAGCACTCAAATAATCTCGCTGGCTGATGGGTGTTTAAAGGTCTCCACTGGCTGTGACACAAGGTTTTTTCCAAGAATAGCTATGGTTATTCATCCTAAATGGCCCAGAAAGCCTGGAGACAGCTCACATATTTTTGTTGAGCGTTATGCGCACAAACATGAAATAACAAGGGTTAGCTGCAGACTTGAGGAGAGAAAGACCTTAAGTGTAGGTTTGTTCTACACATTTAGATCCGCTTTCTCGGACAAATGTGAGAATTAGTCTGGTGGTACATAACCATAGTCCTTCCTCTGAAGATTGCAGCAAATGGAAACAATGAGAAGTGCTAAACCTAAATCTGACCCCTGGGTAAATGACATAACCCTCCCCAGTGCCAAAATGTTGCCTGAGGAATTCCTCAGTTTTATACTAACCTGCTGTAATTCTTTTAGGTGTCCCTTAGCTCTCATACCACTCCCCCAGGCACATGAAACCTGGCTATTTTACTGGACTCAAGTGTTAGGACTGCGCAGAGAGCAAAAAATAATTTCATAGGGAAAAGGAGCAGGTATGTTATGAAACCAAAACAGGACAATTTTTTCAATATAAATAACAAAGTTTGTCACTGTCTCTATTGTACAAGCTTCATGCAGAAAGAAAATAGCTGCTCTCCTAACCTTATTGACCATGGCCAAATTTCACTCCTAGTTCATTTTGCCTCATAATTCTGGGACAGCCATCCAATATTTCACCAGTGGGCCTTTCACTTTTCATTTGGAAAATCTAATTAGCAGAAAAATCTCTCTTTGGTTTAAATTCAACTATAAACTAATCTGCATGGTACAGACTTACACTTTCAAAATAACATGCTTTTTTGGGCATATATATCTGCTTCATACAGCAACATCCCAACATGCTGCAGTAATCAGGAATTCTAATAATAGTACTCTTATGAGTTAAATCCAAAGATGGTTTTCTGGAGACACTCTGAAGAAGACTTAACAAAGACTCTAAAGTACAGAATAACACCGTGGACAAGGGAGAAAGGGAACTACTCTTTTCTTCTAAAGGTGCGATACAGATTGGTCACAAAATATTCCATAAAGTGGAAATCTTGAGGCTTGAAGAAGTATGCAAAAGGCTTCAATAGTAAATGCAATAAAGCTTTGTGTAAGGAATATTATGATCACCTGTGTAATTCCATGGGGAATAGGGAAGAAAAGTCTCTGAAACCTCATGAGTATATTCAAGTTCATTAAACAATTCAGTCATCCCATGGGAAACTACAGTTAATTGTTGAATTTCTGAAAGACATTAGACAAGATCTCTCACCAAAGTATGGAAAAGAAGCTAAACACAGAGAAAGAGGAAAGGTCTTTCCAGAGAGTAGGCACAAATACTCAAGTTTCTCTGTAGAAGGAGAGCATCAAATACTCTGGTAGAGTGTGGTGCTGGGAGCCACACTGTTCAACAAATTCTTAAAACTGTGGAAAGAGAGGTGGGTGCTGAGGCAACAAAATTGCTAAGAATTGTAGGAATAAAGGACAACTGGGAAGAACTGCACGAACATCAGAAGAGAGTAACTGGGTGAAGAAAATGGCAAGATGAAATCTACAAGGAATACAGAGAGGAAAACCAGCCATCAGTTGTGTATTATGTACATAATGGAGGCTTCTGAACAATTTACAACTACTCAGGAAAGAGATTGTGAAGTTAAAAAGGTGTATGAATATGTATCATTTAAGGAAGGCATATATATAAAATAGGAGGAAAGGAGGAAAGGGGGAAAGAATAAAATGGAGAATGGCTACAGCTACAAAATGGATATCACTGTGAAGTTCTTGTTCTACCCCACTTCAGAAGTTATAGAAGACCTAGAAAAGGTGTGGAAAAGGCAACAAAGGTGATCGATGATAAGGAACAGCTGTCATATCAGGGATGATTAGGGAGGCAGAGTCTCCAGACCTGACTGCGGAGTGGTATGCTACAGGCTAATGAAATCATTAGTGACAAAAATAAGGTAAATAGCGTCCAGGCAAACCCTAAGCATAAACAGCTGCAGGCTGGAAGAGTCTGTCAGGGAAGTATCATGTTTTCCTACATCTTCTCTTCTCCTAAAACTCTCCGCTGGACCTCTACTGTTGTCCAGTGACAGACCCTAATAGATTTGGCTTCTTTATGTGAATTAAAACAAAAAGAAGCCTCATGTACTAGAATTATAGAAGAGACAGGACTTAATGCTGTGAGGCAGCATTTTAGAAAACAAGTAAAAAACTCAGACAATTTGAACAGTAAATAAAACAATGCATTAGTCATGGAACAGAGGCCAAAGGGAAGTTCGTAATCTCTTTCGTAACATGAAAAGGAGGGAGGCATTCAGTCAAAGTTATGTGTTGACAAAACTCCAAGTTGGTTGAAGAAAACACCCTTCCACATGATGTGCAAACAGGCTTCAGCATTCCACGCAATGGGAAGCTGTCAAGGCCATGAACTTAGAAAGAATCAAAAATGAACCATATATTCATGTGGATAAATCACTGTTAATGATGATAACTTTGGATGAGAGATGAAAATTCACACTTCTGAGGTTAAGCCTATCCTTAGAGGCTAGCTCTAATGAGGGAGGTAAGTCATCCAGTGCCTGCTGGTGCAGGATTCTCACACCTTCCCTTCTCATCAGGCAGGACACAGATATACATGGCTCCTTGGATCAAATCACAAGCTCTACAATGGGAACAGTTTAGTAGCTTTAAATTTTTGTACCAGTTGTAGTTTCAAAACTGATTTATTATGTGCTTCTTCCTCGTTTTAATAAGAACTAGTAGCAATATTTATGATGTCTTTATGTCTTGTCTTTTCTTTGGGGACACTAAGAGTGGGAGAGGTGTGGAGGCTCCAAATGTATTGTTTATGACCATTTGCCCTGGCCAGGAGCTTAATTTATTGGCTACATCCCCACATGCTTGATAATAATCATAATAACCAACCTGTGAGAAAGGGATAGAAATGCCTGGCCATATCAAAACACAGAAAAAACACGTTAAAGTGCTAAATCATGGAGCTATTACCCAGAGCCTATGTAGCAAATACAGTTATGGTACTCATAGCAGGGACTGTAATGGTAGCAGAAAACAGCACCAAATGAATCCATCCAATTAACAAAGATCACACTAAAATAATACCTAAAAAAAGACTAAATAGCTTATTGAGTCTGTCATATATAAGCACTAGCCTCCAGGATAGTCAATAAACCCTCAAACAAAGTTTCACTGGGCTAAGAATGATGCAAATTATTTTAAAGCAAAGCTAAGAGGTTAATTTACCCACAAACCATGTGGTTTTATAAAGTTGAAGTCGTTCTAAACCCAGAAATGTTTTCAGGCTAGAAATTAAAACAAAATCAATCTCTCCAGAAAGTGGTGCATGAAAAGTCTTTTATGTCTCAGGAACAATGTATCCTTCTGGGACATGTACTGAAAAAGGTGGTAAAATAAATTAGATTAATATATTTGCATGTGCAAACAATGGAAAAACTGAATACAGTAAAGCTAAGCACTGAAAAATGTTTTCGTATTTTAATGTGTTTCAACAACCACTGTTACTGGTAAGAACAGACATAATTCACACTTTTTTTTCCCACACACATGAAACACAGCTACTCATTTAGTCAATGATGTGACCTGTTGACACTAAGCTATCGTATTTCATTATCCTCAGATTGGAGACAGTGGCAGAGCCTCTGTGGCAGGAGACACCTGCATCAGCCACACCACCACCATCCAGCCACCACCAAGGGCCAGGCTGAGAGCATGAGCAGGCCAATACAGGACATGAAAGGAGGACATTGGTAACTCAGGCAGGACACAGTAAAAGCAGGGAGGTGGTGACTTCCTAGGAAGGACTATGGAAAGACACTTTATGGAGTAATAAACTTCAGTTCTGGTCCTTGTTCCCCACCCTTTCCCAAGATACCACACCTATTATCTTCATAAAGGTGGTAAGAGACTTCACTAACATCTGTGAAGTGCTTTAAAATTACGTCATCAAGTAAATCCTGCAGCTCCGGCTTGCCCAAATGGTTCAGCTAAAGCCAATGGGAATAATAATATGTGGGTGAGCAGGAAAAAAAAAATTCTCTTAAGGAATAAGCTGGAGCAAACCCCAGAGCATTTATTTTGAGAAGAAGGGAAAATGAATATTTTATTCATTTTATGACAACTATTGCACAAAGCTGCCCTCACTTGCTTACCCCCAAGGGGTTATACCCTTTCCAGGAATAGTGGGCTCTGCCATTTACATTAGCCATTTTAGTCTCAAGCTCTGTTCTTGTCAAAGTTAAAAGAAATTTCACAGGGGCCTCCCAGGGCAGCCTTCCTAGCTTGGCTGTCGTTGTTGACATTTAGTGCAATTAATCTTATTTCCATCACTGAAGTGAGGAACCGGGTAATCTTCTGTGCACATAGCTACCAAAATAAGCATTTATATATGAATATACAAAGGACTTATTTAAAAGCAACACAAAGAGGACTTGAGAGGGTACTGGACTTTATGACCCCAGTACACAGTTAAAGGGGACGGACAATGGAGTGGGGGGAGACATGAAACAGTTAAAGAGTTGTAAGGAATTTTAAGATGTTATTTGGCAAGGATGTTAACATGAAAAGGAGACCCAAAAGATTCCTCTTTTTGGATGAAAACCTACACTGTGTATGTTTAAGAAAGGCTTGTGATTCAGTATTTGCCTTAGACCATGCTGCAGACCAAGATGTTTCTCTCACCCTTCATCATACCGCTGGCCTTCACCTCCTCTTTCATGCTGAAGTGTCCCTGTGGAATTGATCCAGCTGAAAGCCCCCATTTTTTCTCATTTACTCATCAACCAGCTCAGTTTTCAGAGCTCCACATCTGTCTTCCTCCACAGATACTGGTGGCACAAGGTGGTGCAGGCAAGGAAGGACTTAAATCACAAACAAGGAAGGGACAGAAAGGGGGAAGGACTGATCTACAGTACCAGGTGAACTTAATTACTAGGAGCTGCAAGAGAGATCCCTTCCCACTCAAAAAAAACCCCAACAAGCCAACAGAAAAATTATGAAATTTCACAACCTTTCTAACATGCTGGCCTTGATAACAATTTGTTACACGTCTTGCAAAGGTACATAATGCTCCCAAAGGAGCAGCATACAAAATATATAGACTCCTATGTTTCAACATTCCTAGTTCCCACCTCTTTAGAGACTGAATAGGATAACTCCACGTGGATTTATACTACAATAGTAGGACCAGAAAATCTGGAAGAGTAACAAGACAGCAGGTTTCAAGCAAATCTTTCACTAAGTGTCTGTTTAACCTAGTTCTGGTGGGAATACGCTGCATGAAGCCTTTGTGAAGAGTCTGTTCACCGCTGGTGGGAGTAAAGCTTCAAGCTCCCCTGTGGTCAGCTGCTGAAATGTCAGTCTAAGCTCCCAAATGACCATCTCTTTACTGTAGCACAAAAGCAGAAGCGCATCAGCCAAACCAAAGGAGATTACTGCCAATCTTAGCAGACTCAACAGATTTTGGTACACTGAATGGAACAGGCTAATGCTAATTGCATACTTAATATAAACATAAAAAAATACTATCTCCAACATATGGTAACTTTAGTTATTATGTCCTATATTTAAAAAAAAAAAGTGGTTTATGAGTATCTTCTGTTCTGGTGTAGTAAATGAATCTCTCCTTCTCCTAATTTTTTTTTTTGTTACTGTTTTGATTTGTTCGATTTTAATTTGCCAAACTAGAAAGTTGAAGTGTACCACTAGGGATCATGTTAAAATATTTCAAAATATTACAGGACCAGACCTGCTATTGAAATTTGGACTAAAGCCTAATGAAAAGAACAGTGTCTTCCAGAACGCTACATGTCTGCACACATCCCTAGTGACAGGTTGGCTGCATGAATAAGTTCTGATATTACAAAAAAAAAAAGGGAAAAAATCATAAAGTTGATGAAAGTTATAGATGTGAAAACCTTATTATATCATCTAAACCACCACCTGCTCCCACACAAATATCTCAAATACATTCTCTGGCACCCTCCAGGCTCAACAACTTTAGTCCAAGTCTGAAATGGTTTAGATTGCAATGAAGGCCTTGCTGAAATAAAATAATTTTAATTTACTGTTTTTGTATATGACTAGGAAGAGTTTAGACTCTTCACAATGAAGATACAAAAGGGGAAAAAAGTCATTATGTTAAGTATTTTTCACTGTCAGTGGTACATTTCCTTTGTACTTTGACTTTGCTTCTGTTTTCATTTTCACAGTTCACACACACTAACCAATCATATGTTGAATATACTAGGTTGAAGGTGGGGGTTTTTTGTACTTTTTGCTGTCAGGTTTTTAGTTTCATGAAAACCACCTGTTGCATTCAAGATGATTTTATTTTGTCTATATAGGAATCAAATAACTATATATTAAAATCTTGTTTTTGCTCTGACAAGGGTGAAAAAGATTCAGATTTGAAGGCTTTCTGTAAACATAATACAGACTTGAGCTCTGTAAAATAAATGGAATAATAAAATTAATTATAATATTGCCACTACAACATATGATCAGGTACATCCTTTTTGATCTTTGCACGATTTAACAATCATTTTGTTCCCTTCTTTATAACTCAATGGAAAAAAAATATTAAGAGAGTTTCACAGCACTTAAACAAGCTTTGAAACCTTGTTATAGCTTCCATACATTAAGTGATATTTTCATTTCCCATTTACAAAGAAGCCATGATAACTGACAGCATTACAATTTTTGTTTGAACTTGCATAAAATTTGTGGGTAACCAAAAACCTGTAGTTTTGCACAAATATTGACAGAACAGAGTCAGACAGCTTGGAACACCTCAAACACAAGCAATTCATTTGCATCAGAAGGAGGTGATGCCACAAACTTTTGTGACCTTCTACCACTTTTTTGCTTCCAGCCGTGGGAAGGACATGGGAATCTCAAGAAGTTCAACAAGGCCAAGTGCAAAGTCTTGCACTTTGGTCAGGGCAACCCCCCATATCAATACAAGCTGCAGGGGGAAGGAATTGAGACAAGCCCCACTCAGGAGGACTTGAGGGTACTGGTGGATGAAAAACTGTCCATGAGCCAGCAATGTGCCCTTGCTGCAGCCATATCCTGGGCTACATCAAAAGCAGCGTGGCCAGCAGGTCGAGAGAGGTGGTTCTGCCCCTCAACTACAGTGGTGTGAGATCCCACCTGGACTACTACCTCTAGCTCTGGGGTCCTCAGCATGGGAAAGGCTGTTTGGACCTGTTGGAATGGGCCCAGAGAAGGGCAACTAGCGAGTGATTAGAGGGATGTCTATGAAGACGGACTGAAGGAGTTGGGGTTGTTCAGCCTGAAGAAAAGGGGAAACCTGACTGCAGCCTTTCAGTGCTTAAAGGGGGCTTGTAAGAAAGGTGGGGACAAACTTGTCAGTAGGGCCTGTCGCAATAGGACAAGGAGTAATGGTTTTAAATTAAAACATGGTCGATTTAGATTAGATATAAGAAATAAGATTTTTACAATGAGGGTGGTAAAACACTAGAACAGGTTGCCTAGAGAGGTGGTAGATGCTCCATTCCTGGAAACATTCAAGGTCAGGCTGGATGGGGCTCTGATCAACCATATCCAGTTGAAGATGTCCCTTCTCATTGCAGGGGGGTTGGACTGGATGACATTTATAGGTCCTTTCCAACCCACAGTATCCTATGATTTTACAGCAGCCAACTTATAGATATCGGCCTCGTTTTTCGCTTCCACTACCAAGAAAATCACGGCATTTTTACAAAATAAAAGAGAAATCACATGGAAGTATGCAATAACCGCCAGGGCCGCTGGGTGGTGGTATCCGTCTGCGGGTGAGCCGCGGGACTGCGCCGGGCGGGGACCCGCCCGCAGCCCTTCGCATCCCATACAAACCACAAGAGTTTTACGAAACCCACAATTCACTGCAGTCTCAGCTCGTTTAAAGGGCTGTGAATATCCTGCAAACGCTCTCTTCCCGTCCGTGTAAACTACAGTTCCTCTCGAGAGGCTTGCATGGGCGCTCGGTTGTTCCAGCATGGCTGAGACAATCCTCTTCCAGGTTAAAAAAGAAAGTTTTTTCTAGACACAAATACCATCTGGAATACTATGAACAAAGATGTTCTTGTATGGTAATCACTGTGAAAGATATCATAGTGTAGACATATACGCTTTTATTCATATTTTTTTTGCAACCTCTTCACATATACAATTTGCATCACACTTTAATCCCGAACAAACTCTTTTTTTTTTTAGGAAGTACATCTCTTAACAAGCCAAATAGCGATTCCTTCAATGATTTTATCCACTCCGGAGCCTAGACAGACAGCTCATTAAAACTTGTCAGCAGGCAGTGTCAATGTTACATTCACAAGCAGAAACACTGAGTAAGCTATGCTGAGCCCCAGTGGGGTCAATAGGGCTCCACAGGTATTTTCAGCTTGCAGAAATCTCATTACTAGTAATAGATGAGCTGGAAAAACACAGCTTCTATCTCAAACACAGCTGAAGCCTGGGACCAGAAGGTACCACAGGCATCTTTCTACTTCTAAACTGAAGAAATACCTCATAAAATGATTGGAAGAAAGTTATATGTAAAAGTAATGTACTTCCTTTTAATCCCTCTAAAACAGGCCAATGAGTCTCATTACAGCTTATAATAATGCACTGAGTGTTGTTCAGTTTTACCAAAATGACTTTAAAATCCTAACAGACTGAGGACATTCTTCTCAAAATCACATATAATATTCTTTCACACTGCTGGAGTGGTAAGCAATTTCTGTAAGCTTGACCACACTTTCTTCCAGGAGCAAAACACTGAAAAAAAAAAAAAAAGGTTGAACTATACAAGGGAGATGCTGGGTTAGCAACTGCTGGAATGATCCATTGCAGCAGCTCTGTGGCCTCGCTATCTTGATCCATTAACCACCAAAGTTTCAGCATCCTTTCTCGAACAGGTCAGTTAGCTGGTGCTTAAAGCACCATCATGCTGTGCAGGCTTATCCTTCAGGGTGAAATTCTGGATTACAGTTGAAGATAATCCATTCGGGTTTTGGAACTCTCTGTGCTTTTTTTCTACTGCAGAGTGCATATGTTTGACTGTAATCAGTCTGTGACCATCTCACTGATTTTGCCTTCCTCTTTGTTTCTGGACATTGAGACTGTGAGCTGCACTTCAGTGAAGCTGACTATCTGAAAGCCAAGTTGTCTTGTAAGTTGAAAGCCTCTGTCTACAACTCGAGCATGGTCCAAAGATTTATTTTCAGTTCTCCCCTCCAAAGCACCCAGAGTCAGCAGCAGAACTTTTCCTCTTGAGATGCTATTAGAGCTGGAGTTGGTGGAGTTCCAGCACATGTACTTAAAATACATTTATGTGATTTAGTTTCTGTGCAATTCCCCTCTACCATGCACTCTCTGCAAAAAGAGCTGTAATTAGTGCTACTCAGTGCACTGTGGATATCTTTATTTAATTAGTGTTGTTAAATTACATGGCAAAAAAGCAGTTCTTCCTCTTCTTTCATGTACATGAAGAGTCCCACAGCCAGCAGAATCACTATCTTCCTTGGAAGCAAACTTTTATTACATCAGACAGGAATTTCATATTCTCTAACATGCCACAGACGGTCTCTACAGACCCTCTGTGTCACTGGAGACAGAAGCAAGAGCCTGAATAGAGCAAATTGCAGTTCTTAGAGTAAGATCTCACATGCTGTTGATTTCTCTCAGCCCTGTTGCTGGATCACTACTGTGATTAGTAGAATCCTACTGTCTTGAACAGTAGGATTACTTTTTACAGGATTATTTTTTGCCTTATTTCTTTTCTCACTACATTTATTTCCAAATAGTAAGTTTGTACAATGTACAGAGGATGAGTGTTGTACTTTGATGAGTGTTCAGTTTGGACAACAGGAGACTTAACATTCAAAATAATGAGTAGGAAATAACTTTCAGGCACATTTTAAGATTACATGATCTTAAAACATGATCTCACTAATGCATCCCACTTTCAAAAACAATGCAGATTTCAGCGCTCCATCAATGTTACAGGCTTGCTTGGTATCTGAATAAAATAACTTTCTTGCAAGCATTTCACTACTGAAGCTGGATTTTTTTATTACTGTTGTTTCCTTTACATCAAACGAATCTTCTCTAAAAGCTATATATCTTTCCCTGTTTAGAAGCACTGGTTCCACTCCAGCAAATAAGAGTCATTTTATTCTGCAACAAAATTGTACAGTGCAAGAAAATGAGAGGGGGGTCTTCTCCATCTGGCAGATGATCCTTAGAAGTGGAAAAGAAGATGTGCAGGCTTATGCTATTAAACGTTTTGAGTTCAAATGGGATCCAGCTGTTTGGGATCCACAGCATTCTTGCAGTTTAACTGTTCACAGTATGTATACTTTCAATCCCTTTATTTTTGTTTTCTTTAATTGTTGGGGCCTGAGATCATAAACGCCTCAGTCTTTCAAATGTGAAGTGCAGCTCTTGGTAATTTGTTCTAATCAACTGCAGTAAGAAATGTCTGCACCATAACCTTGAATGCTTTTTCTCTCCCTTGACAACAGAATAGACCTCTTACAAAAAATAAACATCTGGTTTGAATTGAACATCAACTTGCAGTTGCTTTAAGTGCCAACTATTAAATTACTTCAAATGTTTTATGTTTGAACATGATTTTTCAAGACAGCTAAATTTTTTAACTGTAGCACAAATGCACATTTAAAATTACTTTAGAAAGTTAAATCCCTTGAACATAGGGTTCAAGTGTTTTTTTTGGTTTTGGTGTGGGTTTTTTTAAATCATATGTAGCTTGGTCACTGTTTTTGCTTTCCATTTACAGAAATTATTACTGACACACGTTTTTATACAACCAAATATGCCGCATCAGATGGTAAAAGGGAGAAAAGCTTTATCTAGAACCCAGTGACTCAGTTCTGAACTCTACAATATATGGAGGGATTGTCAAGACTGTCCAGAACTTATTAAATCAAACCAAAAAATCATCTGGTCCAAAATTACAGCCTGCATTTTCATCAGGAAGCTAAACATTAAAATTCATATCTAAGACTGCCCTCATCTGAAAAACCAACTTGCTTTCCTTATCTAGCATTATTTTCTGGGGATGAGTCTTACAGTCTGATTTGTGTGAGAGCATTTCAAATTTACAGCTTTACATAAATGTTGCTATTTTCCTGAAACTGTCCAGCTCTTGATCCACCACATTTTTGCATGAAAGATTTTTTTATTGATTTTTTTTCTTTTTTCTTTAAGTAGGTTTCCAGCCCTCTCAGTCAGAGGGCACTTTTGAAGATTGAAAACAGTACAATTTGAACAAATTTGAGCAAATTAAAATGAATATCAAATATGCTGGTTTGCTAGTGGTTGCAAAATGCTAGCAACTGGAATTGACACTGCTGCAGAGGCTTCTTTATGACGTTTCAGGGAGAGGAAACAAAAAAGTGAATGTTTTATTCATTGTGAGAGGGCTCTAAAAAGGCACCAGGGAAGTGTAAATGAAAACCATTTTCATATTCCCTTCAGTATTTCTGCAAAACCCTTCTCCAAGCCAAAACAGAGTAACTACAAGTGCTGACCAATAGTATCATTGTTTACTACTTCTTCCCAGACACTGATCAAAGTGAAACTACAAGGAGAATCGCCAGAAAAGAAAAATTAAAAGCACAGATGACTGCAGCTGGGCAAATTGCTGCCAATTACTTTGGTGACTCCTAAACTGGATGTGACCCAGTGTCAGTGGTTGTCTATGCTTGTGTTTTCACCAAAGGTGATTGTAATTGTTGTGATAAGGCTACTCCAAGAATAAATTAGTAATTACAAAGGTGGGGCCAACTGATCAAAGTTTCCGTATTATTAAGATGGCTATTCATAATACTGACTGTGGTTTTACCTATTTGAATTCTATAACACAGACCAACCCTCAAATTCACTGGGGAAAAAGATGAAAGCTTGATCATAATAAAAATCTGCTGATTGTTTCAGGTAGTGCATGGGAATAACAGTGACTCTTTATGGACTGTAGATAAACAGGAAGAATTACTTTATGTTTTTTGCTGAAAGTGACTTGAATGGGTTCAAGAGACACAAAGCTGAAATTCATCAAAGATTACGAAGAGGACATTTTCATTCTGGAAAAAACCTAAACCAAACCTGACTAACCAGTCCCACCATTGCTAGACATTCAGAGTGTCCAGGCAACAGATGTATTTGATTTTCACTTAATGAACTTCATCAGCACATATACGCTGGTGTATGTGACTAAGGGGAAAAAAGCCTACATGTCTTCAACCAGCAGTTCTTCTTGTAGCTTGACGAAAATGGCTTCAGTTACCATTTAAATAATGCAAATGGGTAAGGCTGAAAGTTGTCACAAAATCATAGGAGGTGAAGAGGTGAAATTGGAAGAGACCTCTGAGGTTATGAAATCCAACCCCCTTCTCAAGCAGGCACACATAGTTCCAGTCGCCCTGACTGTGTCTATACAGTTTCTGTGGCGAGATGGTTTTGAAGTCAACTTCTCAGTAATTCTGCTCCTTAATGTCTAGTCTGACAAAGTAATTTCAGTCAATATTCCTTATTAGCAAGATTTTGCTGATAGAAAACATGATGGAAGCTGTTTGGTTTCATGCAGTACTTTGAAAGAGGTGATGCTGTTATTTAGGTTCTAGAGGAAAACCGGATCAGGAAGTAACATGAAAATTACTGCCACAAAACCAACAAAAATTGCAAGAAATATATTAAATGAGAAGGTAAATCCTGGAGGCAATGCCCTTTCTCATCTGAAGGACTTTTAGCCTGAGCTGAGAGCAGAAGAAATGTTCTGGGATCAGATGTGATGACTGGCATGATACTCAAACAGATATGCAGTCAATACTGTTTGCACCTACATATTCTAAAAAGTAGATATAGTCCCAAATACCTATTCAACTACCTAAGACAGTTTTTTAAAAAAGATATTTATTATCTTCCTTCCACTTTTTCCTGAAAATTCACCTGCCTGGTTAATATTAACAGCAAAAAAAACCCAGAAGAACTAACAACCTTCAGCTTGTTTTCAGCTGAGATGTGTTACTATTTTTTGAAAACTCTGCTGAAGAAAGGCCCAGCTTCCTCAGCAGCTTTCTTTCTGCATAACCCATGAGGGTAGAGAGGCCCTAAGGATCTGAAGCATGTTAACCTGTTAAAAAGTTCTCCTGTTGAAATAATTTGTGGAAATCTATCCCAGTTGAAGTTATGACATAATTATGGAATAGCATTCAATATCAGAGCAGAATTATTTTATCACTTTACCACCCAGGACTGTACAGGCAGTCTTTAAACCAAATATCATCCACTGAACTGCATAGGCCTCCAGCAACATGGAGGTTGAAACCTAATGAAGCCACTTTTTTCTGTGTCTGTCAAGGCGGTTGGAGACTGAAAATCAATAATTTCAGAATAAATATACTTCCAAATTTTATGAAAGAGACATATAAACACATTCACCAAGTCAAATAAGGATGTTTGAACAAGGAAGAGAAAGAAATAAGTCTGCTTTTGTATTGAGAATGGGAATTAAAGTAAAACAGGAAGAAAAGGGTCAAAGAAAACCAGCTGCCCTAGAAATGCTCCACTGTTTTCAGGATAAACCATGTACAGTAATAAAAGGCCTGAGGGCATGGATGTTGCAGGCTACTAGGGCAATTTAAGCAGAGAATACATGCCAAGGTTTTTTGTGTCATCCAGTTTTGTATATACATTAACAAATCAATTACTAGCTTGTTTATAATCTTACTGTATCAACTCTGTAATTATGTGCGACAACATCAAAATTCTGAGGAGGTAAATTGTGCATCCCTAAGGAAGAACTTGTGAGGAAACATGCTTGACCTAAGACTTTCAAACGGGCTTAAATGAGTTGATTTGTAAGCTTCACATCTTTTTTGAAGGGAGAAGCTGTGCTCAGGAAACAGGTCAAAGTTACCACGAGAAAATCTGTCAGGAGATGCTGGGAATCTTCAGAACATAATTAATCTGGGTTTTTTTTCTGCAATACAACATAAAAGGTTAATGAACACTCAGCCAGAAAGAACACTGTGAGGGCTCTAATGGATGTGTGGGAACAATGTCAGTAGTAAGGAGTTAAGAGAAAAAGTAGTAGACAAAAGGGTGAACATAAAAAGAGAAGGAAAGCGAGAGAAGCAAAAAATAGCAAAAAATTATACCAAGCCAAAATAGTATAAGGGTTGCATTTTAAGAAATGTGTGTGTTTGTTCTCCTTTCTCTCTGTCCCTAGTTCCAAAAATTCAGCTACTATTTTGGACATCCAGTAAGGCATTCTCTTTCATTCACATTCTCTGGCCTTACAGAGTCTATAGGGCTTTTGGCTTTTACTGATCTCTGACTCTGAGTAGAAAAGACGGGAGGTTCAAGGAGGATGGGTACATACATAGAATCTGCACAGTGAGTAGCCTAACTGTTTAAATGGATGATTAAATAACTGTGTGCCTTGAGCTCTTCTCAGGGCTCAGCACACCACATTCTCCAGGGTTATGCACCGCTGCCAGTCTAACTCTCAGTCTAGAAAATTCCTTTTCCAGATGCCAAATCTTCCCCCAAGGGCTTTTCTACCAATCTGGGAAGTCAGCTGCAGCAGGGAATTTCTTCACACCTCTGCACACTCCAGTGAGATCTCCTGTAAGGTTAGAGGACGAAGATCCCATTTTTTCTAGAAGAGCATCTACAGGACTCGATTATCTTCCTTGTTTGTGGCTGAAATAAGACCTGGGTTTAACTCTATGAACATGCCCACATATCACCATCTCTCTTACGAGTAGAAGAGAACTCCATGCAAAGTCCACCTACATTTGCTAAAAATTATCTGCAGCATCCAGCCCACACCACCCTTACCCTGATGAGAGCTTACACATACATCTCATGCACCAGAGCAAGTTTCCCATGACTTTTAGCAACTTTCTAAGCAATTACTTTAATTTCCAAGAAATAAGATATTTGTCATTACTTGTAATTTGACAGCATCAGCCCACAGATGTAAACTTCATGCCAGGAGCCTGGCAGAGCAAGTGCCGTGTACAGCAACACATACAGGGGAGAAACAGAGAAGCAGCAATGCTGTATGGCAAAGGTAGAACTCTGGTGCCTTCCTTTCTAGCTGCTCTGGACCCAGGAAGAGTCTGCGATCCTATTTAAACTTCCTTTAGACCTGCTTACTGCTGAAGAATGATACTTTGCTACTGGAGGCAGCAGCCTACAGTGTGGATGGGCCCTATTTTTTCAAGAAAATGCTGTCCTCAGTGATCTCTGACTGACTACTCAGTGCACAGATGGGCAAGTGGGGAGTTGTGGGGTGGTGACAGTGTTGAAACACTCATATTTCTTTATTCTAAAAAAG
The DNA here is from genome assembly GCA_013396775.1 of Cephalopterus ornatus. NCBI lineage: Eukaryota > Metazoa > Chordata > Aves > Passeriformes > Cotingidae > Cephalopterus > Cephalopterus ornatus. The sequence goes on along the minus strand of VZRE01007322.1, from coordinate 89,065 downwards.
CCCAAGCAAACAGGGAGGTCTGTCTTCTGGCTGTTAGACAGAGATGGAAGAGTGAAACAATTCAGCAGGCCAAAACAACCCTATGAGCTTTTCTGGCCTTGAATTTTCATAACCCGGTCAAAGGTTCTGCATGCTGCAACCCTTTTCCCTCACCAAGCCCTTGATTGGCCATCATCCTCGTCATCGCTGCAGTTTTGTCTCCAGGCAAAGACTCTCTCTCATTTTTTCCCATCCCTGACTACTGCTACACAACTGGTTTTGAAGCTACAGTTTGTCCTCTGGGATTCTTTGCCACACATGGCTGTAGTGGAAATCTCAATGCCCTCATGCCTTCCCACTCTCCTTACAGCTGCTCCCCTCTGGAAGGCAGAGGAAGGGTGTCCTTGGCATCCCACCTAGTTAGGAGAGACCTGCAGGGTTTGAGTACTTGCACACAGGGAAGGACTCCAAGGTCTGAGCAAGCTTGGGAAGACAGTAGCAGCATAGAGCAGGCCACCATGGAGGCAGGCTGCAACAGATAGAGAATCACTGGTGGTATTGAAAAACCAGTTTGAGCAAACCAAAACAAGCTATCCCTAGTGCACTGAAGATCTAAAATTTAACCTCCTTAGGTCTATCCCAGAGGTGTATAGACCTGCTGCATAATAATCTGTATCATTATAATAGGTAAACATTTGCATTTATCCTCCCATCCCTGATGACTGCTTTATCTGTTCATCCTTTAGAGGGGAATGTCCTTTGATCGTAGATCTATAATTTGCTTAGTAGAGCTGACTATTATTTGTCCTATTATTTGTGCACTATCAAATGCAAATAAATAATCCAGTTAACCTTACCAACAAGCAGCAAGGAGCAGCAACAGATCAGTAGTGCTATTCCCCAGCATGTGCTGGATGGACAGATGGAGGAAATGAGAATCCACCAGCAAATACAAATATTATTTTAACAGCATTCTGGTTTGTGCTAGCTTAACTCATTGGGAAACTACGGTTTCTTTTCCTTTCCCAACTTTACTTAGTATGCCAACAAACAAGGGAGCCACAGAATAACAGAGGCACTGTGAACCTTGAGGTCCACACGGTGTTTTAAAGAAATATTTGAAAAAAATATTCAAAACAGTATGCGTTAACAGACAACAAGGACACTGATACCAAAACTTGCAGTCCACTGGGGATATTCTCCCCTGAAGAAACAGCTTTTGAAAGAAAACCACATAATGTTTTCTAGTCCTTTGTTTTTTTCCATCCCTTCCTGTACTATTGCTGCTTGAAATAGCCCTTGTCAGGAGAATCTAGACAGACTTCAAGAGGTGCCAAATTACAGAGACCTCAGGTTTTTTCACAGTTAGTTGTTCCTTTCACTGCTGGACTCTTCTAAAGCAAATGAGATTGAATTAATATGTTTTTTCTGTATCTGTTCCTCTGCTCTGCTGTTTCCCATGGCCTAGCAGAGGAAGTCTGATTGCCAAGTGTTTTCTCATTTTGTTTAATCTGATACAAAAGGTCACATCAAGTATCCTTTTGGTATTTGCTCTAGAGCTGAGTATAATAGGTGGCAGCCCCAAGAAGAATGCATGTTGCTAAACTTCAAAAATGTTTGGGTTTTTAGATACAAACAGATGTTTCCTTTTGGTAGCTTCATTTTCCATGTGGTATTTCAAGAAGTGTAACGGGTGTAGCTGGATCATAGATGAGCATTTTCCAGAAATCAATTAGTTTCACACATTGCTTCATAAATTATGAGAATATAACTTCACAGTTACGTGAAAGAGATAAATAATTGATTTGTTTAATCAGACTGCTGTTTAAATAGACCATCAATTCCTCTCAATACCCATAGACAAATTTTGCAGCAGAAGCAGGAAAACAGAATTGGCTCAAGTTCAGGTCTGATGTAGATGCATCGAAATTAGCAAAAACTGGGCTGCCTTGGGATCCATTGTGCTACACCAGTTTGGCATAATGTATTTGCACTGATAAAACAAATAATTCTAGGAATAACAATTTTATCTGGAGGATTAGTAAAAAACTGTGGGTTTATGTTGTAATCCCGTAGTTTAAATTTGTTAGTAATATATAATAAACATAGTTTTAGTTATATCCAATGCTGTTCTCCAAAACAATCCCATTTGCAAAATGACATATAACTTCATGCAATTTTAAATGGATGTTTAATAAAGTCTTCCTGGATATACTGAGAGGGCTTCTGTTCCCTCAGGAAAATACATGCCATTCCGAACTTTTCAGATGCAAAGTATGTGCTCTTTGAAGTTTATATTTATGGGACAGACATAATGACTTTACATGGAAAAGATGAGTCAGGAAAACTCCACTTACTTTTTCTGAAGAATAAATTGAGCATCTGAGGACATGGAAAGGTTAGAGGAATTATGAAACAAAGGTTGTTTAAAATGTTTCAGTGTTACAGTTAAGCAGATAAAGAATCAACTCTAACCCCTGACTTTAAAACAGAGGTCACAACACCAGTTTGACACCAGTTTTGGCAGCTCCGCTGTAATGACGCAGTTGCTGTAATCCTGATGTTTAAAAACCTAAAAAGGCAAAGGAGAGGACATGGGCAGGGCCTATTAGACAGCAGAAAAAACCAAAACCCAAACAACAAAACAAAACAGGAAGCAAATCAACCTTCTAAGGCTTCTGAAAAATGCAGGCTCATGCCAGCAGTGCACAGAGGGGTGACACGGGAGAAAGGGACAGCTCTGCAGGGGAGACCAGCAAGAGAAGGCTGCCTAAAACAAAACTAGTGCTTTAGAGAAGAATGATGCCAGATTCAGAATTTCTCTTTACAATGTATGAATAAGTCTTGGTTTGAATATTCAGATTCCTGGACAAAAATTAATTTCTGGCTGTTCCTGCCTGATTCTGCTTGCTTTCGGTCCAAGGAGCACTGTCTGAAAAATAAGGCAGCTACACAAGTTCTTTGAAGTGAAAACATACCCAGGTGATAAAAGCTTTACCACTGGCCTGTATGACAGGATTTTAACTCCTTTTGTAAAGAAACTTAAGAAACTAGTTTCAACCAAAACGGAAAGATCACAAACATAGAACAGGAGAAGTCCAGCAGCTTTTCCCCTCTCAGGAGAGAAGCAGCAGTCTTTCTGAAGAATCACAGCAAATAGATCATACAGATCACTGGGGCTGTCTGCTTGGACTGTTGTCAGCTGAATGATAAAGCTTTGGGCAAGAAACCCATTTTCTAAATCCTCCTTCTCTTGTATTCATTCATACTGCATAAAAACAATACCCAGTACATGTACTGGCCGCTCTGGAGAAAAATGGAACCTGAGTGGCTACAGTTCTCAGGATCAGGGCAAAACACAGCGTAAGAGGTACAAAACGTAACACTTCGCTACCGATCAAAAGAGAAACAAAAGCCATCTAACAATGACAAGGGGATATACAGGGAGGATAACAGATGAATTTGGATAGCTCTCTATGTAATGACCAAAATGCTGAACTTGGATGCCTCTTGAAATCTGTATTTTGCACATTTTGTAAGGCATTATTTTTTCTAAGCACTTGCAGCTTCTCAGACACACTGGATACTCAGCATCCAAAAAAACACATATTTCAGTCACTCTTGTGGTATTAATCCAAAAGCCTCTAGCCAAGTGAAAAGGGAAAATAAAACAGGGAAGAAGACAAAGAATACTTTTGGGCAAAAAAACACACGATATATTAACTGGTAAATCCCAAATGTATAAAATCAGTGATGTTTTTCACACGCCCAAATTTTATAGAGTTCCAAATCTGAACAGCCAAATGATTATTCCAGTGCATACACCTTTGGGTTCTGCCACTACTGTCACTATCGGTAGACTTTGGCAAATGTAATCTATGGCAAACCTCTAATCTGTCATGGTTATTTCCACAGTGGAGGCGGGGCAGGGGCGGGAATGACCAAACCAAACCTGCTCTGGTTGTTAGAGTTTGTCTGTGTTTGGAAGGCTGGAAAAACTGTCAATTCTCCTATTGCATAAGCAATTGCATATCTCAAGGCCTAGTATCTTGTAGATTAAGATGGTTTTCTGCTGTGGTATAAGCGAAAAGGCTAGAAGTAAAAAGCTGTAAGTGAGAATAGCAGTTTTTCAGGTATGGCTGTGCTAATTGAAATGGTGCATGATTTTAGCAGGTTGGATAAAAACATGATCAGAGTGAAGTTCAGGTATGCCTCAGGTGCACTTGCAAGTGCAAATAAAAACAACAAAAGAATTCAGAACCTAAGTCAGTCAGTATCATCATGAGCTAATGGTTTGGAATTCATTAGTATTTTCTGCCTGGGACATATTCTAAATACATCTAAATGAAATACACAAGAGACTGTTTGAAAGTGTACCCAGTTGCATATTACAGACACCTTAAAGAGCTGTTAGCACCTTCAGCAAACTGCCAGTTACTTCCGTCTGTGCTGACTTCAGTTTTACGGAGGAAAAGTAAGGAGGCTTTGTCTCCAAAAATGTCAGGTTTTAGATGCTGCCTTAAGTGTGAATCCTATTTATAACTCTCCAGTTACAAAATCAGCTTAGGTCAATACATATGTTAAAGAATAAATAAAGTTCTTAGCCATTCTAGTGAAAAAGATGCTGAGCCAGAATCTCTTTCCCATTTGAGCCACAGAAATGGAAGGAAGGAATGTCTTTATTTTCTGTTGGACCTCTGCAGTCTCAGGTTCTCAGGGATACATCCTGGTAGGAAAACCAGAAGACTCTGTACTTTGCTTTGTGCAGCTGAATAGTATCAGTGGGATCCCAGTGAATCATTCCAATCACAAGTCATTCCTGAAAAAAATAACTTCCGTTTAAGCGGGATTTATTTAAAATTCATGTATTCCTTCCTTCTCTTTCTAGGAGCAGACTGTATTTTAAATTTTAATCAAACCAAAACAAACTCCCATTATACAGAATTTAAAAAATAAGATAAGAAGAAAACAAACAACTGCTGAGCTGAACACCCCAAATCTCTTGGAGATAACCCTGTGCCGATAAGTAAGATGCTTAGAAGAAGGTAGGGCTACACCAGTAGGAACACTCACAAGCAGCTGGGCAAAACTTTACAGCAAGGATCCCAGCATCTTCACCAGGATTATAAGAACTACTGTGAAGTTCCAGATTTTTGGTACATTTTCTACTTTATTCATTTTCATATTAAACTCAGTGAGTACAGTTAGCTCTGAGATATTTCTGCCACTCTTACATTATAAAGTTGCAATAGGTTGAAGAGTTTTATACTGCTGATACCTAATACAGGAGCAGTGCTGGAACAAAGAAAAACAAGGTTTTGACCAAATGTTTTAAAATATATGTGTATCTTTTTAGGCAACAAGAGGAAGTGGAGAAGTTTGGTTCAGGGGAAAATGAGTTAATTGGGTCATTAAGGTAAGTGTTCAGTTTGGCACTTTCAAGTTTCAGAGTTAACAACTTACTATGAACAGTGTCATGAAAGATTCCCCTTCTTCAGTAATTATGAGCTGAGAAAAACATGTCAGTTAACACTAAGGTTTATCTCTCCAAGTTAATCAGATCTGAGAAGTAAATATTTTATTTTTTTTAAGATGAACACTGAATATTAGAGCAGAGTCCTTCAAAATAATTAATTCCACAGACCTATTATTAATGCGTACCTACATTAAGAGTCTTGAAATTTTTCACTCTTGCGGAGTGAAAACAGAAGAAGGATCAAGCTGCTGCTGAAAAAAATGGCATGCTAAAACATCTGCTGTATGTACTGAGCAACACTCCAAACTGTCTCATAAGTCTAACATATGCTCCTTGTCTTGCATATACTTGTTGAAGATTTAGATCATAGCATAGTAATGGCAAATAAACCATGTTATCCTTCAGTTATAAACAATTTTTTTTTTCTGAAAGCACGCTTTTCCTGAGCATGTTCCTCTAAAGTAACATGATTTCTGACCTTTCATGTGATTGGTATCTCTACTGAGTATCCTCCCCTACTTCAAATTGTTTTACAGTAGTCAGATAGAGGCTACTACAGTGCTGAGTAACTTCAAAATTTAAACTTCAAGATTTGAATATTTTGCAAGATGAGGAAAATAAATTGTACCATCACAGATATGTCAATGGTACAATGACAGACAAGGCTAAAAATTGGACTAAAACATGGATTTGGACATATCAAAAGAGTTCTTTCTGACTGCCAGGATAAAGTGCAGTAGTTTAACAATGAATCCCTTCATTTAAAAGTGACAGCCCAGATATGGTTTCCGTGAACTTTTCTGGATCCAGATAGGATACACGTGTATCTCTATGTAATATAATTTGTTAACATAAAGCCAATCTTTGCTCTTGTTGGCAAGGAATTAAATAGGAGAATATGTAATTATTTGCAACCTTCCTACTTTCTTCATGTTCCAATGAAAGAATATTCCTTTCTTGCCTTAAAACCGGCATTCAGGTTTATTTTCAAGACAACATCCCTGAAGTATTTGTCCCTTAGAAGATAAATCAATCTCTCAATGAGAAAATTTGTCTCATTATCTTTCTGTATATGATTTTTATCTATTATATGTATCCAGGCTTTCTTCAGCTATTTAAATGACTTCTAAATATTTACTACAACTAAACAAACATGCTCTAATGACAATGAAACAAATTGTACACATGAGAAGTTAAGTGAACCAGGAAAATCCTGGCTAACAGGATTTTTGACAAGGACTTCATAAAAAGCTTATCCACTCTATCTCCTTGAATTAGAATCAAGTATTTTTTTTCTAGTCTCACATGGCAAAACAAAATTAATTAGACCAGACCAGACTGATGCACAGGGTGCTATATTACATTCATACATTTGGCATTGCTAGAAGGCACAGCTGGGACTCTGCGTGAACGTTCTGTTGGACATTCATTGTCACCAGATTCTAAAATACAAGTCCCTCACTTCACAACCTCTGAGCACTTGCTGCATTATGAAGTGCTACACATATGTTGACTGACAGATTGCTCTAATGTTTGTTGTTTGGGGGAAAAACAGTGATTTGAGATTATGTTTGTCTGGAGATTAAAAAAAAACAAACCTTGATAAAATAAAGAACAGGACTATACTCATTTATCTGAAGTCAAGAGACACCATTTAATGTATTAGCTCAGGACTGCTTTACTTGGCAACAACTTCAAATGCACTTTGCATGAAAAAAACAGGTAATATTTTAATGAGAATAAATATTTTTAACAGTACCCCAATTTTCTTTACAGCACTCAGTATCTTTGAAGTTATAAATATGTGGGCACCTCCCCATCCCCGGACAAATAGTTTATCTCTTTGACATAAAATTATTATGCACAGATTATCAAAATATAAATAAATGTACCTTTAAAAATCCAGCGAGTCACAGCATAAAAACTCATAAATTCTCTTTAAAGAGTCAGATTCTTCTCTCTTAGTAAATATCTTGATTATGTTTGAACCAGTTTTCTTCCAATTATTTATTCGTACTGTATTATTCATTCTAATTCTTATGGTCTTGTTTGTAAAAACAAATGAGATATCAATTTATTTAAAAAGACTTATCAAGAAGCATCTCTATAAATACAATCATGTACCATGATATTAAGATAAATATTAGTGTTTAGGGACAATTGACTGTTTTTCTATGGGAATTTAATTTCTATGGGAATTAAAGTATGCAATTGAGAAAACTCAAATTTTTATGGGGAAAAACACAACAGCAGTATTTGGACAGGCTGCCAAAACTATGCTATATTTAGCATGGAGCAAAAAGAACAAATCCAGCATCCAGCACATGCAGTTTCCTAATATTTATTCTCTAATTCTACTTAGCAAATATCAGATTATAGATTCAACATTTATAAAGAAACTTGTCTCAAAAGAGTTGCCCAGATGAAAAATCAAGTACATCGCTGTGTAAACATAATTTGGTTGATTTGATTTTAAATTAATTTTTTAAACCAAAGCTTCACTTGTGCACCTCACACAACACATGTACACTCTTGGTGGTCAGAGAAACATGAATTAGTGGGAACCACCAGATTTTTGAAAATACGTAGTATATCTCTTGCTCACTGGAGTTTTCTGCAAATACATATACTGTCATGGAAACAAATGACTTTTGTGGACTCATCCACTACAATCTAAACATAAGTTTACCAGTTAAATAAATATCCTGATGGAAATGGAGTAGACTCTTTTTTTTCTTTCCAATTCCTCATTTTTCAAATCTCTCTCAGGAAAGAGCAGAAAAGAAAAGGCACAAGAAACATACATAATTTACCAGGTCCCTTCTTCGAAGGCTTCAAATGTTGACGATATTTTAAAATGTGGCATTTGCAGTGCATTGTGAAAAGTAAAGATAGCACTGCATAAAGAAATTAATAATTTTATAATTTCAAATCTGTTAAGTCGGGTTCTGATAGTCAAGCAGTTCTTTTTAACAAGTTTTCCATCCACATGTAGACCTTCACCGACACCATTATACCCCTGTTCTTTTCAGATTATTTCTCTCTAGCCCCATGCTGTAATGTAAATATTTCTAGGATCTCACAGAGAAGTTCTAAGCATTTTCAATTTTGCAGGTCATTAACCATTTCCAGTAAAGGTACATCATCTACATAGGATTTTTATCTAATATGAATAGCCTAGATTTTCTTAGGCTGTGGACAAACTGAATGTCAAGAATACTTGAGATTGTTTAAGCAGCTTTCCATCTTTGACTCTTTTTTCCTGCCTTTGAACTCCACACCCACATTTTGCTACCTCAAATAATTGTGTGAGTTGAGCAGAATCCAAGAAATTGAGCTGTCTGAAAAACAGGGAAGAGGGAGGTACTAGGAAAGGTTATTTTTCACGAGATCAGTTTTGCAGTTCACCTTCCAGCTGCACAATCAAGCATGCCAGCTGACTGCAGTGAGGGTCAGGGATTGAAGCGGGGGAGCAGGAGGTGGCAGGGGCTGCTGAACCAAGGAGTGCTGCCACTGGAGAAGCCACAGTACCTTTTGCAGACCCCCAGCAGTAGTTCACTTAATTTGATGGGGCAATATTTTGGTGATTTACAATCTTTGTTACATAACGTGCTCAGTAATTACTCAGCAGGAGAACAGCACTCAGTCCAACTCTTCCCCAAGCTGCATGGATTTCAGGAGAGGACAGGACAGTAAAACTCTTATTTCTGCTAGAAGGACAAACATTTTAAGCAAAAATTCATGGCAGATTCATCCATTTAGAAAGGGCTGTTTTTACAGCCACTCTTTAGAAAGAAGCTTACTTTTTAAAAGACCCAAGTATATATAAATACTTCTGGTAAAAATAGAGCCATGTTATATTTACATCATTCAGACATTCAATATGTCATTGACATTTCTTTCCTCAATCACCAGCTAGTACAGTTCCCTCCTGGCAAAATGCTGTAACATCTGCAGACAAAGCCTAACTATTCCTAGAGATACAAACTTGTGACTTTTTAGGTCAACAACTTCATTCTGTTAACCACCTTTTTGTTGCTGTTGTGCCGATCTGTGTATCTACTTCTCCTAGGACGTAACAAAGAGCCATTGCCATTTCATTCTATCAATTCTCCAGATGCTTGTATAAATTTAAAAAGAAGCAGTGAATTCTTAATTAGAACGCCATACATATGCTCAACATGACATCTTGATATCATTAGCTTGAAAATACTGAAAAACCCTCAGAACTGTAACTTCCAATGAGCATAAACTATTGATACTATGCCAATAATTAACTATTTAGCTTATAAGGAACTGTAAGTTCACTGATGTAACGGCACCTTGTTAGTCTGTATTGGGACAGTGATCTGCCTGTTTCAGAACCAATCATTTTAATTAATTTGCTGTTTGCACTATCCAAACATATTACAAATAAAATAGAAAACATAATGTATGATGAAAAGATATGACAGACTGATGAAACACAGTCGTTCGCAGTCCTCATGCTCGTCCAACAGCAGTGCTCGTAATATGAAGAAGCTACAGCCAGTAGCTGATTGAAGAGGGATGAATTATGAGATACAATCTAAGACACTAGTTTTCTTTCAGCAAATGGTTTTATTGACATAATTGATTATAACCATGTACAGCATCTATGCATCTCCCATTGGAAGAATATCCAGTGATAGAGCTAACGTTAGTGTGATACACAGCTTTACTCAGTAATCCCACTGCATTTCTAACAACAAACAGTGGTGTACTCCACAGTCATAAGTGGCTAAAAACACCCAGGTGTACAAAAGAACGGAAATTTAATATTCTTAACAAAAGAAAATGAAACCTGATCCTGCATTCCTTCAGTTTTCATTCCATTCAACGTTGTGTCTATAGCAGTGATGAATTTTCATCTATACACTGACAACCGAGTTTGGTCCCTGATAGTCATGAAAACTACAGCCTGTCAAAATGAAATCCCAAAGGACTTCTTCCTACTGACCCAAGAAACAAGACATTGATTTTTTTTCTCCATTTAAAGGACAAAGATTAAGACAAATGATCTCTACACTCTCTCCTTCAGAATACAAAGTCTTTTCCCTCCATTCTGTCACTGAACTCCAATTGAAGGTACCAGTTACTATGGTATCTTTTGTAAACACTTGTTCAGCTGAAAAAAAAAAAAAAGAGGGAAAAAAAAAAGAAAAAACCCCAAATTGCTTACTTGCAATTATGGTAATAAACAACTTGTAGTCACGAACACCTCAGGTCAGCAATGAATGCATCATATTGAGACAAAATGTCTCCACAGTACACTAACACTTCCTTCAAGCCATTCAGTTCCACAAGAGTTCATCTGAGGTTGCACATTAAATTCAAAGGAGCAGAAGTAGTATCAACGGTCTCAACAATTTACCAAATTCCATCTAAAACATTTGCATTTAAATTGCAACCCCGGTTTGGACCCCTTTAATTAGCTGATTTTTAGACCACACAGAGAGAATTATTAATGTAAACTAAACCACCATATTTCCTAGTAACAGAACCACATTCTGTAAATATTTAGGAAAGTCTGAGAAGTAGAGAGGAACTGACCATAAAATGATTAGCACTGCTCTGAAACCAAAAGCAAAATTCTAATTTAAAAAAACCCACAACAACCAACAAACCAAAACAACTCAAACATAATCTACTACTGCATAAGGGTTTAACTTTAGTATTACTCACTCAGCTACACAAAACATAGAATCTAGATTAATACACAAAAATGTTTTATTTCACAGTGAGGTACATAAAGCTTCTAACTTTAGTAGACTAAGGCTAAAAGAGAATTGCCTGTTACAATATTGTTTCATGTTCCTGAAATATTCTCACCTATTACTGTTTCTGAAGAAAGGCACCAATTATTATTTATCCATCAACAGTTCACATCTGCATCTGCCCATTTAAAAATAAAGATGGATTATGTGAGGGTCAGCTGTCTACTGACCATCATGGACCCAGACAGCTACAGCACACATTAATGTGTACAAGTACCAAGCAGTATTTATTCAAAAACAATTAAAAAATAGTTCATTTGTAAACACATTACAAAAATATGTTAGTTTTTCTTAGTGGTGTCAGCAATATATTCCTGTAGAACTAACCAGCTGCATTATTGTTTCTTGTTTACAAAAAATTATGAAAACCCACTTGTGCACATTAAATCGCCTCACATGCGGTTTGAGTTGAAACGGCACAGCTTTCAAACTGTCCAGTGAAAAAAACTTACATTTCCAGCCCTCCACTGACTCCCTGGTTGCACACAGTTCAATTAAAAGATCACCCTTGGTCTAAATTTTTGTTTAGAAAGAACTGGTGCCTTGGAAAGACCTGTTCAAAGCTTCCTCACACAGTGCCAGGCCGCTCACTGTAACTTGTTCCCAACTGCAGTTGGAGAAAACCACCTGTAAAATAGCACACAAATGAATGGCTCTGAGTTTGCTTAAGGGAGGCACTGGCTGCTGTTGGCAGTAGCTTCTGCCGCTTTGCTCCTTGTAGCAAGGCACAGTTACCGCCTGTCAGGGCTTTTCCTTGGGTTAGTGATGATTCCTGAAAAAACAGTGACATTCCAGCAGAGGCAACCCCATCTCACAGGCGGCCTCAGCCCTGGCCTGCAGTAAGGGCAGCTGAATACAGCCACTGCGCTGCAGCTTCTGCCCCTTGGAGGCCACAACCCTGGGGCCCGCACCATGCCTTCAGAGACTGACGTCCACCTTCCCTCACAGAGCCGACCTCAGCTCCTGGCCTCGGGGCCTTGGAAGGCTCAGTCGGTGAAACGCTGCAGTAAGTGTTCATCACCATGCCGGCTGCCCCCGCTGTCCATGAAGCGCTCGCAGGGGAACTCAATGAGGTCAGCCTCGCTGAGGGCACAGGTGGCGGCGCCACGGGGCGGCCGGTGGGACTGGAAGCCCGAGAAGTCGGCAGAGACACCGGTGCCCATGGAGCGGAGTGGGCGGCGTGTGGAGTAGAGCTGCCTCACGTGGACAGGGGCTGCCTTCCGACGCCGATGGCCCAGCACCTTCTTGCGCAGCAGGCGGGCGGCCCAGGCGGCCAAAGCCATCAGTAGCAGCAGCGCGTTCACAGCCAGCAGCACCAGCGTAAGCAGCTGCTGGTCAGGGCCGCGGGGCCCACCTGCCGCTGCCACAGAGCCACCCTCAGGCAGGGTGACCAGCCCGGCGCAGTGGTCCCGTGGTGCCACTGGGCACACGCGGCCGCCCAGGACGCCCTCGACGCAGACAAGGTAGGGGGTGTCCGGGTGGAGCTCCTGCAGTGTGGCCACCGGCTCCCCGCGCTCTGGCAGGTAGACAAAGCGCTGGAACTTGACAGCAGCACCAAAGCGGTCGAAGAGGAGGCGGAATCGTGCCGGCCCAAGCAGGCGAGGGCTGCGGTGTGGCCGCACGGCCCAGCGCACCGTCACCCAGCTGGAGCCCACGGCCTCCACCGACAGGTTGTGGAGGAACAGCTTGTTGAAGTCGCACGGGTCAGACACCAGCGGTGGGACCCCAGCGGCACTGGCCCGACGGGGCCACGCTGCGCTAGGCAGCGGTGGCGGCGTGGGGCTGGCAGCAATGGGTGCGCCCAGTAGGCGGGCAGTGGAGGCGGCTGGCAGTGGCCCCGGGGGCAGTCCCACAGCACTGCTGTTGCTGCCAAGCCCCTCAGGAGATGGCAGGGAGGGAGAGTCGCCATTGGGACAGGAGCCACCATCCTGCGGTGGCAGCAGCTGGGCATCCTGCAGATAGTCAAGGTATTTGCCAGCCAGGGTGGGCGGCAGGCGGCACTGCACGAAGACGGTGAGCAGGCGACCCTGGGAGTGCCAGGCCGCCAGCCAGTGCTTGAGGCCGCGAAGGCGGCAGTCACAGCTCCAGGCGTTCCCCTCTAGCTCCAGGCGGTAGAGGGCCAGGCTGGAGGCAAAGAGGTCACCAGGGAGTGTCGCCAGGGCATTGTCCCGAAGGCTGAGCTCCCGCAAGCGGCCAAGGTGGCTGAAGGCAGCCGGATGCACGGCAGTCAGCGCATTGCGGCTCAGATCCAGCGCCTCCAGGTTGCCCAGTGGCTCCAGCAGGGCAATGGGCAGGTGGCTCAGCAGGTTCCCCTCCAGGCGCAGCTCCTTCAGTGAGCCCAGCCCTGTGAAGGCATCCGGGGCCAGGTGAGACAGTTGGTTGCCACTGAGCGAGAGCTTCGCCAAGTCAGGCAGGTGCTGGAAGAGCCCTCCTGTCAGCTGCCGCAGGCTGTTGCTGGCCAGCAGCAGGGTGTGGAGGGAGCGAAGCGGTCCAAAGATGTCTGGGTGGCGAAGAGAGCTCTGCTGGTTACCCGAGAGGTCGAGGAGGCGCAGCTTGGCCAGTCCAGTGAAGGCACCACGGCTCAGCCAGCGGATGCGGTTGGACTCCAGGTGAAGGTAGAGTAGGTTTGGCAGCCCTGAGAAAGTGGAGTCGCCCAGCGAGCCCAGCTCATTGCCATCCAGTCGCAGCTTGACAAGACTTCCAAGGCCGGAGAAGGAGGCAGCGCTGAGGCGGCCGATCTCGTTGGCGTTCAAGTAGAGGATGCGCAGCTTGGCCAGGGCGCTGAGTGTGCCAGGGGCCAGAGCTGGCAGCAGGTTGTTGCCCAGGTAAAGCTCCTCTAGCCGATCCAGGTGCTCAAAGGCCTTGGGGTGCAGTGAGCGGATCCGGTTGTATTGCAGGTCCAGGCGCTGGAGCCCTGCCAGGCGGTGGAAGTCGAAGGCGGAGATGTTGACAATGAAGTTGCCCCCGAGGCTGTAGGTGAGAATATCCTTCGGCTCGGCAGCCTTGGGCACGGAGCGCAGGCCCCGGTTCGTGCAGAGGAGGTGCTGGTGCTGCTGGCAGTCGCATGGCTCGGGACAGATGGGCTCGGCCGCGGGCAGCAGCAGGAGGATGAGGGGGACGGAGCCCCAGAGTACCCGCGGCAGCACCATCAGGCGGACCCGGCGCGGCGCCTCCATCCCGGGACGAGCCGTGGGCTGCTTCCCTCGCCGGCTTTGTGTCTATCCGGCATCCCCTCCACCTCCTCCGCGGCTGCTAATGGGCCCCTCCTCTGCTGCGCGCCGGGCTGAATTCCGAGCCGGGCAGGCAGGCGCGGCGGCGGCGGCTGCAGGTCGCGGTGTCCGGCACCATGG
>VZRE01007322.1:0-74041 GCA_013396775.1 Cephalopterus ornatus | reverse complement strand
AGAAGTAAACTAATCGTCGGCTGCTCCCCCCCCTTTTGTTTCCCCTTCTATTTAGAAACCTGCCAAAAGCAATAGTTACGGTTTACCACGAATTGAGGACTTTCTATTGTGTTGAGCAAACAGCAGAGGACTAAGCCAGTTATAGTACATCAGAATAAATTTTCATTCTTTCTCCTCACCGTCCTGCTCAGTAGATTACCGACAAAGCTGCCAATGAGGATGCAGTTGAATATGACTCCAGCTCCATGAGGGGCTTGTCAGAGTAATCCAGATGCTCTTCAGAAATAATTCCCATTTTTAAAGATTCTTCTTTCTCAATAGCACAAAAATTCGGAGGGAAAAGAAGGTGTTGGAAAACGTACTGAAAACGAAGCAGACTAGGTACCCATCCGTTCAATGACTTGCCTTTTCTGTTGGCATTTTTTGTTTTCTTAAGATGTTGCCAATTGGGTAAATAAGTGTCTAAGGACAGGAGAAAATAACTAGATTCGTAGGTATATAAGACGGTTAAGGATGAGAGAGAAAGAAGGTAATGACCAAAATACCATGTTGAAAATGAAATAAATATGTTGGAAATTGTTATTACATGAAGTTGTATGCAACTGCATACACTTTGCATGCACTTCTGGACTAAAGTTGTGTACAAGCCATCCTTGTCTCTTATAGCAGAAGGCAGAATTTAGATAGCTTTCATAGAAATTTTGTTTTAGTGGCCATGCCAACATGAACAAGTAGCATGGTGTGTTAGTTTGTGCTGAGTCCCTGTTGTCTGCTTTCATGGTACTTTGATCTAACTGATTTGGTGCTGAAGGAACCTTGAAGAGAAGAGATATGGCTTGGTTTGGTCAACAGAACATCACTATGAGCATCTCAATTCCTATCTCTTGTAGTTATCTGAGGCTGAGCCTTATGAAGAATAATCTTTTTGTAGTGCTAACTGCATTATGCTGGTGTGGGAAGTAATGTTTGGGGCAGCAGAATGATATTTTAGATAATCTGGATAAAATTTGCAAATATCTTCAAAAATCAGGTGAACAGCTCTTAATCATAACTTGCTCATTGGGAAAACCCAGTGTGAACAATAATGCGTTGGAATATGGTTATGACAAGGAAAGCTAGAAGGGTGTTTGGGTGGGTTTTTGGTTTTGTGAGATCTTTTTTGGTGAAAAATGGCTGTTGCAGAAGCAGTCTTTATAAATTAAAACTAAAATTAAAATTTTTGAAACAAAAATGGTGGAAATCAGGGTTGTCAGATTCCAAAACTTCATGACTTCTGCAGACATGCACTATCTTGGCATCAAACAAGAATATTTTTAGATTACCTTGTTTTAAGTTTGTGTCATAAGTTGTTGCATTGTTTTCTGAGTGTGGACAAAAGCTTTTGTGCTTCTTTAGTGAAGTGGAAAGTTTCTGTTTTAATTTTTTGTAACTGCTGTATTTTGAATAGTACATGCTTGATTAGTAATTTTTTTTCCCCCTGAAATAAGTCTGAGTAAGTTTCACAGAGGGAACTTTTTGCTAGTCTTTTTTATTCATTTTCCAGGTTACTGAAGAAACCAGTCCAGCATTTGTTAGTGATTCAAGTATCCATGGGCTAAGAATGTAGACCTTTTAGCTTAGTCTTTTCCTTATTGACTATTTTTTCACATGTCAGCTTTCCAATATCTATCACATCATGTCTAATATTCAGGACAAAGTATAGATATTTTTTTCTCCTGCAAAGATTGCATGTTTCTTTCCTCATTTTCAAAGCCGCTATGGTTCGAGGGAAGATATCCTGACTGAAAATTTTCTTTAATTCTGAGCAAAGCCTGAGTGGCAAATTTGCTTCATTGTGTTGTACTTTAAATAGTGGAATTTTAGAAAACCATTCTATATAATGGTATGCTTATTTTCTATTCCTTTGGATTTTTCTTTGAAACATGGTTAAGCCTATAAGGGCAATTTATGAACTGTCCTTCCTGTAAAAGCACCGTAGATCTTTTTTTAGCCACATGTAATTGCAAATACTAAAAGTTTAAGTCAAGTTTTGTCTTGTGCATTACTTTTGATTTATGCTTTCTGAAACTTAGCCAATATGATTATTTTCACTGGCTTTGGGGAATTATAAGTGGCAGGAATTTAATAAAAAAATCTAACTAGTGATTCTTAAGAAGAGAATTCATCAGACATTTGTTCTCACACTGGAAATATTTTATACCAGAAACAAAATAAACGGTTACAATGGAGGTTTTGCTGATTTTTTTTTTTAAATTCAAGTAGGAAGTTATTATTCAAAACAATTAGAAACACAACTGTTGAGATGAAGGGTGCCACATTTGTTTTCCTACTTTGGAAGAAGAACTTTCCCACTGCTGTAGTTCTTGTTTCCTTATCCAAGCACACAATAAAACTTTTAATGCGTGATTGAGAAATAGTAATCTTTTTTTGCCCCAACCTGAAAAAGCATAAATCCACCTATGAAAAACTGGTCAGAGGGGGAATTGAAAAGTAGCCTATTCTTAAAAGCTTTAAAGGTTATCTTAAAACATACCTTTATGGTTAAGATTTAAAGAATGAGGACTTTGAAGGGCCAAGAAAAAAGCAAGATCAGAAATACTGTCTTTCCACTGATACATATCTATTCCTATGATAATTATGAGGGAACTGACCTTAAATAAGGTATTATTTCATGGCTAAATGGTATCCATATGTTTGTTATACGTAATACC
Organism: Cephalopterus ornatus; assembly: GCA_013396775.1. Taxonomy (NCBI): domain Eukaryota; kingdom Metazoa; phylum Chordata; class Aves; order Passeriformes; family Cotingidae; genus Cephalopterus; species Cephalopterus ornatus. Next base: position 71,330 of record VZRE01007322.1, on the reverse strand, counting down.
AAATACCTCTGATTTTATGGTTTAAGCAGTTTTTTTCAAGAGGTGTTATCTACATACTGGTCAGGGGACTGGTGGTTGAAAGTGAACACATATTTGTAGGTAGAATGCAAAATGTGAAAGATGCAGCCTGTTCAACGTAGCCTATCCCAACATATCTGTGGCTGTGGCAATGTCCACGTGAGAATCTTCCATTAAATAAAATTAATCTTTCTTGATTCCAGATTAAGAGAAATGGAGCTGATCTCATAAGTTTGAGTGCTGGTATCTCATAGCTTTATGTAGTTGCCAGGAATGATAACTAGTTATGTGGAACTGGAGCTTAATCTCAAAAAAGAAATTTTTGATTGATCTATACAATTTTTCTGCCCACTACACATCACAAATGTTTTAATCTGAACTTGTAAAAATGTTTCTAGAAGTGTTAGCTTTGAACTTTCTCACTGAGCCAACTGGCTTCATAGAAACTTTATTCAACCTTAGTGCCAGAATTCCTATTTAAAACAATAAAAACCTTCTGTAAGTTGACATATCAACATGTTTAGTTGGTTACAATATAAAAACATTATCTGAAGTTGACTCATGATGCTGTAGGAAGTTGTTGTATACAACCTTATGAGTCATATAAAGCACAAAGAGAAACAGAAAGATACTGCATAGTTTGTGTTTTCTACCTGATAAAGTCTCACTGTATCAATTTTTTTTCCATTGAAATTGCACAAATAGTTCACCAATATTGTGGAATTTATATTGGTTGTACTTAACTGTAGTAATTAAAATTTTAAATAAGCTTTTTCCTGATACCATGGTTTGTGCATAATGAAATGTCACTTGCCACATCCAGTTCTTCAGGAATAAAGCACGACTCTCAGGCCGGCAGTTAATATTACATGCCTGTTCAGCTCCACAGGACAAAATCTACCAGATGTTTAAGAGATATCTGGTCCTATCATCCATAGAGGTCTGTGGCCTACAACACTATGTTGCAAATATCTCTCAATATTTTCAGAATTAAACATCTGAGTAAAGTATTTGTGGTTTTTTGACATATCATGCTAGTCTAGACATGCTTTTACCATTGTGTGCAAGCTTTGTCAGCAATCAAACCCTACTGAATTTCATATAGTGTACAATGTGCCTCTTAGACTTCCTCTGGGCAGGCAGTTCCAGGATTTCATGTTGATTACAGCAGTTGTTTCCTTTGTGCATATTAGTTTACTGCCCAAGCAATTTCAGATCTGTTTTTTGGAGTTTCCCTGTATAGACTGCATGAAACCAGTTGTAGCTATATTCACGGGTAGCACGGTATTCACATGTTCTCTCTGCAAGTGAAAATCAGCTAGCTCACTCTATACAATTAAATGCAAATCTCACAATGGATCTTGTTGCTATAGTGTTAGTACTTCATAACAATAAATGGAGAGTTAGGTGTCTGCGTCCTTCTGTGTAGTGATCTCTGCCAGTACTGCCACTTACAAACTAGTTTTTGTAGGTTAGACTGGCTGAATCGTACTTGCAGAAGTCTAAATGATTATTTAGCTGGCATATTTTATCCAACATTTATTTCCTGAGGGAGAAACTAATTGATGGAATTACATACTTCTTGTGTGGTTCAGCATCTGTGACAGTAAGGAAAGGAGAGAACTCCACTTGTGTTGCGGTAAGAGTGGTGTAATGTATGTAAAACAAATGCATATGTAGCTTATGCAGGGCCAATTAGCTTTTGCAGTGTCTGCAATTCTTTCTCATGGTTATCTGTTTATATACCCAATCTTTGCAGTATTGTTAGAGCAGTTTTTCCATAATGGGATAACAAATCAGGCAAGTGTTCTTGCAAACATTTTCTTCTTCTCTTTCTCCATAAAAGGATATGTGTGCTTATGGCAGTCTCTTTCATAATGGGTAATAGTCTTTTGTCATGTGTTTAGAGTGATAGATGCTCCGTTCTGTTCCTATCATCCTATAATTTGGAGAGTCTGTAGCAGAACAAACCTAAACAAAATACCACTTGGACCAGGGACTTCTCTTACTAATTGTTAAAACGTGTTCTGGTAGATATACAGAAAAATAGAAAACACTCATTATTTGATGCTGTTTTCCCATATCAGGTTAGAAGGGATTGTTCAGTGCCACTTAGTCCAGCCTTCCAACTAAATCTTGTAGCTCAGGGCTCTGACATCTTTCCAAGGATGGAAGATCATGGTGTCCTCCATTAGCTAGCTGAAGACAGCAAAGCTCTCTTATGGCTAAACAAATACTTTTCTTTCAGTCACTCCTCCTTCATTGAGGAGTTTCAGTCTCATGAATATCTCTAGCCCTCCATTGTACTCTTTTCTGTAGATTAATGCTGTTGCTCTTGTATTGGGGCAGTCAAAAACCCCAGGGACTGGAGCATCTGTTGTATAAGGAAAAGTTGAGAGAGCTGGAATAGTTTAGCCTAGAGAAGAGAAGGCTCAAGGGAGATCTCATCAATGTATGCTTGAGGGGAGGGCACAGAGGGAACAGAGCCTAGTACTTTTTGGTGGTGCCTAGTGACAGGACCAAAGGCAGTGGACATAAACTGCAACACGGGAGGTTCTGTCTGAACATCAAGAACTACTTCTTCACTATGAGTATGATGGCACACTGGCACAGGTTGCCCAAGGAAGTTATGGAGTCTCCATCCTTAGAGATATTCAAAAGCCAAATATACTGTCCAGTGTGCGGGACTTTACATTTTCCTTTGTTCAATTTCAAAAGGATTCAATCATCTCTTTTCTCCAGTCAGTTGAGGTCCCTCTGAAGATGCCCTCCAGGATATTGGGTGCCTCACCATGTGTTATCATCCGTGGTGCTGCAGAGTGTGCACTCTGTCCTATTGTGCTCCTTGTTAAAGATGTGAAAGAGTATTAAACAATGTTAAAGAGTGGATAAAGAGCCACCTTTAGTTCTTGGGGCACAACCATAGTAACTGGCTGACAGTTGGATTTAGTATTACTGATCTGGACACAGTGTGTCTGGGAATCCATCTGATCTTCCATCCACTTTATTCACTTATTTAGCCTGTGTCCCACCAATGTTGTTATACTGACATTACAGGACACTGTTGAAGGCTTTGTTAAAATCAAAATAAACATCATCTTTCTTTCATCCTTTGTCCACGGAGCCAGTCACATTATCACCAGAGGTGTTTTCACTCACTTTTTGTCCTTTATGTGCTCAGAAATTACATCCCAGAGGACTTACTCTGTAACTCTCCTGGGAACAGAGACAAGGCTGAGTGGCATGTTGTGGTCTGGTTCCTCATTACTCTCCTTGCAGATGCCCTTTTTCCAGTCATTAGGACCTCCCATAATTCCCATAATCTTTTGAAGACAGTAGAGAGCAGCCTTGCAATGAAATCAGCCAACCAAGATGCAGCCTGTCTGAGCCCATGGACTTGTACATACACAGTCAGCTTTAGTGGCTCCTGATTTGATTATCATTTGTTGGGTGTAATGCTTTACTCCCACAGACCCTGCTACTAAGATGAAGGAGCTGAGATGCTTAAGAAAAGAACATTGCCAATAAAAGCAGAGGCACAATGGCATTTAATACCTCAGATTTTTCCATTTCATTTATGAGGTTCCACTGCCCTGTTAAGCAATGGTGTCACCTCTTCTTTAGACTTTTTTTTTTTTTTTTTTTTTGCTGCTGGTACTGAAACCTTCATCATTTTTCCTTTTCATACCTCTAGCTACTTTTGGCTTTCACTGATCTTTGGCTTTCATGTCTGCATCCCTGCCCACTCAGACAATGTGTCTCTTTCTCCAAGTAGTCTGTTGCGTTGCCCATGTTCTGCAGTCCTCTGCCATACTTGCTTGTTTTCCTCAGTGTCAGGGAGGACCGTTCTTGTGCTTTAATGGGTTTGTCCTTGAAAATGAGCCAGCTCTTCTGGGCCTTGTCCTTCATGGCAGTATCCCATGGGTTCTTCCAGGCAGGTCCCTGAACAAGGCAAGATCTGCTTTCTTGAAGGCTAGGATTGTAATTTTAAACATTTATCTTGCTCATGTGACTCAGGGTTTTAAACTCCACAATGTTATGGTCATTGCAGCTAAGGTGTCCCTCAACTCTCACAACCCCAACTGGTTCTTGATGGTTCATGGAAGCAGGTCCAACAGAGCACCTACTTAGAGCGTCAGTTGTCTGTATCAAAAAATTGTCATCATCACACTTCGTCGGTATATGCTCCCAACTGAAATGGTTTTAAATAGTTAAAAATTGTGTACTAGACCCTGACATGGTGTGGATCAGTATACCTTTGACATGAATAGAGCTATGTCCTTATATGTTTTCACCAAAAGATCTGGCCTCAGGTCCTGGATGATTTTTAACAAACCATTTAAACACATGACTAAGTTTTTTCAGAAATACTGACTGGATCGTTGGTTTTAGTCATCTGCTACCAAATTGTGTCATGAGTTCATTCACATCCCTTTGAGAAATTATTTCAGGGGGTTTTTTTCTCCTTTTTCTGCTTCTGGAAGCATCTTTGAGAACATTCTGGTTCTACTAGGCAACCTTCCAATTTCTGACATAACTTCTTCCTGTTTAGTATTCATTTCTTCTTGGGGGCCTAAATTATCCTTTAATCAAAAAAACTCTACTTTTGGCATTTAGTATTCTGATATTTATGGAGAGCCCAGTCCTATCTCTTCAGGCTGTTTTGCTGTGATAAACAGTCCAAGCTGGTTTAAGCTGCCATATATAGACTCCTGATTCCTCTGTAGATGCCAATCTGTCTCATCTGTAATTAGTCTTTATTGGATATTGAGTGATAGAAATCTACACCTAACTCCAGATAAAATCTCTTCAGTACCTGAAGAGAGTTTCATATGCTTAAAATTATTCTGGCTTTGAAATCACTTAAGGCCATTTCATTCAACTCGCTTCACTAACTTGTACATTTCTGTCATATATCAACAGTCACACCTCTAGTTTTAATTGAAAAATCTCTAAGATTTTTTCGCTTCTTCTTAATACCACATTTTTGCTATATATGGTGGTATGTGATACCAAGAGTCATAGTTTTTAATGAAAATGGGCAGTAAAGCAGTGCTATATAACCCTTCAGTCTAAAGCACTGAGCATTTCTATATAAATTCACCTGCAGATATTTGTGTATTTAGTGGGACAAACATAAACATTCTGTCTTAACACTGCAGATAATGAGCCTTTGAAGCAGAGAAATACATATTTTTAATCTTGTATTGGGAATTGCTCTGTGCAGGCACCTAAGTTGTTTAAGAACCTTGATACAGTGTTTGTAGAGTTTTTCAAAACATTTGTCAATTAAAATGAGAGGACCTAGAGAAACAAAGCATTGTAACGCTAGCATTCTTTTATTTTTATAAATATTTGCATTTGGATTACACTAGACTTAATACCACATGATGAAATGTGATATTGGATCAAAGCTGTTGCTCATGCTGTAGCTGAGACTTGTTTAAAATGGCTGATTTATTTGTAGTATTCCCTTATACTCCATACTGTTGAGTTACAAGTTACTTTAGCTGAATATGTTCCAGTTAGCTCTAAAGAAGAGTGAGTTATATTGTCCAGCATTGTGGACAAAAGAAAGGCTTGCTATGACATGTAACTTAATGTATAGAGCTGGTGATGAAAGAGCTATAAGAGCATCTAACATAAATAAGAAGCTACTCTGATATTCTCAGGGTCTGAGAACATGTAGGCTAGATGATAACAGTCCAAAGTGGAGCTAAAAGGGGCAGGAAAACTTATACCTGATCTGTGTTGGTAATTGCTGTAAAATTTGCCAGGTTTATCAGCTTTAGTTCTGCAAGGACTTATGCTCTGCGTAATCTGTCATTAAAAATCTGGATGATGGAATAGAAAATGCTTATTTGATTTACTGGCAATGCTGCACAGAGGAGGAGATGGAGATACTGGAGAGTAGGCTCAGAGTTCATAATTAATTTAATAATTAAATAATCTGAGGAAAAAAAGTAATAATCCCAAAAAGGATATGCTGAAGGGGAGAATGTAGGCAGGGAGGGCAATAAGGATGATGAGTGTTACAGCAATTTGGGTAGTAGGATAGGATATATAGGCTGGTGTAATGCGCATGTCTGTAATTTTCACTACTGTAAGTAAGAAATCTTATCTTAAAAACATGCTGGTGATACCAGAATTACTTTTATTTTTGGGGTGGTTACCTAAGGAACAGAGCTCAGTAATTTCTGAGTGTCTAAATTGAGAGGCCTCATCACCTATTTTATAGTCACCTTTTATGTGGAATTTAAATATTTAGTATATAACTTCTGCTGTCTGAACTTCCACTTCCAATTTAGAGGTCACTTCTTTTTAAAATCAGACTTTCCAGATGTTTCAAATTACACAGCCATGAAATAAAGGACTCCAAAGTTGTGGGGGTTGTGGATTGATCTGTGATAGAGACAAAGATAGAATCCACTACTCTATGGAAGCATTTAAGTATTTGGACTAAAGAAATGCTTTTTCTCCTTAACCCTTCCAGTTCTTGTCTCCTGTACAATTTCACTCTCATATCCAGCTGATAGCAACCTCCTCAAGTCTTTGAATTTCCATGGCACTAAGCCAAGATCCATGCTTATTCATAAAGAACTACGCAATACTTAATATCAGAATGTATGCTAATATATATGTACATAAATGCTGAAAATGTTTGATAACAACCTAAATTCTGCAATTTCTTAGTAGCTAAATGTTTATCTTTTAGAATCATAGTATGTTTTAATGTGATTTTTATGTATTTTTAACTGAAGGTCAAAACATTTGAAGTGCTTCATAGTTCCTGTGGTACTATAATTTTCTTTGTACATTCTAAAAAAAAAAAACTAAATATTATTGTTTCCCATATCAGATTGTGAAGAACAATCCTCTCCTTCGTCCATATATCACCATGATAACCGATGACCCAGTTTGAAAGTTGCAATCTTCTGGGAAGTCTGAAGTTACTTGGACAGTGGATCCTGAGTTCTATTCTAGACTGTTTTCTTTGATTAAGAACTCTTACATATTACTCATGTAATCCATTACACTGGATTTAGAATATTAATTTCTACAGTCATATACAATATAATTTTTGTTTCTGTAGCCTTCTATAATATGGATAGAATAACATGTTGTAGAGTCTTGAGAGGGCTTGTGCCTAGTCTTATTCAATTTGTCATTGTAAAATTAAGTGTCCAAAAATCCCTATTTCAGATTAATGCTGGATATTAAGGTATGTACATCAGCGTTGTTCTAGCAGTGTAGTTCTAGCTCACTCTTATTTTTTTTCGCCTCCCTGCCTCTGTTTGTTTTATGTGATGGGTAGTGTTTTTGCACAAAATTAGGAAAATAAGCCTGTACCAAAATTAAAGTCCTCAAAGTAATAAAACTTAGTAGAGGCCACATATGTGATGGACTCCTTGTTAACAAGAATCTGTAGGATCACTGCCAACATATCCTGTTACAGATATCTCATTCTTAATCAATGTAGGTTCAGAAACTTGGTTTCAGAGGTAGAGGAAGCAAATAGGGACAGAAGGGAGAACTACAACTTAAGGGTAGAATCTTGTTGATTTATATTTTTGTGGTATTTTCAGGTCATGTATTGAGGTTTGTTACTGTAAATGGCTTATTTGATTGTCCTTGTTATTTCATAAATAATTTTACATTTCAGTGACTAGTTATAACTGACCTAGTCTTGATTGAACAGGCCATGTGAGAAAAGAGAGTAAACAGTATTGCCGCCAGGGAACTTGCTTAACAAAACCCAGTGCTGTCCAGTCCAAAAGTATGGATTGGTCTTTAAAAAAATGCTCATTTAGCTGGGATCTCAAATGAAACAAAATACTTGCAGCTGTGGTGGAACATATATGTACTTAGAGAAAAGTGCAGCAAACACAGAATATTTGACTTTTAATTATTTCTCTACCTCAGTGACTTCTCTGTTAGGATGAATATGCAACTGTATTTGGGGCCAGATCTTCAGTTGGCATTATTTGTTATGCCATTACTGGCTTTTCTTGACACCAGCTAAAGTGATGGTCCTTTAGCAGGCTACATTTTCACTCAATCCCTCCTGTAAACATTTTTGAATATTGTATAACCTAGAGAGATTGAGTTATGTATGAGGCCAAATTGCCATAAAAATGAAATGTATTCAACAAAATAAGTACTTTTTCCCTGTAGTAATATCTCCATGTTCAAAGGTTGAAATGTGATAAAAAAAGTGCAGAAAGAATAGTTGCAACTTTTCAGTTATAAAATCAATTTTATTCATGCTGTAGAATAAAAGTGTGTCTGAAGCAAGTACTTAATTAAGAATTACTGGGGACTTCACCATGATACAAGGGGTTTAACATTCAGCATGAATTATAGTGAAAGCATATGTTACATATGTATACACACAGTATATCATGATAAAATTGTTTAAGCACATTATAAAAGTTTCTAATAAAATATTTAACCTTTGGGAGGTAAAACATTTTCTGATTACTCGGGTAACTTCAAAATTGTAAGGAGAGAGAACTTCTTTCTCTCTTCTTCAGTGTTATCTGTGTTAAGAACAGCTTTGTGTTTTGGTGTTCTCCTCTCCACTTTTCCTCCTTGATACAACTTTACTGTGAAAAATCTAGCTTTAGATTAGGTATTAGGAAAGAATTCTTTACTGTGAGGGTGGTGAGTTACCCAGAACAAGTTATCCAGAAAGGTTGCGAACTCCCCATCTCTGGAAATGTTCAAGGCCAGGCTGGATTGGGCTCTAAATAACCTGATCTAGTGAAAAGTATTCCTGCCCATGGTAGAGGGGTTGGAACTAGATGATCCTCAAGGTTCCTTCCAACCCTAATTCTATAAAATAAGTAAAACCTTCCTCTATGGGATGCTGCTTGTTATTTTCATACTTGAAATATCATATGGAGTATAATTTGTGTATTGAAGAAGTGTTACACTTTTGGGAGATGATTCTTCTCTTTCTCTGCTAATAACAAACAATGCAATTTTATATTATGTCATAATCAATTGTGAATACAATAGATTAAGAAATTTGAAAGTTAGAATTAGCAAACATAATTTCTCAAAAGAATAATTGTTTTTATAGCTCAGTAAATAAATATCTGAGGCAGAAGGAACGTTGAGAACTCCCATCATTTGCCACTTGGCCATTAAGGCTGTAACCTTTTATGTTTTATGAGAGAAGCTTTCAAACTTCTCCATCTCGATGAAACATTTCAGAGTTGTCAAGTCCACCAGCAGAATAAACATGAAGTGGGATGCTTGGAGTACAGTACAGCAGTCCTTCAGCTTTAGGCATCTCAAGTAGAAAAAGTCGGTGGCAGTGGGGTCAGTTTGTCTTCTCTGATATAATAAAAGTGAGAGTCTCTGGCCTTGCTCCTATTTTAAAGGCATGCTTCTGGCATCAGAAAAATGTCCTGGTAGGCTGGAGAATAAAATATAGGTTATCCCACTCCTATGTTTGTATTTAAAGTACCTATATTTTAAAAAGTAGAATAAAAATATGCAGACTTTAGTCAATTGATAAACATGGCACTAATGATCAAGTTTTTGGAAGAAAAAGCCAAGGAGTAAGATTGTAATTGTGTGCTAACAACTTTAGGTCATAATTTTGATTGAAATATGTTATTAAAAAACTTTACTTGGATGAGGAAATATGGTAAATATGTGACTGAAAACTTCCGCTCTTGGGTAATCTGACTTAAGTGGTCCTCACACACGACAGTAATGCCACTATATAGGAAGAGAAGAGTTTCTGAGGCCAATCCAAGGCTAAGTGTACAGTGTTGTGAGGTAAGGTTGTTGCTCTATTCTCAACTGTCTGTCATTTAAGGACAGAATTTATTCTGTCAAAATACTGAGGTAACAATAACAAAGTAAAAGCATTTGCAGGAGAAGATGTACAATAGTCTATCCTACCATATCCATGAAGGTTTCCTTTTGTTCTCTAACCTTTTAGTTTTTTTCTTCTTTTTTTTTCTTTTTCTTCTTTTTTTTTTTGCATGATTTTGAGTAATCCATAAAAAAAGTCACATATTCTTATTTTTGACACTGTTCTTTAATTATTTCCTTTAATTTAGATATAAATATGTATTTTGTGGAAATTAAATTTGCTTCCATGGTAAAGCTCTTTATGTATCACAACTTGCAGTTCGCTATGAAACTGCTCTTGTGCAGCCTGATCAGCTATTTCTGTTGGCACACAACAGAGCTGGAGTTTTGCCTAGAGTAGCACAATCTTTTTATTTGCTGGAGAAACAGCTAGTCACCACCTCAGCTATATGATACTCTGCCTACTGCTATGCAGGGACAGAGTTGCTCACTGTTTGTGTTAGTGCCCACATCTCTAAAGCTCGGTGATGTCCACACTTTATCACTTTTTTTCCCTTACAGTCCTCTGTATTCCTGGTTTTTATATGATTCTGTTGGTTTCTTTCAGCTTCTTACTCTCAGTCAGTGCCTGACTTGACTACTTGCTTACAGTTGTCATGCCAACTACCAAGCCTGGAAACTCAAGTAGAGAGAGGATTTATCCTTTTTTCTCCTCTTTTTTTTTGTGAGAAGTACTCACTTCACAGTTACCAAGCTGCATGAACTGAATGCATAAGTATGGCAAACAGCTCTGTGACACTGAGCTGACACTTAAAATTCTAAAAATCTGTTTCTGCTTCATAAAGACTTTGAATATCCCTACCTTAATCCTTGCTGCTTGTCTTCATGCTGAAAATCAGGAAAATTTAAAAGATCAATGAAGTGGGGAAGGGATTTTATAGACAAGTCATTGCATTTTTCTTATTTGAACTGAACTGCAAACATATTTCAAGTAGGCTACATAGAAGTAATCTTTAAAAAAATCCATGAGTCTGTTCAGTCTTTCTGAAACTTAGATATTACTCAATTTGATTCACTTTTCATGCCAAGTCATTCAATATTTGTATTTATCACATTTCCAAATAACCAAGTGAAAAATACAAGAGAGGTACAGGAAATTAAAAATAGTAACTCTTACCTCCTTATACCTAAGTCGTATGTAATAGTTCTGTGAAAAAAACCTGCTTTCCAAAATAAACAGTAGTTTTAATAGGTTTGCTGTAATTGTCAACTACATTCACAGATGAGTTGTATTGGAAAACATGATGTGTTTAAAGGGAATTGCTTTAGAAAGGAAGAAACATGGAAATTTCATCTCAGATAGTATTACTCTGTGGAGATTCCTCTAGGTAAGTTTGTTCTAGGTTTCACAGGAACTACCTGTATGACTTGTGTACTATTGCATCTAACATGTATTTTGCTTTTGTTAAGTTAAAAAATGTGTGCTTTATAGTTGAAGATCTTCCATGTATAAATACTTGCTGTATTTCATTACAGCTTTTATTTGAAATTGAGCTTTCTGGGCTGCAAACTTTTATTGAGAACATGCATTTATTTTCCATGAAGGACTTTAGATAATCAAATAAACTGGCTCAGCCTTTTCACAATTGTTTAATAGTAAAGTATGTTTGCTTTAACTGATCCCATTCTAAAATTAGGCCATTCAAAGGCTTTTATATCTCCTTGAAAAAGGCAAGAAACCTCAGATATCTAAAGAAGCTTTAATTTAGTACGCAGCTGTTCTGGATCAGGGTTCCAGAGCTATATTAAGCGTTATCCTGCACTTGGGCAACCTTGTAATAATCTCAGATAATTTAACTCCAAACAGTGGAGACTCAGCAGTTTACCTAAAGCATTGACTTTTTTTCCAGCTGCAGACCTCCAAAACAAGAGTCTATGACTTGCATTGGCCCTTTATAAGGACAGAGGAGTAGAGATACTTGCATTGGTCAAGAACTTCAGCTCTTAGTGATTGTAGATAACTGCAATAGATGTTAAATCTAAAAGGATATGGAGAACATTTGTATCTCTACAGAAGCCTGTAAAGATAGGCCAAGAGTTACAAAATGGCATAGGAAGAAATATGAAACATTGAAAATGACTTGTGGTCCTTTGGAAACATAATCTTTGATCAATAGTTTCTGCATGATCTTTAGAAGTGTATATATAGTGTATATGTACATGCTACAGGAAAAAAAATCCCTGACAGGACTTATCTATCTGATCCCAATTCAGATGCCTTGTTTAAGTAGGCATGTGAGCAAGGTGAAACAGGCTGTCCTTCAGAGGTTTAAATACTTTGAGGAGCACCAACACAGGCCAACTTGTTTATTTCTTCTTGAGCTTTCCATCCTAATACTTGCTCTTGATGGGACAGGATATAAACCACATAAAAAGAGATGACCAGGCAGAAAAATGACCAAGAAAGATTGTTTATATTCTATGTCTGCCAAGAGGAAATAAACTCTTGGTCTTCTATGCTAGGAATGCAGCTTGAAAAGCAATGCTACTTTCACATCATCTCCCTGATATTTCCTTCATACTGAATTTTATGCATCTTTTCCTAACTAAATTCACTGTGAGAAGATCCTGGGATGGGAGGAGACAGAGCCAATTAGAAGAGCTAATCAGTTGGAATGCTGAGAACCATTGCTTTGGAGGCCTTTCATCCACACGGCACCATCAAATGCACTTTGCTGAGAAAAGGACAACTTGTTTGTTTTGGCCCTGGTGCATGTGAGCAGAGATAGTGAAAAGCCAGGGAATCCAACTGGATAAAGAACATCTGCAAATGATGTTCTCTTAATGTATTCTATTCAAGGAAGCCTCGATGTTTGTTCCCAACTCTGGTCTTAGCCACACATGTCGCTTTGTCAGGTTCATTCAGAATCAGCTTTGGTTTCTTGTAAATAAAGGGAGTGCAGAGTCCGTTTCATGCTATTCCACAATAACAGTTCTAACTATTTAGAAAAAAAAAAAAAGAAAAAGAATCCATTATTGAACTCCTTGAAAAAACTGCAGATTTAAAAGTTTAGTCAAGTGGTTTGTTGTTTGAATCTTGCCTATATTTCTGTATGTTTTCTTTTACTTTGGTAACTAAAGAAGATGGACTAATTTGGCAATCTATCAATAGAGTATGAGAAATAAATTGCCTTTTGGTCCATGTGATATAGAGGCTAAAAAGTTAAATACAAAATTTTGAAATATATGCTAGATGAGTTTAGAGAAGAAAGGGGGTCATACTGCTGCAGGAGGAGCTATTTGTTGGCAGTTCTGTGAACTAAATTACAGTTCTAGGACAAAGTAATTGGTCTTTCAGTCTGTTAATCTCTTTCTCAAGCAGAGACATCTCTTCAATTATTTACTGTCATGGTCCTAATGTATTAATAGTCATGAATAACCGGTTATTACAGTTGTATGATTTCTTCATTCAGCATGGGTGTTCATTTCATTCATTCTAGTAAAGTGGATGAGCACAATCTTGATTTTTTTTTCCAAAGAGAAAATATATATTATTTTGAGAACATAGAGTTGGAGAAAATTTGCATTTGGGACGAATTCACATTTAGTTTAATTGCTTGAAATCACAGGCTGAATTTCATGTCCTGCACAGATGCTTTGCGTGGACTCACTGGAGGTGATAGCTGATATCATGTCCCAGGAAATACTGTTGCACTACTTTTCATGAATCTTCTGTCTCAAGGATTCAACCCTTGATGTAGATTATCTTCTCCGCAGCTTTTTTTTAGTGAAGAGAAGAAAAGATTCATCATGGAATGACCTATGGTATTTTATATTTACAGTATAGCCTTCAATATGGTAAGCAATAAGTTAATGGCCAGTATTTCACAGTCTAACAACTGCAAGCATTTGTATCTACAGTGTTCCCTTATATGAATTTGGATTGTTTGGTAAATTAAGGTAATAACCTTTATATATTTTGCTACAAACTAATCTACTCTTAAAGCTACTTAACAATTATACAGTTGTTGGAAATTTAATTTTACAAATCAAAGAGTTTTAGTATGAATTATTACTTGCATAGGAAACCATAATAAAACAGTTAATTAAGCTTTTTTAATTGACTTTCTGAACTGACTGTTGTTGGGTTAATGCAAACATTTTTTGTCTCTTTTTTGTTGCTTGTATATTCTGTATAATGGATTTGTGTGACTTGGCTAGCAGTTTTTGGGTTCTTTTTTTTTGGTTCTGAAATTCTTTGATCTTCTACTGATTCCGTTAAACTAAGAAGGAAAGAACACACATGCTCTATCTTGGCACTTAACTGGTGTTAGGGAGAAACATGGTGCCATGTTTCTAAATTATGAAGAACATATAAGAAGACAGTGAGATTTCAAGTATCTTTTCATATGTGTGGATATATGCGTAATATATCCTCTCCCCTCTGCTTTTTTAATATTGACATTATATTTAAGTAATAAAAGATCTTTTTTCTTTGTGATTATGGTGTATCAGACCAACTTGTCAGCAGCTTGGACACTGGAGGTAAGAAAGCTTAAAACTGAAGAGATTTAGCTCTTTATACATATATCACTACTCTAATCTATGAAAATTTCATTTTGCAACAACAAAATTCTAAACTAACCTGTCAAAATTGTCAAATATCCCAAGGAGTAGTTGAATGGGAACCAACTGCACTGGTTCTCTGTCAGCTGGGAGCTCCAATCAACCTAAGAAACATTTTATTTGAATATATCAGCTGCTTTCCACTTGAGAAATATAAAGAATCTGGAATGCAGTGCAGAATGGACCTGCAGTGACGGACCAAATAATATACCTTCTGGAGAGATATGCTGTCTCTCCCCTCATCACATTAATTACTTCTGCCTACGAGGATCTTGAGGCGTTTGTGAATTCACTCAGGAGCATTGCCAGTCTCTCTAACTCAAGATACACAAACTTGAGTGCAGATAAATAGCCTGAAAATTTGCCGCTATGTGGCCAGTGTTGCTGTCCAGATCTAGATATTGCCAACATGTCTTTTATGTCATCACCAGCAGGAGTCCCTGAGCTGTACTTACTTCAGAGTTTGACAGATTTTGCTAATCTAGGTGTAGCTTTAATTTCAGGATTAATGTTAATGGTAGGGTTCAGGCTGGCATGAGCAGGAAAGAGATTCTTGGTCTAATTAGGTCAGTGAGATTGGATTTGTGTTTTTGATGGCAGGATGCAAACACTGTCCCTAAGTGCAACAAAAAGCCCTTTCCTTATGCTTAACCCTGTAACAAACCCAAGAGCTCTGCTCATCCCAGCTGTGACCTCATGCTTTCTAGCCCATTTCATCTAAGGGTAGCTCATGGCACAAAGATCCTGCCACGTGAAGGTGTAAATAGGAAGAAATATTCCTGGTATAGAAATGGTCCTCAGCAGCTTTTTGAAGACTCACCAAGAAATTAAATTAATTGAGCAACCTTGATCCTTTCATTAACTCTAAAGTCTTCTTGAGTACTGTGTCCAACTCTGGGGCCTCCAACATAGGAAGAATGTGGACTTGTTAGAGTGGGTCCACAGGAGGTCCACAAAGATGATCAGAGGGATGGAACACATCTCCTGTGAAGAGAGACTGAGAAAATTGGGGCTGTTCAGCCTGGAGGAGAGAAGGCTCCAGGGAGACCCTACAGCAGTTTTACAGAACCTAAAAGGGGCCCACAAGAAAGCTGGACAAGGGCATGTAGTGACAGGAGAAAGGGTGGTGGCTTTAAACTGAAGAGAGTAGGTCTAGATTAGATATTAGGAAGAAATTCTAATGAAAAAGATATCCTATGAGGATGATGAGCCAATGGAAGAGGGTGCCCAGAGAAGCTGTGGGTGCTCCATCCCTGAAAGTGTTCAAGGCTAGGTGAATAGGGCTTTGAGCAACCTGGTCTAGTAGGAGGTATCCCTATCCATGTCAGGAGAGTTGGAACTAGATGACCTTTAAGGTCCCTTGCAATCCCAAGCATTCTAGGCTTCTATTCTTAAAACTGCTGTATTCAGAGGAAAGTGGATTAGTATCATTGTTAATCACTGCTCCAAGCAGAGCTCAAAAACTTTTCTAGGATCTGCAACAACTTGGGTTTGCAAGCCAATATACCCTGCCCACCTAGGACTACAGAAAGGATTGCAGCTCACCAGTTTTTATCAGCCCAAATTCTAGTCCTACACCCTCTCTGAAATGTATTTTTCAGCCTAAAATCTCTTATGAGTGCTGAAATTAAGTGCAGTCAGCTGGCTGTAGCAACTCTAAACACATCTTGATGGACCTATCTGTAGTAGTTCAAATTCTCCCACCCATCCAATCCTCTCCTACAACCTCTTCTCTCAGGAGAATAGTTGAATCTTTTGCTGTATTTGGGGGGTGTTATTAAGTAATTCAGTGCTTCTTCACCTTACACAGAAACACTTCTTCAGTGTTAATCACGGGCAGAATTCTTCTGATTCAATAGGCAATTCTTCCTACTGAGCTGCTTCTTAATGCATAGTGGTGAATATGTCTTTTATACCCTACTGAAGTTCAGACCAAATTTTTCTTACCTCCAAAACACCATATACTACAAAAACGAGTATGAGTTGGAATTTAATTTCTTTGATTAGAGGATTTTTAAGTGGCAATTAGGAAAGTGGTTTCAAATGCTTTTGAACAATATGAAGATTAACATTCTTTTTTTTTTGTGAGTGGTTTATGCTATGCATCTATTTTGCTTTTGAGAATAGGATATTAGTGGCTTTTGAAAATTTTTCATATTGTTAAGATACATTTAAAAAAACCCTACACTTCACTATCCAGACATTTGCAAATTAATTACTCTTGTACCATTTGCTCTGTTAAAAAAATCTGAATGGATTAATCATGTCAAAAAATGAGTACAGTTAACTCAATACATATTAGATTGCATACAGCTTCAGCACAGCTAGATACAGTATCAGATGATTATTCTTCCAACTGTATATAAACATGAGCAAGGAGGTCTGTTAACTATTATTTAAAGAAAAGTGAAGCCCGCTAAAGTAAAATTAAAGGAAATCTGATTTGCATTACAGAATGATAGCTTTTTTTAACGTTTCTGCTATGTTTTTGTCCAGAAACATATATGTTAAACTCTGTATGATTTATGGTTTTTTTGTATTTTGGCACAAAAGATTCTAATCCAGAGTATTACTTTCAACTCATAAAGTTCACCTTTAAAAACCAAATTACTTCTATCCAACTCATTTTACCTGTTTAATTTCATTCTTAGAAGAAAATTTCTGTATCTGATCTTTTAAGATTTGAGTTCCTCTTTTCTGAAGACATGTTTAAAATATATAACTATTCCCATGGGAAGATTAGTAGATTTAAAAAAAAATATGTCTCAGTTCCATGATTTCTGACATTCACACAAAACAAAAAGAAAATGCAGGAAGAGAAGCATTGCTGCATTACCCTGTCCCTTCATGTTGATGCTCAGTATGAAAACTTGGACTTCAAAGGGTGAGAGAAAGTTCAGGCTTCATGCTAAATCAGTTTTGGGCCTCACTCCCGGGATTTGCCAGCTATGCCAATTTCTCTAGGATATAAACTGTAAGATAATGTTAACGGAAAGCAAACCACAGCTACCACACTCATTTTCCTTTGGCTGGAGGATCAGTCTAAATCCCCAGAGCAGCCAGTGCTGTATCCTTCCAGACAGCACTCTTTCCCCTAATCCAATCACCACCATGACCAGAAGCTGCTAACTGTGCTGTGGATTTCCAGATTTCTGCCCTAATTGCCAATCTGCAGGAACTTAAGGCACAAGACAATAGCTGGCACAGTCAGGTGGGTAAACATCTGCAGCTCCCCTGCTCCAGGCTCTGCTTTAAAGGACCTCTGGGAGAGAGTCTCCCAGCATAGAAAGCTTTGCATGCTTCAACTGCAGCTGGCATGCTCCTGGGAAACAAGGGTAGCAGTGGTGTCCCTGCTTACATTACTTGTGACCCAAACTACCTCTTTGACCTCTGAGCTGTGTGTAGGAAGGGCACTGGCTTTAGGATGTACTACCCTGTGTGATTATATGAGAAATAGTGTGGCCAGCAGGGTCAGGGCAGTGGTCATCCCCCTGTACTTGGCACTGGTGAGGCTGCACATAGAATCTTGTATTCAGTTTTAGGCCCCTCACTACCAGAAAGACACTGAGGTGCTTGAACAGGCAATTCCCACAGGTTGGAAGTCAAGCAGGTGAGGCAGAAGGCCAGCTTGGCTGAGCAGGGATCTTCTCTTGGAAATAAGGCAAAAAAGGAAGGTGTATGCCCAGTGACAGCAAAGTCAAGTGACGTAGGAAGAATTCAGAGATGCTGCTTGCCGCTGTAGGGAGAAAATTTGTGTGGCCAGAGCTCAGCTGGAGTTGAAGCTGCCAGAATGTGGGGGACAGTAAAGAGTTTTTTTCAAATACATTAATGGCAGTAGGTGTATAGAAATATCAGCAGCCTGTTACGGGATGAGGATGGCCATCTCACAAACAGGGGTAGAGACAAGGCAGAGGTGTTTAATGCTTTCTTTGCCTCTGTCTTCAATACAGATGCTGGATCAAGGGGGTCTCAGTGCCCTGAGCTGAAGGACCATGACTGCGAGAATGATAAACTCCCAGCCAGCCCTGAAATCTTGCAGGATTGACTGCTTCAGCTGGATCCCTAAAAATCTATGGGGTCTAATGGGATTCATCCCAGAATCCCCAAAGAGCTGGCTGATGTCATTGCAAAACCTCTCGTGATGATTTTTGAGTGGTCTCGGAAATCTGGAGAGATCCCAGCTGACTGGAAGGTGGTGAATGTTGTCCCAATTTTCAAGAAGGGCAAGAAGAGGGACCCCAGAAAATACAGGCCTGTCAGTCTCAGTGCCTGGTAAAGTTATGGAGAAGATTATTCTGGGAAGTATTGAAAACCGCTTGAAAGACAACACAGTCATTGGTCACAGCCAGCACAGTTTCATGAGAGGAAAGTCCTGCTTATCAAACGTGATTTCCTTTTATGACAAGGTAACCCACCTAGTGGATCAAGGCAAGCCAGTTGGTGTAATTTTTTTATTCCAGTAAAGTTTTCAGTAATGTCTCTCACAGAATCCTTCTGGACAAACTGTCCAGCACACAGCTGGATAAACACATCGTGTGGTGGGTGAGCAGTCGGCTCACAGGTAGAGCACAGAGGGTAATAGTGAATGGGATGACATCAGACTGGGGACCTGTCACTAGTGGGGTTCCACAGGGCTCTATCTTAGGCCCTGTGCTCTTCAACTTCTTCATTAATAAAGGGTGAAGAGTCTGGAGCACAAGTCCCATGAGGAGTGGCCAAGGAAACAGGGCTTGTTTAGACTTGAGAAAAGTGGGGACTTACTACTTTCTACAACTACCTAAAAGGAGATTGTAGCAAGGTGAGGTCAGCCTCTTCTCCCAAGTAATAAGCAATGGGACAAGAGGAAATGGCCTCAGGTTGTGCCAGGGGAGGTTTAGATTGGATATTAGGAAAAATTTCTTCACGGAAAGAGTGGTCAAGCACTGGAACAGGCTGCCCAGGGAAGTGGTAGAGTCATCACTTAAATACCTGGAGGTATTTAAAAGATGCGTAGGGACACTTAGGGACACAGTTTAATGGTGGACTTGGCAGTGCTAAGCTATCAGTTTGACTTGATAATCTTAAAGGTCTTTTCCAACCTAAACGAATCTATGATTGGGATAGCCAGGAATTATAACAGCAAAAAACATCAAGTTGGTTGAATGACATCATTGTGGTGTGTCTCAGTGGATGTACTCCTGTTAAATACAATCCCAGTTAAAGTAATCCTGACTAAAAGAGTCTGGTCTCTGTTTTAAGTTGTAATAAAGCTTGTAGGAGAGATTGGATGATCCCTTGCATGTGGCAAACCTTATGTGTCAGGTAGAGGTAACTGCAGATAGAAATCGTTGCTTTCATCATATGTCAGATATACCACATGAAAGGACAGACAAGAGATTTTTCTATTGTTGGCCTCTGTGAAGGAACCTACAGCAGCTGACTGACCTGGTGCCATGGTGGATCCCCACAGGCCACTGATGTGCTGTGCAGGGTAATGTTTCTTTCTGGGTTATATTTATCTTCTGTTCACTTTAAGTCACGTTTTCCCCTTTTGTAAATAACACACTTTAAAAGGAAACTGAGGCTTTTTTTTTTTTTCTATAACATACCCTTTCCAGTAGCTAAAAAAAGTGTCTCCAGCTATCTTTTTCATATCCGTTTCTCTGCACTGTCCTTCCCCCCAGTACTTCTGACAACTACTATCTCCTGGATGAATCTTTCCAATAGCTGTGATCAACACTGCTCTAGTGAAAAGTGGTCAGGTCTCTACAACATACCTCCTGCAGAGAAACCAAGGTCATGATGGACATAAATACTATTGTCATTTACTGTGCTCAGCTATGGACTGAGTCCAAACAAATGTCAGTGGTGACTTGCTGTCAGGAAGGCTTTGGAAAGTCCCTGAGGCACTGCTGCAGCACTGCACATGAAAAGAGCAGAGGTTTCTCTGCACTGGACTTCTCCAACATGGAGCAGCATTTTCCCACATTTTATATGAACAACAAACAATGTCTGACAAGTGATGACTTCTGAAGTTTAAATTAATTTGTTAAATGGGTGAGCCTATTGTTTAAAATAAGTACTAAAACAATCAGTGGAAGTAGCCAGTCTCCCTAAAGGATATTATTAGAGAATGAATGAATTATTAAAGGGATTATGTTTGTTCTGGGTCCCACCAAAACAGAGTTCTCACTGACATCCTTCCTTTTATCCAAAAAAAGTCAATGCTAAGGATAAGTCAAAGATTTAGAATGAAGATTGCAGATCTTTTAAGTAAAAAAAAAAAAAAATTAAACCTCTGTGCCTAATTAGCAACATCTGCAAAGAGAAAATTTATTTCCTTGATGGAGAAATAAAAATTTTTCTTTTTTTTTTTTTTTTTTTTTGTAAAAATGCTGCTATTTCTTTTTCTTTCTTTTCTCCTTTCTTTGTTAGCTAGCTTTATGCAAGGGGTTCCTTGTGGTTTGTCTGGGATATCAGTAAGCATGTACAATTAAGCCAATGAGAGGAGTGCTGCAAAACAGATGTGGACAGACCCCAGCCTAACTGGGCAGGCAAACTGCTGGAAGCACAGAGAGGAGAAGGCCAAGTGTGTTCTTGTTTTCTGATCTCTAGCATGGGAACGGAGTTGGCTGATAGTGGGTGTTATGAACAGCCCTGTGGCTTTGTGGTAATACCGTGCTGTATCATTTGGGAGAGCAGCTGGATTCCTGATGTGGAATTATTGTTCCCTGGCTGGGATGTGCTGTGGAAGCAGCAAGCTCTACTCCAAAACTCAAAGGGCAACCTGCCTTGCAATGGGGAAAACTGGAGAGTAAACTGATAAGAGACAGCTTCACTCCTAACACAGATGGTTGGCAACTGCAAAGAAGAGAGACTCAATGTTTAGCAAAATGTGACCAAGAGCTGTGGGATGGATGGAGATCCAGGAGTCCCAGATTGATTTTGGAATAGCTCTGAGTGAGTAGAATGGGTGTCTTAGGTTACAGTCTCACGTGCAGTTCCCAGTAGCTATAGAAAACCAGACTGGAGTATCAAATTAATAAATATTGGCATCACATAATTCATATGTTAAGGGGTTTGCAACCAGATTTTGTGCAGTCCTTAAACATTATTTACATACTGAAATTATGAAAACTTTTTATTTTTAGATAAAGCTATGTGAAACATTCTAAAGACATTCAAATTTTCTTCAATTCAAAATTTATTTTAAATATGACCACAGCAATTCCTTTTCTCTAAAGAATATTCCCTGAACTTTCTACAGTGGCTTTAGAGTAAAAAAGACAATGAGAATTTAATATGAACCAATTTACATACCCAACAGGAAAAGACAAAAGAGCATCCTGACCAGTCAAACATAATTGTAAAATGTAAATCACTTGTACTGTTTAAAATAAAAGGTCAATTTTTAATGAATCAAACAATTGTGTTTCCTTTGTTGGCACTCTACACCAGCACTGGAAAAGGATCATTTAATGCCCTTTGTTCCTTTACATTTTGCAAGAGTTAACGCAATGGAAGATGATCCCACTCTCCTTAAGGAAGAGCATGCAAGACAGATTCACTCCTCTCTCCACAGTACATCCCAGAGAAGTCACCACTGACTTGTAATCTGTCCGTGCAAAGGCGATATCTATTTTGTGTCAGCTGTGAACACTAGGCAATAAAGACCCTTTTTATTTACTGCTACATGCTTCTATAAAAAAGAAATTTGTGCTATTAAAAGCCCCTTTTTTTTCTCCGCCAGCACAAATGAAAGTGTCTTCCCAGCTATTTTCCATGCACCATGGGCTGGTGCCTGCCCAGTTTCACCCTCATGAGCCAAAATGAATGTAGCAGTTCTTCATTCTGCTCATACTAATGGCAGTGCATTCCATGTTTGGAACAGGCTGCATAAGCTGTTCATTGTGGCTGCCCTTGAGTTGGACATAGTGGTGGTGTCAGCTGCATCACTCGCAGTCTTGTTCCAAGGCACAGAAGTCCCTGGTGATTCAGTAACTAGCTGGGGAAATTTGGAACTTCAAAATAAAACTGAGGTCATCAAGAACTTGTTTGAAATTAGTTAAAACCACTGTCTTTATATAAATACAAGAAAAACCTTGGGGGAGAAAGGTTGCTTGCTTACTCTATCGAGAAGCCCCCATCAACGAACTACATTGGTGTCAATCCCACTTTATCACAGCACTGGATAATATAGTAACAAAATATTATTGTACAGTAATGCCTATGAAGTGCCTAGTGAAGACAACAGTTTTCTTGTATTAAAGATCTACAGGCATAGGTGTTGGAGTCCAAGGCAGGTCCTGGGCCCTAATTTGCAGTCCAATCTAAATGACTTATCACTTCCATTTGGTATGACAGTATGAGGAGAGGATAAATAGTCCTGTCTCTTTCCAGGACATTTTCAACATTTGCTACGTGTTTGCTTGCATGATTACCTCAACCAGAAACTACAGAAGAAGAATTGTGGTCTTTTTCTTGGTACATATGATTAACCAAATTGATTAAGTTAACTTTATGTGAGTATAATATGAGATATTCACATCTACTTAAGGGTATGAAAGAAGGAGCAAGAAGCGGACAGCAAAAATTTGGTAATTTTTATATTTTCATTCAATAAAGGTAAAAGCTAAGCTACTAAGTTGTACTGCAAAGTGTTAGCCATGCAAGCATTCCAGTTGCTCAGGCTACGCTTGGAAGCCTCGACTGCTGCTGAAGTCCTGGAAGCATAGTAGGCAATCTAAGAAGAGACTCATTTACCACGTGTGGGCCTGCAGGCATATAATCCCAATTTCATGAGCAACAGTTCAGGTGGAAAGCTACAAATCACTTGGCATGTTAGCTTTTTCAGTGGCTGGACAAGAAGTGTTTATTTAACACAGTAGGATTACAAAGGCTGTGAAAATAAGCAGGGTCTCACTAAAAAGTTTAAACACTCATTTTGACAGAATGACAACCATGACAACTACTAAAGATGTTTTAAAATCTAAATCTAAAAAGTTACATGTTCAGCAACAATAAGATATTGTTATGCCACTTCCTAATTTGCAGAATTGTTTCCTATTTAAAATCACTGCTGTCTTGAAAATGTAGAAGGTGTGTTCATTTCTATTGTATTTGACTACCCCAAAAAACCCCTAGTGTAGTTAAGCTCTGCATTCAGCCTGTGGTACACATGATTGAGGTTTTTTTGGTAGTGGAATTGCTAAATAAACATACAGTGAGGATTATATTTGGGGGAAAAAAGAGAGAATTTGAGGATTACAAAATGTGTACCCGTCCATCTATCAGGTTTGCACACGTATGTGTGCAGAACTAGCATTAAATACTTGCTGCCTATGCGCTGTACTCAAACTGTCCACCAAGTTTTCTTTTCAAAGAGCTGTGCCTAAGAAGCAAATGAGAATCCAGTTTCATGCTTTGCAGAGCAGGCATCTGCATTTTTAATTTAACAAAGATTGCAATAAAATCAAGGTTTTCTTCCTGAGAAAGAGCTGAACCAGGAATCCCAAATCCATTTAGCAGTTCGCAGACTGTCTAATATAATGTAATGCAATGGGGTAAAACAGAACTATCTGATTAGGACTCATCAGCTCGCTACCTGTATTTTGTCTTTAAAAGATCTTGCTTAGAAGGTTGCCAAGCATTTGATTTTATTTATTCAATTGTTTTGCTTAAAATTCTGCATTACCTCCTCTGAGTTCAATACATACAGGATCATTTCGGCTTTTTAAATTATGTTGCAAATATTAAGGTTTGATGAATATCACAATTGCTTCATTGAAATTAATCCATACTTTCTAGACAAAGGGATTTGGATTTGTTTGCGGAATTTTTGGTTTTGGTTTGTTGCTAGGCCAATATATCTAGACCTGTTCTAGTTTGGTTTAATAAACTAGCATTTGGAAAATTAATGAAAGCCCATTTCCAAAGTACAAATGTATCAGCCTATTCCTTAAATATGCTTTAACATGACTACCATGACAAAATACTTTGATGTTCTGGTATGTCTATCTTTGCAATTATGCAAGTTTTTTCTTGTTTTCCCAAGGCAGTGACATGTGACAACTCTGCAACTATTTTCTAGCTCTGCCATGTATTCCCACAAAGGTTGAAACATTTATCTTTCTACTCTCCATTCCCCTGAAAGGTTAAGGTGCAGAGAAAGGCAGGAAGAGAAACAAGAGGCACAGAGCAATGTCCACATAGCGGCTGAGCAAACCAGGTCTCCTCAGTCTGCAGGGGGCCAGTTGAAATAAAATGATCATCTAGTAAATAATGAGAAGCACTAAGAGGATCGACAGTGATTGGTTTTTCATGTTTTCAGTGCAAGCACTACAGAGCACCTAATAAAGCTCATATGAGACAAGGTTTAAAAAAAAAGGAGGAGGTTCTTCATCTAACTTACAGGCAGGCTATGAATCATTTTGTCTTGTGGTACTGTGAATTCTAGAAGCTGATAGGGAGTCAAAGGGAGAGTCCAGGGATCTCTAGACATCACGTTTGATTCCCACATCCTTGAGTGAACAGTGGCAGGAGATTGTGACTGCCCTTGCTTAGCTCCCATATCTTCCTTGGAAATCTGCTTTTGGCTGGTGTCAGAGACAGAACTTTGGGCTAGCCTGTCCTTCAGTTTAATCCAGTTCCTATGGTGACTGTTGATGTATGAACTCAGCAGGTGTACTAAGATTCATATTATTGCCAGTACTAGCAATTTAAGACATGTTGTTGTAGAATGTCCTTAAATCTTCTTGTTCTCCTTTCCTTGGCCTCATCTATACTAGAAGATTTTACCAGGTAAAATATACTGTAAAATGAATCAGCCAAACTCCAAAAGTGTACCTACACTTAGCTGTGTTGAACTTCTCTCAATCCAATTTAAGTTGGTAATATGCTAGTTTTGGTTCATCCAAAAAACAAGCTTGTGCTGCACTGAAGATCAAAACTTAACTGTACCCAGTCACATGGAGTCATGTTTCTTTGCTCTTTATTTTATGGCTTTTTTTCTTGAATATAACATTTTCTCCCTTTTCTTTAACACACTGAGCACAGACAGTAAGCATCTATCATACTGTAGTTTATTTTAAATTTAAGAGCCAACGGGTTTGGCAGAAAAAGTTTATGTTTTGGTCAACACAAGCATACACTTCTGTTTTATGTAACTAATGCCAAAATGAAAGTCCACAGCAATTACAGCCCATTTTTCCATTTCCACACACTTACAATTTGTAAAGTCTCTAAAGATTCAAGTTTCATGGAGAATGTATTTTTTGTTACTGCTCAACAATCATATTTGATTTTTGAGCAGTAAGAAGACCGGATCTCTGCCAACATTTTTTAAATTACCTACATAAAAATGCAATGGCCTGGATACAGAATTAAACACCATTCACTTATCACAAACACATGTAAGTCTCTTTTTTTCTCTTTGTGCATGTTATGAAGTTTTAGAATCTCCCCTCAACATATGTGTAGGAGCAGTATGGTCTATAGGATAAATCACTAGGCTTAGACTTCTAAGACCCAGATATTCTACCCTGGACTTTGTTACAGACACTGGGGAAAATCCTATCCCATTTTTCTGGACAAACTTTATCCAGAAAAATCTAACGACAATAGAGCCAGATAAAGGGTATTTATTTATGATTATTTGCTTTATTTCATGGAAAGAATTAATTACATCCTGTAATTTTCCAGTAGTTTCTGACAAGGCTTTCAGTAAAGTAAAGTTTGCTTGTCTTTTCATACACCTGCAATTTGCTTGTACTGGGTTAAATTGGATCCACCTTCCAGGCAGCTAAGTACTTCAAGAGCACCACTTGTCACAAAAACAGGCATAAATGTAGGAGGATGCATACACAGAAATAAAATGCAGGAGAAAACCTGAGGGTTTCCTAAGACTTTGTTTTCAAAAGGGGAGCTGGTTGTGTCTAGCATTTTTGTTCTACCTACTGTGTATCTCCAGACAGAAAACAGGCAAAAAACCCAACACACAAAACAAACTTTATATAGTTTACACTCTCCACGGTAGATTAAACTCCAGAAAGGCTTAGCTATGTTTCACTGTACAGAGCAACAGGGGACGCTCAGGCAGGCTGAATAGTTCAACTAATCCTCCAGCTGCTGACCCGCAGTAAATCCACGGCCCTTCATGAATTAGAAGAGTCGCTGTTGTTACGGTGGAGACCCTTGGAGAGAACTGTAATAGAGATCCAGAGCTACCTTGCAAGGCTGTCTGGGGGCGATCCAAGCCTGTGAGGGTGGAGCTGCTTGGAGCACAGAAGCATGTGCCTGTTTCTGTCTGCTGTGGTGTGATGCTCTTCTAGGGCACGAGCAGGGTCAGGAGCACCCCCTTCCACGGAGAGACAATATGTGGCAGAGCAGCTGCTCGATACACTCTGTGCAGTGAACTTCTTAACAAACCTTTCCTGTTGGAGAGGGTTTCTCATCAACAAAATATTCAGAAGGCATTTCTGGGACTTCCCAGAGGCAAGGAACTGAACAGCCAAGAGTTGCACTTTCTCTAGGTGGCAAATTGAGTAGGGGAAGACTCTGTGGGTTGAGGACAGAGAGGGCAAAAGGGGGAGCAGATATACATCGGAAGCCTGCAAGAGCTCCTGGACCTATTCTCAAGAAGAGATTATTTCAGTTTGCACAATAAAAAATGTAGGTACAGATTAAATTCAACCTGAAACACTTACAAATCTATAGGATGCCTGTGCTCTCCAGGGTCACCATTTTTATGCCTCTCTGAATTGGATCCTGAAGGTCACAGACAAAATTATTCTTGGCTTTAGCTATAGGATCAGTGTGTGCTCTGGCTCTTTTCTTCTTAACCATTTCTGTGTAAGTGGAATGGATTCTAATCAAGGATTTTTTTAATAGGTTCTAATTTTCTTGTTACAAACAAGAAAAAACTACAGACAATTTAAAGAATATTGTAGCAAGACAAAGTACTGAAAGAATATTCAGAAGAAAAAGAACATCTTTGAGATGGTATTTAAGAAAATAGATGTGTTTTCTTCCACTCTGAAAAACTCGAACTCATTCCTATCACACTTCTGTATATATTTTGGTGTTTTTTAGAAGAGTTCACTAAAGAGTTCTAAGAAGTTATCAGTTGTGTTAGGAATCACCATCTGTTGCCAGCTCCCTTTGAAAGCTTGTCTTTCATATTTAGAGACATTTAGTGGAGCATTTTGCCAGCTTTTTAGAATGACCATAGGAGGCCCCAGACTCTCAGCTTTCGTAGCTATATTCCAAAATTAGAGTGTTCTCACAAATTGGTGAGTTTTCAATTTCTGAAGCAAAGTATGGCAAAAGCCAGCACTGTGAGCTATTAGCACTTGTCCCCAGCATCCAATGTCTAAGCACCTCTGCTGGTGCTCTCCAGCTACCCACAAAAGTTACCTGTACTGTGGTAAAGAAATTACTTACAGTTGGAACTTCAGTTCAGTTAACAGGAAATTTAACAAGGGCCACAAAAAGGTCACACTTAAGAAGGAAAACACCACAGGAACCTTATGAGTATGCTTCAAACTAGTAAAGCACACAGATTATCTTGATACTTGTCTTTCCATTGTTAATTCTGTAATAATTTTTCTGGAGATGCAGTGAAGAATTTAAAGAAATCAGTGCAGACCTCCTTATTAAATACCTTTTCAACCGGGGCCCAAGCTCTTGTTCTAATTTTTAAGGAGAAAATAGCCATAGTGAGGAAATGTCTTGAGCCTTCAAGTTTCTTGCTGAATGTGGGGATTAGGACGGGGCAATGTTGGTTTACCGAACTCTTAGCAATGATTTCTCTGTCTGCACACCACCTTTTCCCAAACAATAAAAATGCTGCTCGTGGCAAACACAGGCCCCAATATAACCATCCTCATTTGCTGTCACTTTAAAGCAGAGGGCTTGTAAGGCCAGGTGGCTTCACTGAATGCGTTTTGTTTCCCAGGGAAGTGCTCTGTGTTTTCCAAAGTTGCCGAGAAGCCATTTTTCAGAAAACCACCTTAAAGCAGACAACAGAGAAAAAGTGGATTAAACTCTTGTTTCCAAAACACAGCTATAAAAGAGCACAAAAACAAGATGCAAAGTTGGTTGTGGTGTCTTAGTTCTTATTTAGTGATATTTGCAGCAGCTTGAATTCTAAGGGATTTCTTGGTGATAACTCTTTCCAGTTTGCATTGTCAGCGAACAAGTGGAGGGTGCAGTCTACCCCCATCACCCAGGTCATTAAGGAAGATGTTGAACAGTATTGGACCCAGAAGGCCCTCCTTTTTGAGAAGTCTCACTGGCAACATTTTATCTGACTATTCATTTTCCTGTAGAGAATACATGTATTTCATATTTCATTGACAAAGGAGGAATTCACAAAGGTTCACTTCAATGAGGAGGTCTGTCAATTATAAGCAGGTTTGGGGGAAGATTTAGAGCAGGAGCTTAACTTCAGACACTCTAAATTGTACCTCTGAAGGAACCCCTTTCTTTCCAGTACCTGCAGAGGAAGTGCAGAGAGATTAGCCTCAATCAACATTCTTCTAAATGCCAATGCAAAAGATTGCATATGACAGCAGACAGGAAATCAGGTAGTTTAATGCAACCAATAATTAAACAGAAACATTAAGGCAGTCTCACCATATATTTTCATAATGCAATTGAACTATGATTTCAGTGTTGGAAAAGATTTTTTGTAATTAATTGCATCTGTAGAAGCAACAAAATACTAAGTGTCAGAAAAATTACGCCTAGATGCCCTTAGCATTGCATTTAAGTGAGCAAAAAAAGGTACCCTGTCTTTTCATAAGTGCACTTACAGTACAAAAAGAAATGGTTTGAAGAGCTATCATTCAAAACATGGTATATAACTCTTGCAGCATATAAATAAAGCAGAACGAAAACTTTGTTTAAGTATTTGTGCACACTGTAAGATTTAAGGTTTCTTTGAAAACACCATTTACAAATGTGGTTTATATACTGAAAAATGCACTTAACCTTTGGACTGTGTGTCTGAGCATTTCCTGGTATAGGTTCATGGTAGCACCATCAGGAACCATAAATCCATGGAACACACCACAGCAAACGTGGAAATAGGTGTTCTTGGATTCCATCATGGGTGAACCCATCAAGTTAGGGGGAAACAGGCAAATGGTGTTTTTCTCTCTGTTGGGCAGGGAGGAGAAGCAAAATAAAAACTGTACTTGTGTGTTGAAAATACACATTGCTTTACAAGAAGCATATTATCAACAGTCAAAAAAAAGCAATACATTGGGTAACATTAGTTTCTAAATTCCAGGCTGAAGTAGCATTTACATTTTGCATCAATCAGGAGCCAGCAGCAATTTTGTAGGATTATAAAAATAAAGATCTTTTAATATGCAAAATATTAAGGTCTTTCCTCTATGAGTTACTAAAAATTCCGAGACAGGCACGAAGGTTTTTTGAAAAGTCTTGTCCCAACCACATGAATGAATACTTGCAATGTTTATATATGCGAGTGATGCTGAGAGATCTGTATTCCTCATAAATTTAAGAGAATTTTCTGCAGTTGCAATATTTACCAGCACAGACACCATTATATCTGTCTTTTACACCACATTATGGATTGAACAGAGAGATTTATTATATGCACAAGATTATGCATTTTAACTGTGTATTCTTCTGTAAAATATGCTGTCTGAAATGTTAACAAGCACTCAGATTACATTCATTGTTGGCATTAATTTCTTCTCTTGTTTGCTACTGCTAAATGTTTTTATTAAAGCGTGCATAGCTTTATCTACATAGAAAATGCAATAAGATGTATTCCAATGTAATGCAAATATGGGACTACAACACAATTCAGGGAGAAATCACAGACTTACTCCATCATTTTGTCCATCAGTAATTGTTACAATAGCAGCTTATTTGGCACAGTAGAATGAAATGCTGCTTTAATGATTTTTATTGAAAAAAACTCAATATCTCTGACATGTAAGAAAAGTCAACAGGTCCTTATGTGTTAAGCAGATTATTGGAAAGATGAGATATACCATTCCAGTGCACATAAAACCTTTACTCATTAACACTATTTTAATCAGAATTTTTGAAAAACTTATGAAGTGCATTATCAGTTTACCAGAATTTCCTTTATTATCGGTTTATATAATTTCTCTCTCTCTCTCTCTTTTCTCCTCCTAAGGCTCTAGGATCCCTTAGTGGTAATGATTAATATGTTATCAGCATTTTGGCCCCTAGTATATATAAATGTGTGTTAGATATGCAGGTATTGAGCCATCCAAACACCATTAATTTTCAGAGGAGGAATTTCGGGGGACGTGTTCATGGCAGCTGAGTTATGGTAGATTTGGTGTTATGTCTGGGCTCTGAGCCAGCCTTATGATCCTTCCCATACTACCAGCCATTGAGGGCACAGAGTTACTGATGGGGATGTCAGCTTGAGGCTGTATAAGAAAGCTGAGGCCCAAGGAAAGTTAAATATATGACAGGCTGGTCTGAGGCAGCTTGGCAGTAAGTCAGCTTCTAAGTAGCAATGCTTGTATTAAAGATATTCTGCCTTCCACGCTTAATGGTAATAAAGTTTGATTGAAATCATGTTCAAATTGCACTTTGTCTGACGCCAGGTATTTAATATTAAGCAGTTTGGGGAGTTTTGCTATCTGAAGCAAAAGGGATTTAGATTTATTCCAGACTTTCACAGTAGAAACTTGCTCTATGGCCTGGAGCCACTGAACTAGGAAAAAAAAAAAAAAGAAAAAGAAAAAGGTTACTGGAGACCTGATCATCTTCCTTTTAGCAGAAAAACTCATGGTTCTGTTACATGCTTTTCAAAATTGTTTTACCATAAGAGGAGTTGCCCTTTGCTGCAGCACCAGGAAATCCCCATTTTGCCTTGAAACTGCTGCAGGGACCAATATGATGATATTATTTTTTTCTAAAAGTACAGAGCTCAGAAATCCTGTGATGTTGGACTCCCATCTCTCTCTCTCTCTCTCCCCCTCCCTCTTTTACACAGACACTTCCTTGCCCTTGTGTTTGCAAAGTTAAGTTTGTTGTAATCGAGAAGCTCAAAACCCGAGAAACAAAAGAAAAGAACCACAAGTTACATATTGGCTTTTTCTTTGTTATTTAGAAAGCCTCCTGATCCTATGGCAATTTAATTATATTTGAAGCCTAGCTCATGACTTTCGAATACTCGCTGGCACATAAGATATCCTTGGGGACCCACAGCAAGCTATGATGTTCCATAAAACCTGTATTAGGTTAATACATAATTCACCATTTAGAAAACAGATAGAGGGCCAGCCTTGCTAGTACAAATTCTTCATTTACTTTTAGGTGATAGGCAATACAGTGCCTGTATTTGAAACTCTGATTAAAGAATTTATTAGCTCAATATTTCATATCACTAGCTAACAGCACACATGCAAATACGTGTTGTATCCATTTGGATTTGCATTTGCTTGGGTAGTTTTACCTACAATGCAGTCACAGACACTGGAAAGGATAAGAATTGTCAATAAAGTAATCTCTATACTGAGGGAGATAAAGCCCTACCTGGAGCATAAACAAAGAATTTAAAATTCAGAACCATTAGCATTAAGGGTTTTGAAATGTGTCTACAGAGTAAGTGTCCTTTTTCCAGCCGAAGTATACAAACACGTCGCATCTTCCTGAGCACCCTTAGTTATACCCCTAAGTAACAGCTGAAGGTTGTTTCAGGCTCTCTACCTGATGCCAAGAAAGTTTTATTCTTCCGTCTCAACACCTTTTGTGTTTTTAAACTAATTTCATTGTTATNAGAGTTTCTCCCATGGTAGGGGCAGTATCCTGGATACTGAACTGGAGGAGAGGATAATACTTTGCAGACAAACCTGTAAGCCCTTCTTAATGAGCCAGTGATCTCCCTTTCCAAGGTTTTGTGGTTTCCTGCATGGGGAAGCACCAAAGCAGCAACCTCGACTCTTTCTGCAGATTGATCCCAGCTGACTGCAATGCATTTGCATTTTTGACTGCTTTTATCTTCACTGACCAAAACAAGCTGAGAGTCAGGATGGCAGTGAAACATCTGCAAAGAAGAGAACATATTTCTTCCTTCTACTGCTGGAGCTTCCTGGCTAATTTGGGAAGGCTTTTGGCTACAGCAACACAATAGTTTCAGCTTTGTACTCTTTTGTGCCTCCTGTGTTTTTTCCTTGCTGCAGGGGAAGTGGGAGGAGAGAAGCGTTTTCCCTGGTGCAACTGTTTGTGTCAGGTAAACTCTCCATAAATCTCTTCTTGAGGAATTCAGCTCATTAAAGCTCAATTAGACAGCAATGGCTTGATTTACCTCATTAAGGCCAATTTAAATTAGCAGAAACAGCAAATTGCTATTAGGGATTTATAGCTAGAGTTTTAGTGGACTGTGGACAGAAAAATACCAAGGCAAAGACTTGTTTCCTTTTACTATACTTTTCACTCACTCATATTTTTGAGAATAAATACATTTTAATAGAACATTTACTAAGCCTGGAGCCAAACTGAATTTGTAACAAGGAAGACATTACCAAATACAGTAATATAACTGCAATTCTTTTTAGTGTGTGGGGTGCTTAGGTTGTTGGGTTTTTTTTGGAAAGGAGTGTTTGACTGGGACTTTTCTTTGGGGTTTTTTTTGTTGTTGTTTTGTTATTTTTGCTTTTATTTGTTTAAAGTATAACATTTTACTTTTGATCTATATTCAGTAAAAAAAAACCTAAGAAAAAAAGAAAATAGTCTGGATAAGTTTTTCCTTTCCCTTAGAACCTTTAATAAAAGAAAATAAAGTTCCTCCAGAATTTGCATTTGCATATATTGCACCTGCCAGCAGTGCAAGAGAAGGTTTATTCAGTTTTGGAAACAATTATATGTGCAAGAGTCTGTGCATGCTTGATGGAGAAGAGTATGGACAGTACGATATACTCGCAATGTCAAGAACTTTCAGAGCAAGTATTCTGGGTAAAGAATCCCCCAGGTATCATATCCAGCTCTTTAATAGCCCTGGGTCACTGTGGAAGAGAACTTTGGTTCTTTTCTCTACCAAGCTGAAAACATTATCTGATGCTCCACTATCCCAGAAATGGCTGTATGAGTACAGCAGGAAAGCACCTACACACATTTATGTGGATCTGTAACTCTATTTATTTGGATTCATAAAGCCAGCTTGTGTTCCCAGAGGCCTGTAAGCAATCAAAAAGTTTGATATCTAATCTATACTGCTTGTCCGGGGTGCCTTTAAGGTTAACAGAGATGCAAGAAGACTTTTACAGGCCCTCTACAAGAGCTATATGATCATGTTGTCTTTACTGCCAACCTGCATGCTACACAACTGTGTACGCTCAACTACATTGCTTTGAGAAGGTAGAAGTTAGGTAAGGTCACAAGTTGTCCTTTTTTTCAGCTTACAGTCAGCTGTCATATATTTCAGAGGGTTTACTAGAGGTTAATTTTCAGGATTTTAAGTAGCCATGTCATACACTGAATGCCAAAAGCCGCACTAAACTATGGCATGAGTATAAATGTGTGTATGTGTGTATGTGTGTGTGTTTACACACATACCTATAATACCCCATTTGACAAACAAAGGATATAATAGTACATTCTTTGCTTTATCCAAAAGGTCTTCCCTAAAAAATGCCAATCTCAGGAATGATTTCCACCCCAGACTTATGTTCACATAAATAAGTGTTACATGTGCTTTAGATAAAAGTACTCAGGTACACCACTGCAATCAGTTTGTGCTTTTTTATCCTAAGATGCTTAAAGGAGGATGGACAGGTTGCATAAATCAAGTATTTGAACATTTGAACTTGGTTTATAACTGAAGTTGATAATAAACTTGTACAGCAGAAAAATGACGAGTTTGAATCACAGTTTTCTCTTGTACAAGAGACATTGCAAAAATGTGCTGTATCAAAAATAGTTTCAGCTTAAAATACCAGTTCTTTACAGTTAAACACCCAGAGAGGCTACAGACTGGAAGCTCATCAAAGCCATTGAACCATGTTAGACACATTAAAAAAGGAAGGTATGTGTTCAGCAGTCATGAACAAATGCAAACATTATAACAAAAATATTTATTCGTCTCAAATGGAAAATTTCTGATATTCTGAAAAGAAGCTAAAGCATTAATAGCAAGAGAAGATAAAACATAACTGCAACCTCAAGGTCACTAGAAGTTATGCTGAAGCCTTATAATCATGTGTCTTAGCAACAAGGAGATAAATCATAACCTCCTGCCTTTGGAAATTCATCTTCAAAATACCCACAGTTGCCATAGCTCTCTGTTCCCATCACTCTCTCTGACCCATCTCAGAGTTCTTGACTAGAAATGGGACAAAAGACCATTTCCCAGATCTGGAAGCCTCTTTGTACTTTTTAAATCTTCCTTCTCTGATTTTCCTAACAGTCATTTCTAAACAATGCCTATCTCTCTGTGCTAAACCTGACTTTCCTTTTGAAAGCAATGTTAAAATCTAGCTGTTAGTATGCACTTCATCTGGTCGAGTTGTCTCTGGTGAAGTTCATGGGAGAAATTTGGAGATCATTTTACACAAAAAACCAGGAAACCAGAAAACTGTGATTGTAATTTAGGTCACATGAAGCCAGTTCTCTCAGTTAAAATGAATTTTCACTTCCTCCCCTGAGAAAATTCATTATCTGAAAATTTGCACATGCCAGCTAAAGGGAATTTTTTTCAGAAACTGTGCAGAACAGCCTTCCTCCATCTCTGCCTGGACTGTGAGCAAGCCTACATTTACCCCAAAGTTAAAATCAACAATTAAACTCTTAAACACTTTAAACATTATGGTCTGGTGAGCAGCTGAGCTCATCTAAGAGTCTGCTGTTGCCAGAAGGCAACACCTTCGCCCAGCTGTCCTCCTTCCTCCTCCTCCTCTACCCACATTTAACCCCGTTTAAGCCTTCTGCAGAACATCAGGCCCCCTGCAAAGCAGCCACAGTCTGAGCAAGAAGGGAAAGCAGAAACTAAATGACTGTCTCAAGATTACACTGTAAGGCAGAAGAAAAGAGCAGACCAAAATTTGATCTTTCAAATGCCAGCCCCCCTACACAAGTCTGCACTGTGCCTTGTCTAAACAGTCCCAGATAGGCCAGCACAGGAAAACAGGAAGAGGTAAAATAAGCAGAGGGCTTCTTTCTCCCTCATTTCAGGAAAACAAAGTGATCAAATCAAAGGAGCTGGTTTTCTGCTTATATTTAGAGTAAGGCGTTGATATATAGAGATCATGTTTCAGCTTGACAAGTAATATCAAATAATACCCAGTTTGTGCAAGTCGCAGAGCTGTGAAGCAGCCCAGTTTTTAGCCTGATTTCAGGAGGATCTGCGAGTCCTGCAGCTGTGGTGTCCATCTGGCTCTTCCCACAGTACCCAACCAGTTTTGAACCTGTCGGCCAACTTCAACCCGATGTTCATACAAACCCATTGCTTGACAGCAGAGGAAGAAACCTGGATTAATACTCTAGGAAAAGCAAGACTGCAGCCTGTGGTCATTGGAGGCAGAGGAGAGAGATCACTGTGGGAGGATTTAGGAGACACAGAGGTAATTTAATGATATTGCAGGAAGGAGTAAACTGAGATGAGCAGACGCTGTCTGTAAAAGGTCATAGGAAACACCACCATAGGAATCCAGGTTTGCTAATTTGGTTGTTTTTTTCACAGATGAAAAAAATATCTTTGTCAGGCTTTTAAAACAGCATCAGGTGTTTGAAACTTTCCATTCAAAATTTTTTCTTCTGAGTCATCACTTGCTTTCAAAGAGACAGAAGGAAATTATATGCTTAAATCTTTTGTGGAGAAGATCCTACACAGAAAATAAGTGATCATTTGTGTAATTTTGAGTTATACATGTGCAGTTTTCCAAGACAAAAATAAACTCACACCCACAACAACATCTGTATTTATTTTGGCTTTTTCAAAGTGAAGTTCTACAACTTTTTACCAGTGTGTTCCTAATTGCTAAAGTAAATGCAAAATTAGGTCCAAAATTTGAAATGAGACACCATAGTGTCTGTCCTAACTAGGAAGAGACACTTCCAGCATTTTTTTTCCAATGAGTCAGAGACAATGCAACAGCCCTCCTGAGCAGTAGGAAAAGTTCAGAATGAAGTGTACGGTCACAGGCAGCTGAACATCCTGGATTTTGTCCATTGGAAATTAATAGCCTGAAAATTTTCAAGTTCATTCAGAAATAATGTTGGCAAATACTCCTTCATTATCCAAGTCCAGAGAAGTTCAAGTAAAGAAAGTCAATTTTAAGTAAATGTTATACATTTTATTAAGTAAATAAAAAGTTTGTTGCCTGAAAGAGCAGAGGAACCTCAGCATAACCTCAGTCTGCCACTTTGGCAAGTGGAACTTCAGGGGTTAAACAAACCTGCCCACAGGAGGGCCAACACCTTCAAATTCTGGTGTTATCTAACAGCTGCATCCTTCGTAACAAACTGAGGCATTTCAGCAAGATAAGCAGCATCAGTTTTGGAAAGAGTAACAGCATGGGCATGCTGTAGTATATAAAACAGGCTACATGGAGAATATCCTGCCCCAAGTGTTCAGCTGTCCTGTACCATGCATACTAGTCAACAATGTAAAAAAAAAGAGGTCTGAGGGAAGACATTTGGCCTCCAGTACTTGATAAATTAGTGCAAATTAATAACTGATATGTGATGAACTGTAGAATCAGAGCTAAACATTTGTATTTCTGTGCAGAGATATGCAGGGGCAGAGCAGCTCAGCATCAATCAACAGAGGAAGGGGAAAAGAGTCCAAGATGGCTGTTGACCAAACAGGCGCGCAAAGGCCTTGCAAGCTTTCCCGGAGAGCTTGGAACACTGCCTCATTTATTCCAGATGTAACCTACAAGACTCATTTGTTCTGATAATGGCTAGATACTGATTTCATATAAGGGTCTCGAATGGTAAGTGACTAGAGGTTAAAAATAGCTGTCACAGAAGTGCTGTTCACACCAGCAAGCATGAGATCTGGGATCAAACTTTAAAAACTTACTTTTTTCTTGCTCAATGGAGGCGGAGAACATGGCACCAAGAGTGGCATGAGATGACTCTTCTCAACATTTTTCTCTGTAATACACCGAATGCTAACTTGGGGACTTTAATATGTAAAATGATTCAAGTTTTGCAAGACCTGGTTTGCTAGTATTTATAAATATTTTCTGGTATGGAAAATGTATATCACATGAGACAGTATCAGGGTTCCAGAGTTTCTGAACAGAAACAACTGTGCAGACATCATCTTGGGATGAGTAATAATTATTATCCAGGCATCAGTATTTAGCATCAGAAGATTGATGGGCAATCTTGCAGAATTGCATTACCACTTTCTACACATAAAAGTGTAGTTTTGCGAAAATTAAATGCATGCTGTATTACAGCCTAGAGAAATCTTCTTGTGTTTCGTAGATTTTTAGATGAACTGCAATATATTTATTCATTTTTTAACTTTATGAGTTTTTTCCCCTTCAGGATTGATTGTTATCATTTTCAAAAATATAGCGTCTGAGAAGACAGCCCATAGGTAAGTACATTATAATTAACAGAATCAATCTAGACTAATAAGTATAGCAAAACTTGATAAAACCAGCTGCTACAGCTAATGTGTTAGCATGCTTACTCACAGCTTCAGCTCCTCATAGAAAATCACCAAAGAAAAGTCAAACAAAGAAGTCTGTCAATTGAAACAAGTGATTAGTTTCTTTTAGCTGCAAAATAAAAGTCAGTGATTCAAGATTGGTGCATACTATGTCCATCTTCAAATGCCTATCCTTGATTAAAAAAGCACTCTATCACAATTCCAACTCGTGGATTGCTCCTGAAAGTAGTCATCTGAAATTATGAATGATTCTAAGTTATGACTTTTGCTTTAATTTGTCCTAATACCTTGGAAAATATCTTGGAAATAATATCTTGGAAAATGCCAAGAAGGACTTGGGGGTGCTGTTGGATGAGAGGCTGTACATGAGCCAACAATGCGCTCACAGCCCAGAAAGCCAATCATATCCAGGGCTGCATCCAAAGCAGTGTGGCCAGCAGGCTGGGGGAGGTGATTCTGCCTCTCTGCTCCTCTCTGGTGAGACCCCACCTGGAGTGCTGCATCCGAGTGTGGGGTCCTCAGCACAGGAAGGACATTGACCTTTTGGAGAGAGTCAGAGAAGGGCCACCAAGATGATTAGAGAGACAGAGCCTCTCCTATGAGAATTGGGATTGTTCAGCCTGGAAAAGAGAAGACTTCTGGGTGACCTGATTGCACCCTGAAGGTAGCCTACAAGAGGGATGTTGAGAGACTATTTACAAAGGCTTGTAGTGACAGGACAATGGGGAATGACTTTTCAACTGAAGAGGGTAGGTTTAGATTAGATATTAGGAAGAAATTCTTTACCATAAGGGTGGTGAGGCACTGGAATAGGCTGCCCAGAGAAGCTTTGGATGCCCCATTGCTGGAAGTGTTCAAGGTCAGGTTGGATGGGACTTTGAGCAACCTGGTCTGGTGGAAGGTGTCCCTGCCTATGGCAGAGGAGTTGGAACTAGAGGATCTTTAAGGTCCCTTCCAACCCAAACCATTCTATGGTTCTATGATTAAAACCATCTGAGAACTAGATGCTCTTTATGTTTTGAGTACAAGATATGAGGTATTCAAGCATGCTTTTTAAGTTGGACATTGTCAACAGAACTTTTTGGATACAAAAATATGCTTTGAATGATCTAATGAAATGTAAGGGTGTTTTATTTATAGCAAATAACTAATTAAATTTTTTTCTTGTGATTTTGCTTATGAAATATTTCTTTTGTTGTCAAAGAGACATGACTCTTCTCAGCAAATCATATGATGACAAAAATGTGATGGATAATTTATAGATAATTCTATAGAGAGTTATTCATGGGGAGGAACAGAAGGAGCAAGAGAAGTATAATGAACAAAAAAATGAAAAAGAAACAATTTTCATGCACTAACAGGAGTGTCTTGCACTAAAAAATATAATTTCCTCCTCATTTCCAACCTCTTCTGGGAGTAAATGTTTACCTCTTGAACAAATGAACTAAGAGATTGAATAACCAGTGTTATTAGTGTTCTGAACAAGTTAAACCCCTGCATGGCATTGCTTTCTGTACAAGAAGTGACTTAAATAAGGTAAATCAGTTGGATTTTAGGATTTCAGTGTGCTAATTTAGGATCAGAAACACTAGGACCTGGATACTAGGCTGAAGCCGCAATTAGCTGCGATTTAATGAGCTGTGTAATGATAAGTGACAGGGCTATGCAACTTTACAGCCATAATTTCCTGACTAGATGAACTCTTAAACACTGCAATCCTATGTCCTACCCCAAGGGCGTTGACCTTTCTAGCTGCCCAGAGGAGAAACAACTGCCTGCAAAGTTTTTTAGGACTTACACAATATTTTAGCAACAGGAAATTCCTATAGTTTCAGGGCAATTTCTCACTCTGATCAGAGCAAGAATCATTTCCCATGCAAGTCTAAACATTTTTTTATTCTCCTTATAATCTAGTTTATGTGGCTAGAAGTGTTTTTCTGATGACAAGGGAATCCTCTGAAGTAGCCTTAGTCAGATAGGATATCAAGCATCCAGTATCTGCAACCACATCAAATCCAGTTTGGGTGATGGAGAGGATACACAAAGAAAGCCTATAATAAAACACCTCATAAAAGAGAACCAGAAATACAATCCCAGAAAGCAGGCAAGCCCCAGCTTTAGAAATACTCCATAACATTTATGAACATCAAGGAGAAAGTCTGCTGGATAAAGCGTGGGTCTGAGAATCAAGTGA
Source organism: Cephalopterus ornatus (assembly GCA_013396775.1). Taxonomy (NCBI): domain Eukaryota; kingdom Metazoa; phylum Chordata; class Aves; order Passeriformes; family Cotingidae; genus Cephalopterus; species Cephalopterus ornatus. Next base: position 31,041 of record VZRE01007322.1, on the reverse strand, counting down.
CTTGCAACCATTAATTGCTTCCTACTGTCCATAACTTTTGACAAGTCATATTCACACTGCCAAGCTTGAGATGGTGAATGTTACAGATAAAAAAGATGATGGAGTCCTCAGATTCCCTATGGGAGACACTAACATGTTGCTTATGCTTGCAAAACCCAAGAAAGGGAAGATTTTCTTTTAAATCTTAAACTTTCTAGGATAGATAAACTGCAATATGTGCCATACCTGTGTGATCACTTATATTTTTTTTCTCCTTCATTCCTTTGCCTCCTTTAGCACAGAGGACACACTGGCCATGACTGATAAGCACTCTATTGAATAAGGCCTTAATTTTTTACTTTTTTTTTTTTCAGTCACCATCCCAAGTTCTGTCCTTCCATTTTAACAGAGTTTACAGTGAACAAGACTGAGAGATAATGCCTATACTGAGACTTTGGCAGAATTTAAGTATCCAGATCTATGATGATGTTAAAAATCCTATTCTTCCACAACACCTGTTGTTGGAGACACCTGAGACTTCATTAGACCTTGACACTGCCTGCCTGTACATGCAGAAATAGGTTGTCCTGAAGAGTGAGCTCCTACTCATGTTTGAAGATAGCCCGGAATTTCTGCATAGATCATGGAGACATTGAACCGCCAGAATTTGGCAGAAAACCCATCAGAATGGTCACATTCTTGGAAAGTGTACACAAACCATATATGCACACAATTCATGGCACTGCTTGGCACTTTGAAAACATCTTTTGAAAGTGGGTGGCAAGAGAGGGAGTGATGAAGGAAACAGGTTAAACACAACGTTCCCCAAATGCCACATCTGCTATCTTTACTGTTATGTATTTGTGATGATGGATGTATAAAGCCAGCAATATGATACCAACTGAGCACTTATCAAAAGTCCCAAGGAGATAATAACTGTTCTGATATGTACTTCAGAAGTTCTGGAGCTGTGAAACATGTGATGACATGGAAATCCTCAGCAGCATTACCAGATGTGATATCCCTCAGCCTTTCTCCACCACTCACCACTCTGCTTCCTCAGTAGCTTGACATGCAAGAGGATTATCTTTTTTCTGGGCTGACAGCAAAATAGACTATTTTTACTCTGCTTTTTTCTTACCTTGCTCCCCAGCCTGGTGCCCAGCCTGGCTGACAGGTAGTCACATTTACGCAGCAGAGAAGGCACTGCTGCTGTGACAAGGGAGTAGGAGTACATTAAACCGATTTTGCTACAAGAAGAGTAATGTGTAATGAAATTGTGTGGGAACTGTGACCTTATCTAGCTGTGAAAGGAATCAAATAAAATTGCAACTCAGTTAACGTCCTTAGGAATTAATTACCAACTACCTTTTGTGCTGAAAAGCTGGCCTAACTATAGACAGATATTACCAAGCTTCATTTACACTGTCACCAACACCTACAGATATTCAAAACTTCCACACACTCTCCACTATTTAAATAAATAGGTAAGGAGGAATATATTTATGCAAGACGGATCTTTGCATTTAAAGATTACAAGTTCTTTGCTGTGGAATTCTCCCATAATCAACTTTTTTCGGTTTTATCCTAGCTGGTAGGACAGAAGGTGGGGAGGTTGCAGGCAAGGCTCAGGACATAGCCTCCTTGTGCCAATCTTATTTCTGGAACATACCTCTCACTATATTTAGCTGAAATAGGCAAAGCCAAATAGCAGAAGTGGAGATGGACATGGATTTAGTTGCAGTCTTAGGGGACATGCTGAAGAACAGTGTACTGTAGAAGAAAGCATCTCTGGGGGAAAGGCAGAGCCATGATCCATCTGTCTTCAGAGAACTCCAGCCCAGGACAGACTTTGTAAAGGGGAATACCCTTTCCAGCAGCACTGCGCATTGTGCTCTGAGGGAGGGCAAGAGTGGGAAAAGGAAGCAACAAAAGGTCCGAGACATTTGCCTAACCCTGACATGGCTATCTGCCTATTCCTAATGTAACTTTGTGGGGAAAGCTGCATCTTCATAAAAATCAAAGTAAATGGAATGCTGACAGGCCTTGGTTTTCTTTATTTCCTGATCATTTTTACAGACCACTTGCTTGGCACTTCTCAGACTCTGCAAAAAAGGCTTTCAGAGATGGGTGGATAATAACCAGCCGTGACAAAAGCTTTCAACAGTCATCTAATGTCCCAACTGAATAACTCAATCTGAAACACAAAGACCTTAGAATGAAGTGCCAATAACAATTATATCAAACTTTTCCCAACATGCACAATTATGGCTTGCCAAGTAACACAAGAGTGAAAAGTGATGTACAACTAATCTTTCTGAGATTGCAGAAGAGTCACACAGTTCACCCTGGCAGGCCACAGACCAGCAAACTGTCGCGCGTTCCTCACAGTATCTGGATTTTTTACCATTCTTACATTATTGGTGAGTGGATAACAAGATTTTGCCATGTTAATGTCATTTTGTGAAACCTGTTTATCAGCCAGTCACAGGGATTTGAAGAATAAAGTATATCATTCAACTTTTTTTTCAATTAAAGCAACAGCAGCCAAACATTTAATGCAAGAAGATTAAACATATGTGAATTATTTCCTGGGGTCCTTTTCTGATTTCAGTATGAACAATGCAGCCAAAGTTGTGGGATAGCCTTGAAAGATGGCCAATTTGCTCATGTGCCATACTTTAATCACTGCCTAAACCTGTTGGTATAATATTTCCTTGAAAGCGTCAGTATAAAATATATTCTAGAAAAGCTTGATAAAAATCTGCAAACAATGCAATGAAATTCTTCAACACCTGCAAGAGGAAAAGGTACCAAATTCTTTCTACTTTAAAGGCAGCTTGATACATATGTCTGAGTAACAGAGAAAAAACCCACAGCCTAACCTCCAAACCATAGCACAGAGAAAATATACCAAGGAAAAAATCCCACGTCTTATGCTCAAGCAGTGAAAGAAAATGTTTTCAAAATACCTTGCACATTTTATTTTCAGTAAAATAATATGAATTAGTTAAAACCCCTGCTGAAACATGCTGGAATATAACATGATTTGAGAGGAGACGGCAGCAAGGATTTCACCAGGTTTTTGATCCCTCCAGAGGACTAAGTTTAATTTAGTCATCTGTTTTTCCAGCCAAAAATCCCCCTAATGCAGAAGCTGCCTCGTAACTGTAATTTATCAAATAGATAAACTGGTGGAAATTATCCATTCCCTGTTCCAGCATGATCGGTGCATGAAGAAGAGTCAGTCATCATTTGGAAACAATCACCTTCCCTCTGTTCCCTGCAGTTTAATCCAGCAACTCCAGTAGCGCTCTTAAAATAAGATCTATAGCCAAAAATGGTTTCCCAGGAACTCATTAGCTCAGTAATGCTATTGCATTCTTATTTGTAAAGAATTACATATACTGATAATGCTCCACCAACACGATCTCTCGCATCTAATTTTCAAAACCGATTTGTTGCAACTAACCACAAAAGTAACTTTCATAATAAATCCACATGCTTTTGCTGACACACAGTAAATACTGTGCCGTGGTCAGGGCAACATGGAGCTTGAATCCTTAGCTAGTGAATTTGACTGAAGGCATTTTTCACTTATATGCTACAAATCAATGCAAAAGATGTTCAACTGTGTACTTCTGTATCTATTTCATTTTCCTTGAAGTTTAATCTTAGTTGGGATTTCCTGAGGATGTAGTGTTTATCCTTGTGATAATTATCTTAAATGACTGATTTATACACAATCTCAACTGCAGTTTAATACTACTTCTAAATAAAAGGACTTCCTTCTGTTTTTAAAATTAAAGAATTTATACATATAATCTAAATTAAAAAGTCAAAGAAAAAATGTTGGTACAATAGTTGTTTGAAGATATGTACCATAAGGAAACATTTGCTTCTTCAAAGTGGTGGGATGGGCTTTCTGTCTCTGGCTGGTCTTCGGTGCTTTAGAGCTGCAAGAAGCAGTGTGTAACCCAGCCAGTGGGGCTAGTGGTGATTTCTAGCACCACCTGGCCAGGTGGGGGAAAAGTGTGAGCATTGCAGCTCACTGACCTTGGAAATGGTGAAGGCAACACACTTCAGAAGCTGCAGGAGGCTCCGTGGTGAATCTTGGGCAGGCAGATGGCTAGGAAATAGCAGATAGTTGTAGCAAACGAAAACTGCAGTAAGGGCCAAAATCACCAGCTCTGGAGCATTCAGAAGACTGAATAACATTTATTAAAACCAACAATGAGATGTGACTGAGGCTGGAAAACAGATATTTTCTCCCTTCCTCCCTCCCTTTCTCCCTCCCTCCTTCCTTCCTTCCTTCTTTCCCTCCCTCTCCCTCTCTTCCCTACTCCCTCTCCTTCCCTCTCTCTTCTCAGCTTCACATTCAGGAGCGACACCCGTGTTACAAACCGAGGGCAGAGCATGATTTCCAGCAAAATCCATACAGCTGCATCACAGACAGGATTTTTGCCTGTGCTGAGCAGCAGACTCTGGCACCTGGGTCAGTCCTAGGGGAGGAACTGCTTGATCGGCACTGCCCTCTCAGCACTGCCTAGCAGGGTAGTTTGGGAGCAGCCACCTGGTTTTGGGGGGGAAGAGATAATAGATGTAGGAATACAAGATGAGCTAGGATGTTTTGCTGCAGGGGTATTGAATAGCCTCTGGCCTCTTTAATTTGATCGTGTCAATGCTGGCTGTTGAATCTAGGAAATACACAAAGAAGCAATTTTACCTGGCATTAAGAAATGAAGTCTGATGCATAGGAAGTGAAGTTTGTGAAAGGGTAGCTTCGTCTCAGTGAGAAATGGGAAAACACAACCCTAAGGGCAGCTAATGCATGAGATTTCACTGATTTTTAACAAAATGGGATGTTTAAAGGTCTATGTTTAGTCAATAAGGTTACATTTCATTAAAGGGATTGATTTATTCTTAAGTTTTATGCCAAAAAACTATTAAATCTAGACATATTCTGAAGTTTTCTTTATACATTTAGAGTAAGTGTGTGATGTCATTTGTGCTTAACAAAGCGCTTGAAAGAAAAATTTCATTCATAGATGAGGAAGTGACTCATCCAAGAACAGGAGAGAGAAGTGGCTGAATTATTTCTTAGTGAAAAATTTACTCAGAGAAAAAGAAACACTCTGCAGCTGGAAAACATGACAATGGCTGAAAATTAATTCAGGCATGGAAAACTAAAATGTATTGCACAGGGCTTGAGCTAATTGTAATTACTAAGTTTAAACCCCTTCTGGCTATAGAACAAGCCTGAACCAGTTGCTTTGCTCTGAATTTGCATTCTGCACAGATAAGCCAAGCAATACCTGCCCCAGCAAGCGTTCAGTCAGGATGTGTGCACTTGTTCAGTCCCTCACTCCCAGCTTGCGGCATGCAAGATATATTCTATGACAAGGATTGTGCTCCATTTTGGAGGACAAAACATGTATCACTCATCATCGCAGAAGTTGTGCAGCTAAGAGGCTTTGTAATTAAGAACCCTCACAATTGCATTCCATAATTTATTCATAGTATCAATTACAGAATTCCTGGTAGAGGAAGTCAAACTAATTATATTTTTTAAAATTTAAATTAGTTTCTTCTGTTCAATTAAGGGAAGCCAGAAACTCTTCAGGGTACCCATACTGCCAGTGGCAAAGTGTAATAGCTTTGCAGGGAGACAGTCAGCTGGAGCAGCTGCAGAAAGAACACTCTACAAAACAAAAAACTCCAGTAAAACCGTGTTAGTTGGTTTAGTCTTGGAGAGCGGCTGCTCAACCCACTGATTACATAAGTGCTACTGGTTTTATATATGGTAGTAATTCTGCAACTTTAAAAAACAAACACAAAGACCAATATGTTCAAGGAATACAGTCTGCTTCTCAGGGTGATGAATAACCTCACTCTGACCAGATGCATAAATGCAGACGATTGTTTGTGAGTGTGTGATTGTGTGTGTTAGGGACACATTCATTCTAGACCCAAATCACCCTCTGGGTACGCCTCATCACCGAACGAGCAGCAGAGAACACCCATTCCTCTAGGTCAGATGCCTCAGATGCATGAACTGAGCCGATAGTTTTGGCCTGCAATACCAGAGCACAGCCAAGTCGTGTGTTTATGTCACCCTAATGTGATGTTGGTTGCACCCTCCAGACTGGTGCTGCTGGTTCAGCGGGCTGAATTCATCAGAGTTCCCCCTTACATTCCGGGCTGCATCCCTGCTTCTTCCTGCCCTCATTTCACTGGGACAAGGACATCACTGAAGCTTTTTTGCACAGTTGGAGAGAGAGGGGAAGGCTTAAGTTTTCACCCAGAACCAAAGATTCTTTATTTTTATTAGATCCTCTTAAAAAACCATCCTTACTTTCAAGGAGAATGGTGCAACAAGCAGCATTTCTGGCAAAGAATGCTGTGGGAATTTTCTGATGTGGGTTCAAGTACCAAAAAAAAAAGTGCGGCACATGTACTTCATCCACAACTGCTTATGCCCTGATAACAGAGCATAGGGCCCCAGGACCCATCACAGCAGTTATTACAGGACATTCCTTCACATATCCCACACAGCGAATTACAGCAAGCTGTATTATAAGTCCAGCTGTATTTTTAAGTGCATTAGTGGTCGCTTGACTACAACTAAGTCTGGTCAGAGTTCAGATGCTTGGTGGAGTTTTTTTTTATTCCTCCCCTTTTCTTCTAAGAGCTATAAACTCATTTTCCAGATATTTCACTCAAAAACCTCAGAGCTGCAACTTTCATCTACTGATCAGGATGAGGGGAGTGTGTGTGTGCAGGGTATTTCTTTCAGGAGAAATTCCAGAAAGATTTAGATACTACCAAGTAGTTTATTGTATTTTCTAGTTCCAAAGACAACAGGTTACCAGATCAAGCAAAACCAACACCTTGACTTTGATCTATTCCTCGTGATTCAACAACAGCTTTTGGTAGAAACTTCTCGGTGTCTGGATCCATGATTTGTGGATGGCTAGGAGATGGAACATAGGCAGTGTGTAAGCAGCAGGGAAACTTATTTCTGCACAGAAACTTATTTCTGCACAGACCAGAGACTATGTGGTTAAAAGCTCTTGTATGCATTAATACAGCTAACAAGGCTTTATTGTCTTCCTCATATTTTCAGTTAAAAACTATGCAACTACAGTCCCGTTGTGGAAAGTGCGGTTTCTCACATGGGTGAAGTTATTCAGCCTGGGAGCAATGAAAAGTTTGCAAAATTGCTACAGTCTTCAGGCTCCTGTTTTAAGGGAAAATTGCTGGCAAAGTTGCTGTAAACAGAATTAAAAGTACCCCGAACAATACAATCTGCACCTATTTCCAACATCATGATGAAGAGATTCAATGGTATATTGTGAAAATTACCACATAAATAAAGGAAAGCCTCCCCTGATTTTTGAAATCTCTCTTTAGTGCTTCAAAATCCCGAATCATTTGACACATTTAGTCATATTTTTGCCAAAAAAGAGAAAACAACAGCAGCAAAATAACCCAAACACCTCTTGTGATCCAGAGGATGACATGTTTTTCTAACAGAAGAGAAGGTGAAAGATTTTCTTTGCAAAACAGTCATGCTTCAGATATCACGTCTGCAATCCCACTTTCTCCCAAGAGAAAATGCCACAGGGAAGCAAAGATATTACGCGTAGTCTGTCCTTGATCCCCCTCTGTGACAAAGGGATAGAGTAGATACTTAAGTTTACATTTTTTTTCATGCCAGGCAATGAATTGAAGCTAATTGTATTGAACCCACTCCCAGCAGTATCTTAGGGTATTCCTGATCATTTGAACTCCATGCTCACAAGGTCAGTTGTAAGGCTTCACTTCTGGACTATATCATGGGATGCAAAAATATAATTTATACAAAACAGCTGAACCACTTGAACTATAAACTAACATGATAGTCCTTTAAATATGTCTTTGTAGCAAAATATATAGAATTTGAGGTGAATTTGTAGCTTCTATCAGTCTATATAATAATCTCCTATCAGCCATGTCAAATATCTAATCTCCTCCAAGATGCAACACTTACAACTAAGAGACTCCTTTTTGGATAATTCTGGAGAGTATAAACATCTTCTGACAGACTTAAATAAACCAGTAATCAACAAATGATATCTGTAATATCACTTTCAAGCTAAGAAGTCTCTTGAAAAGAGTATTTACATGGGGCCCAAACATGCAGTTATGACATACTCTTATCAAAAATTTTGGCTCAATATTGTGAAAAATCAGAATCATCCTGGCTTTAAAAAGGATTACACCAGTTATGGGGAGTGTAATTTCAGCTTCTAATTTCATATTCAAATGCCAAAAAAAATGAGCAGCAGTTTTCAATATTTTGACTTCAGGCACCAAGATCAGACCATAATCCGTATCATTTATGCTTGTCATAGCATTTGTGAATGAGTCCACTGCAATCCTCAAATAACCCCTACTGTAAGGTGAAATGCCCTTCACAGAAACTGAAGTGGAGGAGGGGTAAGACCACAACCATAATTGCTTTATTTCTGTTCTGCATAGAAAGGAATTCCTCTCCAGCTAGAGACAAAGATCTAGTCTAAAGGGTGATTGGTCTTAGATACAAAAGCTATCGAGAAACTCATTAATGTATCAAATGTCCTTATTAACAGTGTCTGATAGTCTAACCTAAATGAGTGTGTAAGCCAAATATTATGTGCTTGAGTAGCCTCTTTGAAATCAGCAGAGCTCCTCCTCCACTTGGATGAACATACAGTGAAATGCATGAACAGATGGCAAGGATAAAGTAAATTTTACACTAGCTGCATTTAGGCTATTTCTTAGGGCTGGTATAAGAATAAGACATTTATTTACATTAAAATGTGGTTTTTCACTTGTACACCAACTGGGTGGCATAATAAGGTTGTTTGTTTGAATCATACTGAGAGCTTGCCTGGCAATAAAAGACATTATAGAACTTAATATATTCTGTAATATTTTTAGAGAGGGAAGGAAGATGGCTTGTATTATTATATAGCCAACCTGATAATGTCTGGAGAAACAATCACTGTAAACCAAGATGGATGGATGTCTTTAAAACAGACACCCTATAATCAAAATTTTGTTCTACATGAATTTGTTTTCTAGGTCACATTCTGATGAAGTTTAAATTTCAATCTCCTTCTAGGTATTAGTATTATATGACTGTTTACATTTTTTATACCTAATCCACAGTGAGAGAAGAGAACACTTTCATATTATTGGTTCAATAATATGGCACAAAGTGTTCCCTCACACCTGGAAGGAATTGTATTACTTTTTAATTTTAGAAGTTTCAAATTTACAGCCTAGCTTTAGTATAGGGAGAATTCAAAGGTTATCTATTCTCCATGGAAGCTAATTTAGGACTAGCAGTGGAGGACTGGTCTGTTAATATTTGTAACTACTTGTCTTTACTCAAAGTCAACAAACTTTTGTCTTTCATTTTCTATAGCAGACTGAGGTCTGCACTTAACTGCAGAGAAAACCCAGTCTGAACTGAATTATTCTGCTCTCCCATGAATAACAGAATTTCATTTTCTTCCCCACTCTCCCCTTGTGTTCCCCTTTCCCCCCTTAACACTAGATTCTGTTTAGTTTCTGGATACAATTCAATCTGAAATCTTTAGATCTCTATGAATTCATGACATTTTTAATCCTCCATTCAACAATCCTTGAATTCATGCCAAGTTCAAGGTGTTCTCAGAGAAGCTTTCCAGTTTGGATTTTAGTTCAAAAGACCTGAGACTAATGTTTTTCAAAGGGATATCTGCTTTGTTTCACCCCTAAAAAGAGGACTAGGAAAAGGTTTACATATGCTTATGAATAACAAGTCCCTGCAGGGCTGAAGTGGACTATGCTTACCTGCGTTATCACTTCAGTAAAAAATACTCATTAGGAGACAAATTCCATTATTCCAGGCACAGTGCAAATACAGAGAGAAAAAATGCAGTTCATTTACAGCTTGAAAAGTAGGTTTATAGGTAGTTTCAGCTATTACTTTATAAATCCCTATGGTATCTATGCATTATGCTGTAAGAAAATTTTTACTACATTGGATGTTGGCTAATTATCACAAAACTTCTCATTCAAAGCAACTGTTATGCAATTATTTCCCACAACAGCAACCAGTAAGTGTTAAATTATCATTTGCCAAAACCTTCTGTGAAAAAGGAAGCAGTCCCTAAGTTTGAACTTGTCTTATGAAATGGCCTGGCATACATTTCTGTGAAGTCTTTTACCTTGTTTAAATTAAGTCTTGGTGATTATCTGAAATTTAGGGTGAGTGATAGTGCAATTTATTCCACTGTTTTAACAGAGGCCTTATCAGATACATTAACTCTCTTCTAAAATTGCTTGGGTTTTCACCTTGGCTCCCCAAGCAGGCCTTCCATTTCTAAATACTAAAGCTTGTGGTTGTATGAAAAAACGTTGGGTTGGGTTTCGAATTGGTCTGGAACATCTTGTTGCTCTATGACATTTTTGTCACGAGTTAGTCCTTTAAGATGACAACCTAAAACAGTGGGCTCGGAAAAAATAGATTAATGATGCCTTCACAGTCACACTGAACTTTTGGCCTGAAAAAATATCCTTTTCTAACATACTGTGATAGCTTTTATTACTCACACCACTGTAATATGTGAAAGAATTTCTTGAATATATTACATCAGAGACAAAAATTCTTGCTTTTAAGGGTTCACACATTACTTCATTTCTACTCAGACAAAGAGTAATGGAACAGATAGTGTAAATCAGCTTTGTAGTCCTATTTTTTTTTAGTATTGCAAGTTTATGAAAGTCACCTTTGAACATTTGTTTTCTTTCTATTTGACACCCTGTTATTCAAAACATTTATTTTTCTTGTGTGTAGTGACATAAAGTTAAAGCAAGAGCAGCCTTGCAGCAAGGGATCTGGGTGTACTGGTTGGCAGTGGGCTCAATAGTAGTCAGCAGTGAGTCCTGGCAGCCCAGAGGGCAAAACCCATCCTGGGGGGCATCAAACACAGCATCACCGAAGAGGTGATTATCCCGCTGTATTTAGCATTGATGCAGCCTCACCACAGACGCTGAGGGCAGTGCTGGGCCCCACAATTTAAGAAGGTTGTGAAGATCCGTGAATGAGTCCAAAGGAGGGCAATAAAGCTGGTGAAAGAGCTGGAAGGAATGTCCTGCAAGGAGCAGCTGAGGACTGATTTGAAGAGAAGAAGACTGAGGGGATAACTTCATTGCTTTCTGCAGGGGAAGTGGAAAGGGAGGTGCTGATCCATTCTCCCTGGGATTAAGTGATAGGACATGTGGGAATGGTTCAAAGATGCATCAAGAGAGGTTCAGACTGGTCTCTCTTTATCAAGAGGGTGGTCAAACACTGCAACAGTCTTCCTAGAGAGGTGGTCTTTGCACCAAGCCTGTCAGTGTTTAACGGGCTTTTGAACAATGCCCTTAATAACATGGTTTAACTTTTCGTTAGCCCTGAATTGGTCGGGCAGTTGGACTGAATCATTGTAGGTGCTTCTAACTGAACTATTCTATTCTATTCTATTCTAATCTAAACATCTCAGTCCTTTTATGGTATTCAGAATCCCACAAGACCAGGTCTTTTTAGTCATATAATTAAATACTATTCTTCTCTAAATCTCTACCACCTTTTAGGTTTTTACTGTAAGATTCTTATGTACCCTAGTTTGGTAAAGTGGTTGAGTTTGAGAATAAATACATGCTTTGATGTTCTTGGGGCATCTTAACTTCTGGTTCCAGATTAATAATTTTTTTCTGTTTGGATTACAACGCCATCCCATGGAGCGCAGAAGTAGATTTAAAGATTTTATTTCAGAGATGTTAAGAGCAACATCAGAGCCTACTTAACCCGGTGTTTGTGTGAGTTTTGCCACATTGCTTTGCTTTCATTTGCCTTAAATTTACAGATCCAAATTAAGTCCAGGCTCTGGAATATTCTGAGTGGCAACTTTCTGACAGTGCAAGTCTAAAACATAGAAAGCCAAGATTTGTTGGGAAAGGTAAAATCCTTTATTGTGAAAATTTGGAATTGTCTTCTTGTAAGTAAAGATACAAAGAAACAAAACTGTAGACCTTTGGAGAACGTTTCCTGTCACACTTTTAGACTTGAATATCCCAAAGTTTAGCCCCCAGACAGGAGCCAAACTTTTCAGCCATACAAATATCTCCTCACTGGAGGTGAACAACGGCAGACATCATCTTTGAAGGAGTGACAAGTTACCTAAATGTGGACACAGATACACAGCTATTTATCTGACCTTGTTCCTACAAGGTTCTACAAGACCTTGTTCCTTGTTCCTGTAGGAACACTGCATTGTCTTTAAAGAATTTGTCTTTGTAGCATTCTTATGAGATGAAACACGCAGCTTTGCCTACTTTGCAGCAGGGACACTTTTACATGGGGCCCTATGGCCTCATTGCAAACCTTTAAAGGCTTCAAGGTAATTGGAGACAGCCAGTACTGAGACTACGAGGGAATTTAAATCAGGTCAATCTACATTGTATCTAACAGAGAGATTTTACAGGTTTTGAGACATGGGGAGGTTACAGCAGTGGATTATTTGCACAGATACAGCCATATCAGCAAAATGTGTGTCTTACGTGAATAATCCCCCCAAAGCCAAACAAGGCACATCAATACAAGCTGTCAGAAGCCTCTAGCTCATATGAAATTTTGCCAGGCTATTTTCTTCACCTCCTAACTGAGTAGCAGAGTTCTATCAACATCTCATTGTCCCTGACACGGCTGTCCCAGTCAGACAGGCTGCTCTGGGACTGGCTGTGCAGTGAGAGAATTCACTGCCACAGCCACTGGGTCAGTAAAAAGTAATTTTGGTAGTACATGGCTGGTTTTCTCAAGTCTTACTCTGAGCAGAGCCTTCATGTTTTGGCCCAGATCAAACATGAAGTTTCCAAAGACTTGGAGGCAGGTGTCCAGCTCTCAGCACGCATGCCAATGGAAACATTTCACTGTGGTGGATACATTTCTTGCTCCAGTCTTATCAAACTGGCTAATTGTTCCTCTCCAAAATGAGTAGTGTACTGCCAGACTTCTTGGAAGACTAATAATAACATTTCATATTTTTTTTTTTTTAATTATAACATTTGTCTTAATTTATTGCCTTTTTTTTGCAAATGTTAATGAGGGAACAGTTTTCTCTATATTAAACATGTAGTAGCCCAGCAAATACTTATTGAAAAGCAAAGTTACACATTAGGCATGCAAAATGATAGGATTATGATAGTAGAGCTTGCTGTAATTTATGGCAAGTATATTACTTTGTGCTTAGAAAGTCTGTGTCATGAGCCTCCAACAGCTATGACCTGGTATCCATCAGAGAGCTCAATGCCTCCTCGCAGTTTTTGCTCAGCTGTGCCTTAAAACAGAGCTGCTGCTTCTGAATGCGAAACTTAAAAAGCATGTGGTCAAGCCCACATCAGCTCTCTAGACTGCATTTCTTCTGATTTCCATGGGATAAGTCAAACCTTCAGGACTCACAGAGCCTTAGTTAAAGAAATTAAAACAGCTCATGAAAGACAAAATTGTATAAACAGATTCTGAAGGGGCTCTGTTTGAAATTAGGCCAAAGCAAACACTGAGGCCAGCTCTTCCTTTCCCCTTGGTTGCCTCTCCGCCCTCCGCGCCACTGCAAGGGACACTTTTGCCAGACGGCTCCTGACCTCCCCCACGCCCCTTTCTGACCCCCAGCCTCTCAGATGGTTTTAATTGCAGACAGCCAACGCAAGGTCCTTCAGCATGTACTTTAGTGGCATCTCTCCGGTTCTTCCAGAGGATATATTTAAGCTCAGCTAGCTGCTGGACGTGCCTCTCTGACTCTTGTCCTGTGAGTCTGTCAGTGAGGGAACTCCATAGCCATCATCTTTTGGGCACACACAGAAGATCTGATACTGGTTCCTGGGGAAAGGATATCCTACTTCTTAAAGATAATTTTCATTTGATTTTGGTAACTAACAGAAACCTGAATGTGTTAGAACACATTTTAGATTAGATAACAAAACAGATAATCAGCTTAGTGATGTCTGAATTTTTTGACAGCTACTAGAGATATAAATCTATCAGAAAATCATTTGCAAAATGGCTTTTGTCAAAGGAGGGCAAACAAGTCTACTTAATTGCAAAGAGAATAGAGATACAAAGAAAAGGTAAAGCTCATGCCATCCCCATCTATAAGCAATTCCTTTGAAGTTGATCATGACCTGGGAGCCAGTATTATAGGTGTGCATATAGCACCTAAGCAGGTGCAGAGTTCCCATCCTAAGATTGGTGGGACCACTAGGTTGATTGAGTCAATGAGATTTAAAATGAGATTACGTGGTCTGTTTTGTGTTAGGGCTGAAGGACTTCTCTGTTAGATTACCTAACAATATTTTTAAATTCAGCTTTCATATGGTGACAATGGATTTCCGGTCTTTTTCGTTTCTGTTTCTTTGTGGCATTCAACTAATCTATTCCTAACGAGCAAAAATTATACTTAATATCATAACCAAAGGAACTCAACATTCTGTGGGTAAAACTGCCTAATCATCTGGAGGATTTGAATAATGGTATCTCATTACTTACAATAGAAATCGAGCAGTCTAACCACATAGAAATCTGATGCTTTAGAAGTATTTTTTTCAGAACAATTTTAGTCATTATCCAGGAACACAGAAGCATGACATACCAGCTTTCTTTTCGAGCTCCTACTTCACCATGCACAACATTAGGTCTATTTAACCAGTGTCTATAATGGTTATGGCTGCAAAGAAAAAGGTTAATGTCTGAGCAAAATAACAGATGCAGAGCACCTGGAACAGCAGCACTAGGAGCAGTGAACTGCCCTATTCATCCCAATGAGCTCAAGGTGTAGCTTTATGATACAGCTGAGCCTCTCTATGTGCAAACTGCTCACGAACTGGCCTTGCTCTCTTCCTCCACCATTTCCTTTGAGCTAGTTCTGGCACTGGCTTGAATACAAAGTAAAACAGATCAGGAAAATGACACAGAAAACTTGCTTTCCGACACATGTCTATGGCTTAGAAGAGAAAAGGAAGAAAGAAAATACTCTTTTCCATGAACTGAGAGAACGAGGAGAAATGGCTTTGAAGTCTGTTGTCTCCAAATGTAAGAATCTGTCAACTTATTCCTCTCCTCAGGTAAGGCTCAGAATATGATTAAAAACCTTATAATTACCTTGTGAAAGACCCTTGGGCAAGCTCTGATGGTGCTGACATACCTATGCTGCACTGGAATGGGTCCCAGAAGCATGTTAGCCACAGTAGCATTTTGCTGCTCCCAGTCCTGAGAGCCTACCTCCAGTGAGCAGCTTTGGATGGAAAGGAAGAGGGACTGAGCCACCAGCAGGACCACACTGACATGGCACCTCACTTGAGACGTTGCTTCCTTCTGGGGTGGCATGGAGGTCACTATGCTGCAAGGGCATTTGGGGAGTGACACACTACACTGCAGCTCCCTAAGAAGCTTAAACCTATGATCTCCTCATTCTCTCCAAACAAGGACGCCCACTGCTCTCCTGGGACAATGTTCTTGCTCATTTCCCATATTCACCCAGTCAGGAGATGCATGATCCCAGGGAAAAGACAAGGCAGGACTGGACTTGACTGGATTGGATAGCTTCTCTTGACACCTAAGCCCATGAGAAATTTCTTCTGTGTCCAGGTGGCTATTTATACCATTAACTATGCCAGCACACTTTCTAGACTGGCCTGATCTATTTACTTTCAATGTCCTATGTTGCCATCTTTTAGGAGACAGATTTCCTCTCTTTGCCTAAGACCCAAGTCCAATGGGCCAGCAGTGCCTGGACCAAAGTCCTGTGAGAGTAGAGTGTGCACATCTTCCGTGTATGTCATTTCAGAGTATTATATGGGCTGAAAATGATAGGGGTCCACTATCTCCCTCCTAATGTATCCTTTGGGCTCTCTGACAGGAAAGTTTTGCTATTAAGGTTAGTTATAATCAAAATCAACAACTAACCAAATAATAGAGTGAAACTTACTTGTCTCTGTTCTAAATTTCCTATTCCATACAGTGACTTCGCCATAACATTTTCAGGAAATCAAATGCTGAATAAGAAGCAGCTGGCACAAACTGAATCTGGTAGAAATACAGTGATTGTGGTCAAGATGGAAAAAGAAGAAAGCTTCAAAAAACATGTAACATAAATGTAACATAAATGTTACCTTTACTTGCCTCTGTCTCTGCTCATGGCAGCATACAGGTCATAAGTCATGCTAATCTCATCATCAAGGTAGCAAATCCTTAGAGAGTCATCAAAATATGCCTTTGACTTTCCTTGTAAGAAAAGATCTGTTCTCAGACCATTTCATTGGTCTTGATCCTAGAAAAGCAGGGGAAGTGGTGAAGAGTCTCGTTCTGGCAGAAAAAATGCAGCCTACCTGTGCTGGCAGCTGCAGATGTCCCTGCTTGTTCAGCCATCTCTTTGTCTTCCAAACACTGCTGGTCACATTTCAAAATTTAATCCTCACATTTCACCACCACCTCAAAATCCACCTATCTGATTTCCCAGACTAATTATACAAGGCCAAAAGAAAGCATTTTTCTTATCAAAAGAAGTTTCATTCTCACAAGCAGAGACTGTGGAGCAAAATTTTAGTTGTTCAAATGGAATTAATCTACCCTTAAAGCAATCCTTATAATTTCCTTTTGGACAAAGATCTCCCCCTTTTTTAGTATGTGCATATTTTCATTACCATAGCTCCAGTTTTGCCCAAGGCAAGAAGAGATTTCCTGAAGCACAAACAAGCAAACAAAAAAAAGCTCAACTTAATTTCCTAAAGGGAAAGGCAAAAAACAGTGAACAAGGGCTTATTTACTCTCATAAATCTAAAGAAAGACATATAAATTCAATACCATAAAAATCCAGGTAACCTATAATATTTTCTATGAGCAAAAAATCTGAAGGTGTCATATTTTGAACGGGAGGTGGACAGTGCTTCACAGGAACATGAGACCAGGTTTCTGTTTCAGGAAATGGGACACCAATTTTACACTAAGTCAGTGTAAAACAATGGGTTATGTTAGTAGGTAAGCAGAATGGCAACATTCCTTAGTTTTTTCACAAGGAGTAGAGTCTGTGTTTTACGGCTTTGCAAAAAGAAGCGTTACTACTTTAATGTCTTTTCTGGCCTATGCTGTATGAATTAACCCATTCCTGTGAAATCAGGCTGAGCTATTATCCAGAAATGCAAAGCATAATGAAAGGAACCTGTCTCATGCATTAGGGTTAGACACTGTCTAACCCATGCTAACGTTCTTAAACAAAAACAACCATTGTCAGAGTTTCTTTTTGTGCTTTTTCTGTTGTTCATTACTACTGGACCAGCAGCTTTCCTAATGAGGAAATCAAACTGGAATCTGACACTTCAGAGTCAGAGTAGCTGCAGAGAACAAAACTATAATGAAAACAATATCCTCGGACCAGAGTTTCACATGTGTTAGCAGTTACTGTTGCTGCCTCTCTCAGTACTGCCTATCTACATAATCATGGGCTGCAAAGCAAGTTCAAAGGGCTTTTCTACAGAGGAACCCCACACTGCTTTGGTTACAGCACAGCACATCCCTGCATGGATGCCCAGCAGTTTAAAGCTGAAGACCAGACTTTGTCTTGCTTCTGTCCTACAGAACAGCAAAACTTGGCTATTGTGTGCTGAAAGACAGACCAATTCTATTCTGTTGACTTAGTCACCTAATTAATTTGTCAAATCTGTATTAAATACTCAAAATAATTCAGGAATTATCTGGGCCCCAGATTGCTTGTCCTGCTCTTATTTTCTTTTTTCAGGTGTTGCTATTGTTCGGCAGCCACAGGCAGGATCATGGGCTAAGCAGGCTGTAGGTCTGATATTACACAAATATTATTATATTCGTGTGTTGCTACAACTCTGTATTTAGACCCAGGATGAATACTTGGCTCTAATCCCATAAATAATACTTTGCCATTAACTTCAGTTGGTCCAGTATTTCACCTCAGACCTCTAAAATCAAGCAGGGTTGGTTTGGAATAAGTTTCAATTATATTTATATTTATATATAATCTAGACAAGGATGTTAAATAAAGGAACAGATCAGCCCTGTCCTTTAAAAATCACTTCTGACACACCCCAAAAAATTAATTTTGACCCAAACTACCCCACATGACAAGAAGGTCCCTCAGATGTTTCACTGGAAAGTTAATTGAAGCAGACATAATAATTACCACATTATTTCTTCTAGAAGTCCCTGAAATACATTGTGCCATTACTGAAAAACTGATGGCTTGTGCTCCCTCAGCTGGTTAATTCATGAATGTTTCCCAGAGCTATGTTATTACTGATGGCTGAATTTTCTGAAGCTTGCTAATATCTTTACATGTGCAAAGGTATTTTTCTCTACAAAAAAAGAGCTTACAATAGTGATAAAGTAGGGTGTGGAGAAGTAAAATGTTAGGGCACTGCATATTATCTTAGTTGTCTGACAGCCATATCGAAAGATAACAAATGAAAGCAAACATTGACTCTTCCTTCTCATCTCCACACACTTAATTAGACTTTACCCTGCCAAAACCCAATTCTTTAAATAAACAACATTAACCCATAATTCTGTGCTCTTGTACAGCACTTAACATGGCATTGCAACTAATTCAGGAAAATTGTGTTTTCTACTACGGGATTCCCTCAAGCATTTTTTTTCTGTTATTTTCAACACATTTTTATTATTTAAACATTGCCCTCTCAGTGAAAAGCACGCAGGACTGACCACAAGCTCTCAACTATGCAGCCTGTGGAATCCATTCACTGTAAAAACCCAGCATAGGCTTAAATAGACAAGCAGCGAGCTCCTCATCCATGCAACTGTGGTTTGTTTGAGGTTTTCCTCGGGATACCAGGCAATTCCATTTTGTCTCTGCACCTTTTTATTACCAAGAAAAATTATTTGTCGCTATCTTTTATTCAATTATTCCCTATATTTATTGCTCTCTCTTCTTTGTCTTCCTTTTTAGGCAAATCTAATTGAAATGTGGTAGGCCTACTTTCTCTTATTAAGTTACTGTAAAAATGAAATGCATCTTCAGTATGTTTAATGAAAATATGCAATGAAGTGTTAGCAAAGTAAATTTAATAATTCTTTTTAATTTGCACCTTCGGGTAGATTAAAGCATTATATGCTTTCACTGTAAGTGGAGATTTCCTTTAGATGCCAAGAAGAAAATGAAGAAAAAATAGCGCTTCTAGGAAACTAAATTTTTCCACAGAAGAATTCTTCCATTATTTGTGTTTCTTTATAATTACAGGTGTCTTTCATGAAAAGTTGTGTTTGTTTGGTCCTTTTTTTAGTACAGTCCTGATATTTGCCTGTACTAAACAAGCAAGTTGAAATAAAGTTGTAGGAGTCTATTAGTTATTTTTTTGCCATGCAAAACTGGCACTGAATAGTGCTTCTACAAAAGCAGCTTGTACATATAGCACCAACTTGGGAAAAGCAAGGATTTTATTTTTTCCCCCCCATATCTGAGATGCAGGTAATACTCCACAGAAATAACACAACTTTTTGTAAGCAATTTGGTACAAAATTTACTTAGAAATCGGATTAAGAAAATTTTGCAGGTGCAGTTGAGTCCAGCGGAATGTAGCCATCTGCCAGAGACTCCTACAGAGATTGATTCCTGATTCTACTTAATTACAAAGTTGTCTTTATATTAATTAGTAAAGGATTAAACAGTCTCCAGAAAGGACTCAGATTTTTTTCAGTTTCCTGCAATGCCTTGGATCAAAGATAAGGCCAATTTGGCTCAGGAGAAGAATAAAACATCAAAGAGAATTGAGAAGTTGAAAAAAAAGAGACAAAGTAGCAGCTCTGGCAAATGACGAATGTGTTTTTCCCTGGGTCTGTGGAGGCAGTGATGACACCAGACCATGGTCAGACATGTTTTAGCTTTTGTTTGAAGCTCCTTAAGGATCTTCAGCAGGATATATTAGCTTCCAGCCAGCCCTGCAATATGAGTCAAGGCGATGCTCAGTGTGCAAAACAGAGCGGTTCATGGGGTGAAGGCCCCCAAAAAAGCTAGCCTGCAGCTAGATTTCTGACCATATTTTTAAGGTCAGACAGATAAAGCACCTCTACACCTCTAGATCACCCTTGCGTATAATTACACCATAAAGTTTCTCTAATCAAAGGAAGGAAAACCAGCAAAAGTCTCATAGAAGGCATCTTCCCTAAGGAGTGAATGATGGAAAATAAAACCTTTCAACAGGTAGAAAATAAAAATTTAGAGGAAATTATTTCAAAACATAATGCCTAGCAATACCTTCCGGCAAGCCTTCAGACAACCCTGGGGCTCATTTACAGGTCAATTCACTACTTTCCAAATACTATTGGGAGCCTAGCTTTAGAAACGCAAGTTTCACGATCCAAGCTTGTTTAACAGCAGACACTGTTGCCTGATCTACCAAAATGGGAATCCAATGAAAATCGGATCATATATCGGATCATTTTGTGGAATTTATCTCTAATTATTTTGGGGAAGTTGGTTAATAATTTATCTCATATAGTTTAAAAGTAATGTAGCATCCCCTGATAGACTGCTTCTCTGAAATAACTTTCTGAAGGAACTGGAAAGGAATGTGTATGAATAGAAAGATGTATGTGACATATCTCCCTGTGAGGTATACAGAGAATTTAGATTCACCTTTCTGTCAGGTGATCTTTTGCTAATCTAATAACAAAACTGAAATATGCCAATAGAGACCTTTAGAATCAGACTCTGATGCGGAGAATTGCATTGCACTTGAAATGCTTCATGTTAACCTATGAGAAGGAATACAGGATTTACAACAGAAAAATGTTGCTACTCACCTGTACTATAGGAAGATCCTAAATCTTCCCTTTCATCATTCTGCTCACTGGTGTCTGTCATTGAGTGTAAGGCAATGAAGATTTATTTCTTGAGCTCCCAAGTAGTTATAAAGTAAGATAGTTTCCGGGGACTGGGGACTGTGTTATCTGAAGTCATTTCTCCAGTAACATAGAAATAATTTTTCTGGCAGCACAGAAATCACTGGAGAAAAATGGATAAATGTATTGGACTATAAATAAAAATACAAATCAGGCATATGTAGGAAATGTTCTCCCAATTCAAGAAACACATTTTAAAGTAGATTTATTTGAAATACACAGCAGAGTTTCATATAGACTTTGCAGGATGTGGTTGTTTATATTGGTAGTCTTATCACTAGAAAACTCATTTTGCTATGTCTATGGCACTTTAAAAGGTATAACTGTCTCATTACTTGGTGTTGAAAATATAACTTCAGCCTGAGCCGTCTTCTCATCCAGAATTCACATAGTTTATGGGAAATGCAGCCAATACTAAAGGGCATCACAGGTCACAACATTTCTAAACCGACCTTTGGAGACAGCAATTTTTTTTTTTTGCAATAAGATGATATTTAGAATTTCCTGGCTCATTTGAAGGAAATTTGCATGGTGTCTATGCAAGCATTAAAGCTGAATTAAGTTCTGTTTCCTTAATTCTGTAGCTAGCCAATAGATATCACACAGTCTCAGTGGAAATGGGATATGACAGTTTTCATCTGGTGAAGCTATAAACAGTATTGTTGAAGGAAACAGATCTCTCCTTTCAGGAAGACAAAGAAGGGGAAGGGTAGCTGGCTTTGGCTTAAGCCCTGGCCATAAGGAACATTGTTTTCTCTGAAGTGCTATATGTACCTCCCTGGTTACAAGCAGGCAGTAAACATGTTTAAGGTTGGAGAGAACAGACCTGGGGTTATGAGTGAGAAAAGTTTGTTAAGTCCTGGAGGCAACCATCAGCAATAACTGAGTATTTAAGTGAAGGAATCGAGGGCATAAAGCAAAAAATGGCCCACCAGACCTTAATTTCCTGTAGCTAGGCATACATTTCTGGAAATTTTAAACTTGCTTTTGCTTTCTTCTCAGTTCTAGGGAAGGAGACTGTATTAGGGAGGGGGGAAGATGCCTGAAAAAAATGTGAAACCTATGAAGAGACAGCTGAAATCAGTTTTCTGCACTAGCCTTTGTTTAGCTGTTCTCCAGCTCTAAACCCCTGAAGCTAAAGGAACTAAAAAACCCAGCCATAAACAATGAATGCTTTGAATTAGCTTCTCTTCATATGTCATGCAAGAGGAGAGGAGTGACGTGCCCACAGTGAACAGCCACACAGAAGGTCAGCCGGAATCTGCAACAAAGTCCAAGGGTGGAAACTAATAGCTAAAAGCATCTTCAGGACTCTTAAGAAAAGCCACATAAAAGTCAAGACATTTGTTAATTAAGCAAGTAAAACATTTGTTAATGCAGGAGAATGGCCACAACCATCTGAACATATGGGGGCTCCAAACTCTGACCCCATGCAGCCCAACACTTCTGTCCCATTTTCCCCTCAATATTCAGCCTCCTCCAGGATCGTGTCTTGCTGCTCAGGGGTGCAAAGAGACAACAGATCTAGAAGAAAGTAAATATATCTAATACAGGAAATTCAATCCATCCACTAGAAGATTTTGTTCCTCAAAACACCAGGTGAATATCTGCTTCAACTAGGAATGAAAAAAAGATTAAAAAGATCTTATTAGTTGATAACATGCTATCCATTCTGAAGAAGCCTTTAACACCGAAATCATAGTCTTGTTCTGACAGACATTCAAACAGGTCTGTAAAGGTCCAGGCTTCAAGTCCTCAAATGGATTTTTCACACAGCGTGTTTATTTAAACAAAAAGATCAAGGCAGAGGCATGCAAGAGAGCTAGTGGAGACTTTTTTTTTTTAAGAAAACAAGGAAACACACCAAGGTTGTAGGATAAGAATTTAAAGACATAAACCAGACAAATCTTGGAAAAAAAAAAATTTATTTTACCCCTGCTTGTTCATGGGAACCAGGTATTATGGTTGAATTTTTATGAGGATGAATTACAACGCAAGTGATTTTCTTTTTTATCATTTTGAATCATTACTTAACCATTATTTTTTCCTTTAGTTTTTTATTTCTGATTCTCCTTCAGTTAATAATTTATATTCCAGGCATCACAGATGATTTGGTGCCCCAGAGAGATTTCTTAACACCAGTGATTATCACTAAAAGCAGTAACTTCTTCAGAGCCCCTTTTTGCATAAATTTCTTTAAACTCTAAAGGAGAAAAATATGAACTGGAGAGATTTTAGAAGTTGCCCAGGAGATGTTAGCAATTGAGTCCAGAGGGCAATTGTTTAAAAAACCAGAAATAATATAACCAAGGAAGCAGCATTTACCTGTACAAAATCCTTCTCACAACATCTTCATTTACTACATATCCTGTAGCATTAGCATAACTGAACCTAATCCCAAAATAACAATAAAGAAAAATCTAGGACACGTGAAAAAGAAAAGCCTGTTCCTAGCTCTTCATCACTAACCCAGCTTGTGGGGTTTTGCCCATTTTTCCTTTTATCATCTAGAAGCTAACATCATTTTGCTTCTTGATATTAAAATAAATACATTATACTTAGGGCCACTGAATTTTATGGAGACAAGATACTCTTGCATTTTTTCTTATTTGGCATTCTACACAAGCCCCAGAAGATAGGAATCCATATTTCATTTTATCAACCATTTTTTTAAAAATCAGAAACTAAAACCCAAACTGCTTTAGGGTTTCTGTCTACTCCTCAGCCATTATGCTCTCACCACACTCCAGGAACAAAGAGTCTTCCAGAGGCTACAGCCTTGAAAATGTCAGGATGAACTCTTTTTTTTAATATAATTTCTCTAGTAAGAAAAAAAATGTATGTTAAAGTGAAGTTGCTCATTTAGCCAAAGAGGTGCTCAAAAAACGTTTAGGTGGTTATAAATAGATGTGTATTTTTATAGATCTTAGGATCATCTCAGAATTATAGAATTGTTTGGGTTGGAAGTCTAGTTCCAACTCCCCTGCCACTCTACCTTCCACTAGACCTACTTGCTCAAAGTCCCATCCAACATGGCCTTGAACACTTCCAGTGATGGGGCCTCCACAGCTTCTGTGGGTGACCTGTTACAGTGACTTACCATCCTTACAGTAAAGAATTTCTTCCTATAACATCTAATCTAAACCCACCATCTTTCAGTTTAAAGCCATTTACCCCTTGTCTTATCACTACCTTGTGAAAAGTCCAACAGGTTGCAAAAATCTATATGCAGCTGCTCTTTTCCCTGTGTGTGCACATGGTTTAGAAAGCTCTCTGTCTCCAAAGGTTTCTTTGTTTCTTAAGAGCCTGGTGCTAAAGGTATGTCAGCAAGTATAAATCATTTACTTTTAGGTATGAAGGAGGCAATCTGTATTCAGTGTTTGCACTTACAATGTTGTCAATGAGAAACTTGGATGTACAAGGAAACTTGTTTATTCACTGCTAACAGATTTTTTTTATCAGCCCTGACTCTTTTTTAATAAACAAATTTTTCTACTCAAAAAACTACTACAGAACAATATAGTTGATTTTTCTCTAATTTCTTTTACATGTGCCACTAATTTCAGTAGCACATGTAAGAAATAGCTATAATACCAGTATTATAAAATTAATATGACAGAGCAGCTACTGTATTTTCCCATTATGTTCTGTATTATCAGTGTTGGATTGTTTCCATTTTAAGTCCTGTTTTCAGTTGCCCAATTTCAGCCATGTTAAGTAGAAATTTTTCAGTCCAGAGTTCTGGCCAAGACAATTTAGAGGAGAACATTTTCAGTTTTACTTTTTCAATCATTTCCAAGAGTTATCTTAAAGCAGCCTGGTGATTTTCCCTTTAAACAGCTCCTGTGCTTCCCACTTCGAAGCTGGTACTTTGTAAGATGATTACGTTGTCCATAATGTACCAGAGGAAATAAAGCTGATTTGGAAAGGGGTGAGGATGGGACAAGATGGGAGGGTAGTTGTGGAATGGAAAAAGTATTCACAGGTGGTTGGCTTGAGAATGGTGGAAGTGGTCTTTTTCCCTGCTAAACCTGGATATCAAAGTATCTCATGATGGAAAACAGTAAAACTGGAGGAGCAAGTGCAGGAGGAAGAGCTTGGGAAGCGTGCTAATAACACCAAGGTCATGAGTTCAATCCCCTATATGGGCCATTCACTTAAGAGTTGGACTCAATGATCCTTGTGGGTGCCTCCAACTCAAAATATCCTGTGATTCTGTGTGGTGGCAAGTGGGAAGGGGAAAAGACCAGAGAAGGGACAATGCTCTGTGGGAAGGTGGAGGTGACAGAACAAAGCATATGAGAGCAGCTGAGAAGTCCAGAGAGCAGGCTGATTTGAGATTAGAAGCACCAGGGGGAAAATATCAGATGGCAGGCCTGGAAGGATTGGCTGGGTAAGAAAAATTATACTGGAAGCTGGAAAAAGTGAGGAGGAAGATACAAAGCCAGGGCAGAGACAGGCCTGGTGCAGAAACATGTGGGTGGAGAAAAATAAAGCAGAAGATCAGACTCGGGGCTGGAAAGCAATGTCAGAAGAACCTGTGCCCCTTTGGAAAAAAACTTTTGTCAAGCTCAAAATCTAGAAAGTTTCAGATTAATCCCCAGTGCAGTCTTAACTGTGGTATTTTTGTCATAACTCTCACTCAGAATCGTAACTGTTTGCTTTTCATGGGTTCTCATCACTACAAGGAAATCAAATTATAAGACATGTTCAGCAAAGAAAACACAAAGAGGAGATAATATTGGTGAAAACATTTTTTCGAAGTGTAAAAGTAACAGAGAAACAGGGATAAGAGAGCTCATTGTGAAGAAAATGCTACAGTACACTCTAGGTAAGTCATCAGTAACATCATCCTTTCCTGAGAACTATATACTAGGAGACAACCTGTATCAAAGAAGAAATAAATAAGCAGCACACTCCAAGGCCAGTAGAAGCCTATTGTAGGGGCATCTATTTAAGGGCAAAATAAAACTGATTTATGTTGGACATAGGAAGAAAAGGGAGCTAGGGAAGTTAAAAGGACTACAGAAAACTACAGGGAAAATGTTTAAGAGCTGTATGAGTATTTCAGATTTGCATCAATAGTGTACCTATCAGGACCATCAGGATTCAGGGCCACTATACAGTCTGAAGAAAAAATTCAGCCGGGAGATCCCAATATGAAACAGCAAGGCCAGAAGTTAAGGAGAGTACTAGCAACAAAGATTCAAGAGAAGAAAGTGTAGGCTAACTTTTCTACTATTCTACTGTTATTCCTTGTCAAATTCACTATACTTACACTCACAGTGCAGCAAAGAAATGTGAATGCTACCAACAATTCTGTTTTCTCCCTTATAAATGCAACAAAACCCTTCAACTTGGATTCTTCCCAGACAATAATGCTCTTTAATGCAGCCTATTCCAATATAAAGAAAACATAGAAATTTCTAAAACAATCTACCCTATTTCTCAGAAACTTTTAAAACCTTCTCTATCTTATTGTCAATGGTGACTGAAGAATTTAGAAATTTCCTTTCCCATGGCATTCTCTCAAAGTCTCTGGTGATGGCAAGACTTTGGAGAACGAATGTGTTTTAAAATCCAGTCTTCCTTTATCAAGCAGTCAGAAAAAAAAAAAAAAAAAAACCAGAAAAGATGTAGTGAAATATCATCCTCTTTTTTAATCAAGTTTCTTCAGCTTTTCTAATTTAATGGTAAAACACTTCATTTAAGGGTCGCTCTTGTTAAAAATTACAGTCAGAAAACTATGTTCAGCGTCCATTGAATTCTTTTGATGCCCCCTGCAGGCCATACTGGCTAGAAAGCCTAAATCCTCCTGGGAAAAATCCTGTAGGTAGTATCAAAATACCTCTTTTGAAACAGAGCTGTTTCCATTTTAGCTTGTCTCATGAACTTACCGGTACACACTCCTTCCTGTTCCAACACGCACAAGCGAAATGTAAAGCAGCTCTGGATTCCTTCCCGCTGACCTAATTAGGCAGAATAACGAAGGCTGGAGGAACAGTGCAGCACAGAGATGTGTAACACCAAATATGGGGGTAGAATTGCAGATGCCTGTGGTACGTGAGCCTTGGAGGAGTCTTCCCTGTGAGCACATGCAGCTTTGCTGTTTTCTTTGCCAAAGATACTGATCTGTTGTCAAATGCTTTCGCCTCCATGTGATAGTGTCTCGTATAGATGAACAAACTTCTGGAATTAGTCAATGGCCGGGCTAAAGTGGAGTCGGTCACCTTCAAGAAGCTGAGGGCTTCCCATTATGATGGCTTCTCCTTACTAAATGCCCTCCAAGACTTCGTAGTACCTGTCTGAGAGTCAATCATTGCTAGGCTTTCCACTCCAATCTCCTTCAGGTTCAGGGACAAATGTGATAAAACTGCACTAGCTGATTACATTTCATTATTTTTCTTTTTAACCTTGGAGACTACACACATTGTAGGTTTCTCATAAGGGATCTGTTTTGCTGTTTGGAAAAGGCTGACTTTATGAGATGAAATATTTGACTTCAGTACTCAGGAGGAGAGAAAAACTGTAATCACACATCATTAAATGAATCACCCCACTATCCTAGTAGGATGTAACAGGATACAGTGTGCTATGAAAATCTGCTTTAAAAAGTTAACATTACTCTTTCTTTAAAAATCAGGTTCAATCACCCATCATTTGTTTTGAGAAAAGATACATAACACCTGGAAGGCATGAGGTGAATATGGTGGGATAATTCCCAGCTAAAAAAAATATTAAGGGTATAGATTAAAGAAGAAATAGAAGACAGAAATTTCTAAAAGATGTTTGTGAGATGCGTTACAGGGAAGTGAATAGCACTAAGAATAGATAATTAGCAATGGGAAATTAGTACAAAGGAATGTAAGGTTCTCATAACCTTTTTTGTTCCTGCTGTCATCTGTTTTTTAGGAAAAGAAAGCCCTCTGAGGCAGGTCGTCGAAGTTTGATGGATGCACACAAGTTGATCTGGGATCATTCTGGACCTCTTAAGTCAACCTGCAGCAGTATGGAGCCAGTGAATATAATATGAGTAGAAGAGAAAGGACACAAGGTGTAAGCAAATCTCTCCAGAGGAATCACTGCTATTATCTGGTCTTCATTACACAGATGTTAACTCTGAGCTATTCTGTGTGCTTGTTTGATAGCTAGTGTCTAAGGTATAGTGCTTTTCTTCTGAAATGTCATCTTCCTATTGTGAACTGTGAAATAACTGCCATGTTGAGGTTTGGGGGTAGGTTGTTTTGTTTTGTAGAGTTTATCTCTGCCAGCCTCTCACAGGATAACTCTGCCTTGGCAGAGAGCACTCAGAAGAGATTGCTGTTTCATGTCTTGCTCAGTTTAAGGAAACTAGAATAACTTTTCACTTTTTTTCCTTGGAGAGGACCAGCCAAACTTAATTTCCTTCCCAAAGACTGAGAGGAAATTAAAGCAAATGTTTAAAAGGAGTGGAGTATATTCTCAAAGTATTTCTGAGAAAGTCAGTTTTAGTTAATGCACACTATTGTGATAAAGCTCTCAAGGCATCACCTATTTTACTCATACACTGAAAATTCAATTTATTTACAATGTAAAGCACTTCTTTGTACACAACATTATTCACCTTAAGACTTGTTCTGATTTATTCTGCTAACTGAGGTGACAGTGCTGATTCAGACCACAAAAGATGTGGCTGAGTGAGGAAAAGCCCCGGTTTAGGCAGGCAGTAATAGTTGTTCAGCTGTACATGGTATCAACATACAGGGTATCAATGGGAAGACAAAAGCTATTCACTTTATTTAATCTGTCATTTACAAGGCATAAACTGATGGACAGAGATTTCTTACCCAGAATGAATTGAAAGATAAGAATAAGAAGGGGATAGACCAACGTCATGTGTCCTATTCCCCAAGCAAATATTACCATATGGGCATCCACAATTACAGGATTTAATCCTTTCTTTACAGACTGTTAAAGAAATGGATAATAGTGGATGTCCACACCATCAGCATCTTAATTTAGGGTAAGTGCCACAAAGATTTGGTTCCTGGTCCCATCTGTGGGATGCCTAGCACAGTGTGCAGCGCAAGTTGCACAGTGAGCCCTTGAAGCAATGGAGAGGGAAGGTAATTTAGCTTTCTAACGAACTTACTTCTTCTGGCATAAGGCATTTAATTTTAACTAGTTTCTTAGGATCCTGGGGTTTTTTAGGCATTTAGTAGTACTTTGGAAAATGTAAGCTCTTGTTGACTTGCTATGAGAGAGGATAAAAACAAAACCCTATTCGGTTAATAAAAATTGTAAATTTCACAATTTTGTTTTCCAAATTTTCAGAAAGTTTTCAGAGCAGAGTCTCATGTTTCCAAAAATTCCTTTAAAAATTAAATATTTAACAGTGCATTCAGTAATATTTCAAGCACCAGCACAGTTCATGAACTCTGCTGTTGCTGTACGAACAGTACACTAGGCTATGTCGTTGCAGTCTCATTTAATCTCTTGATTTGATTCTTAACTCTTGCAGCTTCAGAAACTGGCAGTGATAGGGAGCTCCAGATCCTTAGTGAAGGCTACGCAAGGAGTCTATAAAGTTGTTTTAACTCTTTGCTATTTTCAAAAGAAAGGGTAAGCAAGAGCAGCTGCCCTCTGGATGGCTTGCAATTCTTTATCTCTCTGAAAAAAGACTGCTGCTGACTTCTAAGGTCCCATGTAAGCTCAGCAAGGCCAGGAGAGCTGTTGTTTTAGACACTGTCATTTAATCATCCAAGGTAGGAAAATGCATCACAGATTTGAGACAAGAATCTGCTGCTGTGCTTACTTTGCTTTTTGCTTAATGGTCTATCATGTCATTCCATTTTATCTCCATCTAAAGATGGTATGAAGAATCGCCTAGGTGCCCTTTATCTAATACCTCCTGTAGAACAAATTGCTTTCACTTCTTTAAGCTGATCTCACTTTCACAGTAATACAGCAGAGAAAAATAAAGTTTCTGATGATTTACAGCAGGAAGCAGATAATGTGCCCTCCTGACATCACTGAAGGAGAAGCAGAAAGGTTTGATAAACACATTTTTAAAGGCAAGATCAGAAACAGCACATTGCCACTTCAGAAAGATCCCAGCTACAGAGTTTGCATTTATGTCCAGAACCTCTTGCTCTTTGGGATTGTTCAGCTCTATAACGCTGCTTTTCCATGATACTACAAGCTAATATTGAATTTTAAAACCAGCACTTCTAAAAGGTTTTGTGTGTTGATGTTATAATTTTCAAACAGTGGGAAATTAGAAGGAAAAAAAAGTCAGCAAAGACTAGAAAGGCTAAGAGTGGCTGGAAAGTTGGCTAGCAGAAAAGGATCCGGTGGTGTTGGTCAACCACCAGCTGAACATGAGCCGTAGTGTGTCCAGGTAGCCAACTATGCCAATGCATCCTGCCTTGGATCAGAAATAGTGTGTTCAGCAGGACCAGGGAAGTGATCCTCCCCCTGTACTCAGCACTGATGAGGCCGCACCTCGAATCCTGTGTTCAGTTTTGGGCCCCTGACAACAAGAAAGACAAGTCCTGGAGTGTGTCCAGAGAAAGGCAATGGAGCCTGTGAAGAGTCTGGAGCTGTAAAGTAAAATACACACAGGTATTTCCCCGAAATGCCAAGGATTCAAAAAGATTTGTATGGAGGCAAGGACACTAAAAACTTACAAGAACCTAACAGTGCAGCAAGACAGTACTGGGCCTCAGGGGAAAGGCAAGTTCCTGTTCTCTTCCAGGGCTTTTTTATTTTCTCTCTCTCCTTCCCCACCCTTTCTGGCCCGAGGAGGCCCTGTACATGTCTGTGAAGATTATCTCTCCTGCATACCAGAGAGAGAGGGGGCTCACTCACAGTCCTCCCCACAACTCTCTCTGAAATGCAGAAGGGAAAGGGAAAAAAACATCTAATCCTCTTGAGAGAAGCACTTTGCAGACAGAAATAGGCTTCCTAAGTGAAAAACGAGTTCTAGCTTCTCATTAAAAATTCTTCTGAAAGCGCACCTATCCCTACAGGAGCACTATACTTACGAGGAGTGGCCGAGGGGAACTGGAGTTGTTTAGGCTGGAGAAAAGGAG
>VZRE01007321.1:0-50456 GCA_013396775.1 Cephalopterus ornatus | reverse complement strand
GGTGGATTGAGAACTGTCTGAATGGCAGAATTCAGAGGGTTGGGATCAGTAAAACAGGGTCTAGTTGGAGGTCAGTAGCTAGCAGTGTCCCTGAAGATTCAATTCTACTCCCAGTATTATTGAACTTATCAGGGATGGAGTGCCTCCTCAGCAAGTTCGTTGATGACACAAAACTGGGAAGAGCAGCCAATACACGCAAGTGCTGTGCTGGCCTTCAGAAAGACCTTGACAGGCTGGAGAGATGGGCAGAGAGGAACTTTCTGAAATTCAACAAGGACAAATACAAGGTCCTGCACATGGGGAGGAACAGTCCCAGGCACCTGCACAGGCTGGGGGGCTGATTTGCTGGAAAGCAGCTCTGCAGAGAAGGATCTGGGGGTCCTGGTGAACAAGCAGCTGTCCATGAGCCAGCAGTGTGTCCTTGTGGCCAAGCAGACGAAAGATATCGTGGGATGTATTAGGAAGAGGATTTCCAGTAGATTGAGGGAGGTAATCCTGCCCCTCTACTCAGCCCTGCCGAGGTCACATCTGGAATGCTGTGTTCAGTTCTGGTCTCCTCAGTGTAAGAGAGATATGGAGCTCCTGGAGTGAGTCCAACCAAGAGCAACAAAGACGGTTAGGGGGCTGTCAGTTCCTCACTTATGAGGAAACCATTAACAATTGGACTTGATGATCTAACAGGTCTTTTCCAACCTAAACAATTCTATGAAAGCCTGAGGTAGCTGAGCTTGTTCAGCCTCGAGAAGAGATGACTGAGAGAGGACCTCATCAATGTCTAAAGATATTTGAAGAGAGTGTGTCAAGAGAATGCAGCCAGGCTCTTCTTGGCAGTGCAGAGGAACGGAATGAGAGGTAAAGGGCAGAAATTGGAACACAGAAAGTTCCACCTGATGATTTCTTTCCTGTGAGGGTGACTGAGCATTGTAACAGATTTCCAGAGAGACTCTGGAGTGTCTTTCTCTGGAGATATTGAAAAGCAAACAACACAGAATCCTGACTAACATGCTCTAGGGAATGCTGCTGGAGCAGGAAGGCTGGACTAAATGACCTCCAGTGGTCCCTTGCAACCCTACCCATTTTGTGGTTCTGTGTGGAGTCAGAAAACTGGTGTAGCGTAATTCACACTGTATTTTAAAGATCATGAAATGGAAAGTGCTATGCAAACATTTGGTAAGAACTTATTTAAGAGTTCTATATTTTCTGCTCTCCTGTTATGTAACCCTTTTAAAATGTGTAGCTTCCAGAAACATTTTCCCTACCTTTATGATGCTCTGACATGTTGACAGTGGTAAACCAACCAAACTGGTCCCATTGATTGACATGATCTGGTCCCCTATGTTCAGCTTGCCAGACTTCTCTGCCGGTCCTCCATGCATCATGTTGGCTATGATAACTGTAGGCAAAATGGAACCCCAGCCAGACTCCACAATCACCACACCTAGGATTTCTCCCTTTTGCTTTTCTATGTAAACCTGTATAACAAGAAAATTGTTTAAAAAAAGACTTTTTTTCACACCCATGGAACTTACACCACCCCCCTCACAACATTTATACAACCAACAAACATACCCCTCTTTGTCTGCAACCTGTCTTCCTAGTTCAAAGGAAAAAACAAAATAGGGTATACATCTTACACATTTCATTTGTATTCAAACATTAAATGATCAGTACTAAATAATACAGATTTTACTTAGTGCAAAACACCCCTCACAAGTAATTTTTGTGTACAAGTAGAGGAAATGGGAGTGGAAGAAACCTTGATGCCATGGGTTTTGGTGGACAATCCTAAACAGGAAGAGACTGCAAGAGTTTACGACTGTGGATTGGAAAATCATTACCTGTGTGTTCCAGTGGTGTATTGGTTCATTTTTATTAAGCAAGCTGCAAAGCCTTCTGGCACACACAATTATTTAAAAATCTGTAATCAGCCACTTTCATAAACACCCGTGCCTCTATAAGTTTTATATTGTTTATTGTAATCTTTTAAATTGTATTAATCTGTTAATCTGTTTTAAGTTCACTTTCAAATGTTTCAAAACTGTTTGGTAAAAAGAACGAAAACAGATGGTAAATCATTTCAATGCTGATAACTTCTGGGTTCAATGTTTGCCTTTGAAACAAAACTGATGACAGGGTGTCCTATTAGGGAGGATATTCTAGACTAACCGAGTTAATTTATAGGAAGTATTAAAGGTTTTTTGATATTTGCCAACAAGGGCCTGCAACTGATACAGAGCATCTTAATACTGTTACAGATAAAGAAATGAGACGTACATCTTTGCAATTTTCAGACTTGGAGAAGTGAATCAAGTCATCATTGTACATGTCCTGGGTATTGAGCAAGTCGCTATATTCCTTCTGGCTAAGGTCTTCTGGGTTGATTCCATTTGCCCTCAGAAATTCTTGGTAGGCCACACTAAATGCTTGACCTATGGACTGTGCAATCAGCTGTGCCTGTAGCAGTACCCAGAGAAGAGAAGAGAAAACAAAAAAGTGAAACATTCTGATGGTTGTGTGCACTGACACTTTCTCTGTTACAATCACACTGAAAAATGGATCATCAAGTTGACAAACCTACAAGTTACTGCCATCCAGTCTAAAACATATTTTTGCATTACTAATTTATAAAAGACCTATTAAGTGTCAACACATTCACCTCTGCCATGAATTCAGCTTGGTAAGCAATAATAAATATCAGAAATAAAGCCATCCTTTCGTAGGTAAGAACTGCTAATACAAGTGTAAAAGTATAGCCACTGCAGTACCTGTAGGTTGCACCTACACTCTTCCTACCCATGCAGCTCCCAGATGGCTCTCCCTTCCAGCCAGGACAATGCCATTCTCTGACAAGCCAGCAGTGAAAATGAAAATGTCTACCAGAAAACGCACATACACATTTAAGAGGGTATTTCCAACTTTTTTACCATCCTTTAGGACCATCACATTCATATAGACTGCTCCTACCTCAGTTTCAGACAAAACAGGAAAAGGGCAGCAATTAGTGACCAGATCAAGGCCCTGAAGTGACTAGAAATGGTCACATGCATCTCCTTCTTCAACCTGCTACCTCCTTCAGCCTCTCTGCCCTATATTTCTTGTTTCACTCCCTCCAAATCCCATGATTCTCCCAGTTCTCTGCCTCTTCCCTACTGGTCCCGTCCTTTGTAGGCACCCTCTTGCACCTGCAACTGTGCTGGCTGTGGCAAAAGGAGGGAAGAGAAGGGGAGAACTCCACAGCTGACATGGCTGGCCTGGTGGAGTGCTGGAGATTAATGAATGCTGCTCAGGTGTATTTTTATAGAGCCTACTGGTTATATTAAAGTCCAGTTTGCTCCCTAATGAAGGAAAGGTTTCCCAATCTAAACTAAAAATTTGATTGAATCTTAAACAACTCAGAACTAGCACTAAATCTGCTGATGAAAACAGCATGATTGCTGGTGCTGAAAAGACCAATATGTAGACTGTCAGTATACTACCAAAGCTCAGATCAACCTGGTTTTAAGGACTTGACAGCAAGGGGAAAACTACACTTCCATAGCTCCATAACCTAGGTGATAAGATAAATGCAGACTTTACATTCATACACATGTATCTTCACTCCAGGAAGAGATCAGCTCCCAAGCATTTGGACACATCACTGGGGTTCAGCTCATTTGAAGATACAGCTCTACATAGAGTTGAAAATCTGGTGCTGTCCTCTTTACACAAGGACTCATCCAAGCACAGACATATTCTGGACAACACCCACTTGCAGGCTTACAGCTTCTGTCTCACTCTGCAACTTCTACTCACTGCGTAACTTCTTCCAAATACCCAGCTATCCCAGGAGAAGAAAAGGCAAGTTTTATAATGTAAACAGGCTGCATTACTTCACTGGATGTACAAGATTTTTGAAGAAGCCAGTTTCTTCCTGCTAATAAGGTGCTACAATGCTTCCATTCTGTTAGTCACTTGGGTATTTGAGATACATGTTGCAAGCTATCTGTGAACTACATACCATGACTAAGGAGAGCTGATTTAATCTGCCATTTCTCAGCACATTTTCACATCAGTGAATAATGCTTTTGCTGGATCTACAAGCATGTACTTTCCATGCCAATGTCTAGTGACACAGAGAGAATCACATCTGACACAAATATGAGCTGATCCAAATAAGCCATAAATTGAGAAGCATAGATTCCACCCAGTGAAATATCTCAGCTAGCAGCCTGGGAAACAGATTCAGGAAGTCTGGATCTCCCAATACTGAGATCACCACACGCTGAAGTAAAATAAGCCCCAGCCTCTGGCATCTGTCAGTTTCATTTTTGCTTTTTCAACTGGCCAGTAAGAGAGCAAGCAGTGTCAAAATTTGTGACTAGAAATACAGGAACAGCAACCTCAAAACAGGCAGCCTATCAAATGATATTAAGTGGAAAATACATTGGCTACTCTTTTTATTTCATACCAGATTCTTGAAAGGCTTTGCAAAACTGGCTTATATGTTATTTTGTTGGGAAAAAACTCACAATTTTTATACTCTCTGTCATAATTTTGTTACAGAATTACTTTGGATCAGTGCTCTTGTCCTTACTTTTTAATTTCAGCATTGGGTCATGTATGTACATTCATCTGCAAGCAGATGATTTATTCAGACATGGGTTTAGAATAGATTCATCAGTACATAAAATCAGCTGTTTATTCGAAAAAATCTTCCCATCTCCAAGTCCTTCATGATATACTGTAAATTGGAAGATATGTGAGTATTTTATAAGAAACTGATATTTTCACCTTACTTATGCAATACTCTGCTATTTGGATGATACAGAACTGAGATTTTTTTCATTTTCCCAAGTTACTAGGCATAACTTGATTATGACAACTAAACATCTAGCCGCTTCAATCTGATATGTCTGATTTTACCTTTCAGTTACTGAGCTTTAAAAAGTGCATAGAATCAGCAAGTTCTGCACATTGATTGTGAAGGCAGGATATCAAGTCCTACATAAGCTAACTTAGTAACCTGCACCATAGACTAAAATCTGTGTCTGTATTCAGAGACACACTTTGGAATTGTTTAAATTACCAACTTTATTTGCTGACTTTTTGATATGATAACAGCAACTGATCCCCCAACACAAGCCTCCTAAAAAATAAAAAATCACTTTTCTAGCATGTATCAGTGACTGATCTTTGATGCAAGGCTTGGGATTAGAATTTTCCTAGGAAAATAAGCATGTCTGATAGACTTTCACCCTCTTACGCAGAATCTGAGCTTGTATTTGTGAACAGTGGCAACTGGACCCTCCTCTCAGTGTTATTGGAAGGCAATCAAGGAGCTTAAAAATAGGAAGCAATTCTAGGAACACCAATTTCTCGAGTAAAATGTTGGGTCCAAACATATAAACAAAAGGCAAGTTCCTCTGCTTAAATGAAATATTGGCTGCAGTTAAGAAGCAAACAGGGCCACTAACAATGGACTTCAGACCTACTGAAATGTGTTTACTTTTCTACCCCTAGCAAATTACAAGACAAAGTAATTGCTTACATCCTCAGACTCAAAGACATGGCAAATCATTTTGTACTGTCTCTTTCCGTCTTGGGAAGGGTGAGATGCTTCCACATTATCCTGGGAGTTAGACCGTGGCATTCGCCTACGAGCCATCAAAACAACTATATTTCCTATATCAGCAATGTAAGAAATGGTCCGCAGGGGATGATCCATCATGGTTTCCTAGGGAATAAGAAAACCAACATAAGCAGCTGCTTCAACCAAGTTCTCATTGCACACCTAGGATGAAAATAAGCAATAAGACCTTTGCTAAGTGAAGTCTGTAATATCTGCAAGAAGGGAGATGCCAATAGGAAACAAGAGCTTCACTTTTGAAAAGTAAAACAAAGAGAAAGTTTTACAAATTAAAGGGTTTTTTTCTGTGTAAAAGCACATAAAGACCTCAATATCTGAACCTGTGTATGCTGGACATGTATGTGTACAGGACTATGAACAAATTATTACAACTAAACATTTTGGGCTACTCTGAGCACAATCAATACTTCATGCAGCAGAGCTCATGAGAAATGAGCTGACTGCAACTACTTTACCCACAAATTCTAACCATTTCTAGAGTCACACACCAGAGTAATTGCCTGTATGAGAGGGCTGTTGACCCTGGATTTCTAACTACGAAATCCTAGAGGGAAATACAAGAGCTAGCACATATTTGAAGGACAAATTTTGGCATGTAGGTGAAAGTCTATTTCAGTAGACTACTACCACAAAACTGACCAAGGTGTTTATGGTTTTTTTTAGGAAACACACCTGTGTGTCTGCATTCAGTACTTTTATTCTCTGTGTAGAAATGAAGAGGTCTACTTCAGTCATGGGTTGAGATTCACCTTCTGGAGCCTGCAAATAAATGGATTAGAGTCAAACAAACACATTAGGTAATGTACTTAGTAATGATGTTAGTTCACAAACAAGGGTGCACTAAGACACAGTCACCAGAACAGCAATGCAGGATAGAGTATTAGACTGCAGAAGCAAAAGATAAACACAAAGATGTGTAAATTATATCATATATGTGAAAGTGAATTGGGTATTGTTTGAAAAAAAACATTAACTTCATAAAAGAATCCCTGATACTTTTCCCAATTCAGTAAAATTATAACTGACTGCAGCATGAACTATATAAAGATTTCATGAAAATCAAAATGATTCTACCATTTTCTCTACAGTATGAATCCCACTTTAAGTAAGGTTTTCACCCAAGCCAGAGAAAGCCCTAACAGCATCTCTTGCCTGAGGAATTTCTGGGCTAACAGTGGCTGCCAAGACCAATGGAAAAACCTGTAGCACAGGTGGGTACTATTTAAGCATTTCATAAAGCAGTTCTGCTAAGAAGACCTTCACAGTCAGGCAATGTACTATTCAAGCCGTAACCCACCTTTAGAAGTCATATTTTGTTAATAGAAAGCAAAACATTCATAATGTTTTTTAAATTACATTTGTTAACAGATGCTTAAAAACTCCACAAACAAAATTTATTACAAAGGTGAGCCAATCTCAGTATATTACTGTGTGTACAGACAAACTTTTTTCTTTTTTGCATCCAGCAATTTGACATCTCTGTGAATCAAACAATGCAGCCTTACAGAGAGATTAAAACAAAAAAAAGGGGTAAAAGAAAAAAAAAACCCACACTTCATTTTAATCTACCATTTCATAGAGTTAAAACCTTTGCCTATTTCAGTACTGATTCTTTAGTATGCATTTTGGGTACTGCCTGTAACCGTTTGATAAATCCAATCTTTATCCTATTTCTAACATGAAATGGCTAATGATAAGCAACATAAAATGGCCAATCAGGCAACTGATTTCTGACACGTCAGCTTGTATGGTGGCTCAGAAATAAATCTGAAAAAACCTTGCTGGATGCAGAAAATAAAACAACAAAATAAAAAGAAAGGAAAAAACTCTCCCAGAAAACAAAAGAACAAAGCATAACATCAAGCTGATGGAGTTTGTACTGCACCTTCTTCCTGCTTTTGGCTAATTTCTGGGCCATCTGCTTAGCATGGAACAAACAGAGACAGGAGAACAGTTAGAGAAGAACTTACAGAGACTCCAAGTCAAGCAGGAATCTGCATGCTAATGTCAGGGCTCATAAACTACTAGCTGATCTAAGTTAGTCCCTCCTTAGATTAATTTCTTCCTTTTCTCTTTGGCTTAAAAAATAATTTCACATTTAGCACAATTACTTTCAGAAATGAAAAGAAACAGCACCAAAAGAGTTAGGAAGAACACAAAGGGATTTTTTTTTCACTTAAAATGTTACTTGCAATAAACAAGGTCATTTTGTGCGTAGTTGGTTGCTTCTTGTTTTTTTTTAGGAGACAAAACAGAGCTTCCCATCACTTCCAGCAGTATGAACAACGATGTTATTTCTTTTGAAGGCACATCAATGTAAAAGGTAAGAGAAGAATTTTAAGCCTTATTATTACAGCTTTTTTGGATCTCATACTTCAACAGACTTCAAAAAAATAACCTCCCTAAAATTATGCTACTTTTTCCTGGAAAAATAAAATGACAGAAGGTAACTGTCCCCTTCATTTTCTTCTCCTTCTGAGCAAATAAACCCATATTATACTAATAAACCCATGTTCACACTCCATCTCTGGACAACAGATTTTCCTGTGACACCTACACAAAGATGAGTCCATACTACTGCATATTTTCAAGGAAGCAGTGGAGCAAGTACTTCAGTTCCACAAACACCTTAAAACAGGTTTCCACTAACAACGCAAATAAACATAATTTTTACAGTCTTGCAATCATTAATTCAAACAAGGTGAACTGAACTTCTGGACCTGCTTAGTGAAGAAATGTAATACTCACCAGGCTGGCAGTTATCCTTTTACTTCCAACAGTAACAGCCTCTTTGCCGATTAAATTAATAAGTGTTCTTGTGATGGGAAGGAGGTTTACTCCTACAAGCTCCATACAGTTTCAGCCCTAACTACTTTTATGAAGAACGAACAGGAGGCCTGGATCACAAGATACACCAAATG
Source organism: Cephalopterus ornatus (assembly GCA_013396775.1). Classification (NCBI taxonomy): domain Eukaryota; kingdom Metazoa; phylum Chordata; class Aves; order Passeriformes; family Cotingidae; genus Cephalopterus; species Cephalopterus ornatus. The sequence continues at coordinate 41,909 of VZRE01007321.1, read as the reverse complement.
TTTTATACAGATGCTCACAACTTAAAGCTATCACGTTTTCTCTAAACAAATCTGAAAGCAGCTACCCAAAGTTTAGACCATGCTGCTTATTTCCAAATAGAAACATTCTCACACTAGCTTTTAGTCATCTTTTTCAAATTAAGAAGTATTTGATAGCCTGGTGACTGCAAACTATTAGAACTGCCTCACATGGCAGGCTCTTCATTACGCTACTATTAATTTAAATTAATACTCCGAAATAATGTACTTATCTTGAATAACAGCTGCCTGCCATACACTGGGTAAGGGGGAGATACTCCTGAGGTAGAGCATTTAAATTGCTTTCCAAAATCATGCTCCCCTTCTGACAGTTTCTCCTCCACCTCAAACTTTAGAGTGACAGACCTCCAAAATGAAGAAAAGCACAGGCCAAAAAGAAGAAATGGGAGGGAAAAAACCCTGAGCTATTAAAATACATTACCTTTCAATTTCTTGAAAATTCTGTTCTTCAAATGGGAGCATTTTGAAGAGCAAATTTCAAATATTCTTAAAAGTAAGGTAATGATACGGAACAAGAACTTCTAAATCTGATAAGTGATTTAACAATGCACAGAAAGGTCAGCAAAAAAGTTATAGTCCATGAACAACAACAATATTGGGCTAATTCTATGCAGGACACTTTATTATACAACTCCTCTTTGTCACTATGTTATTTTGCTAATTCAAATCAAAAGATTATTTAAAAAAAGTCTATATAAAATATTTTTTTTAAATACACAGAATTTGTGAGTTTCATTTAAGGTATGTGAAATGTAATTATTTATCTATTATATTTTTAATTTCCAAAATTACAAAATATTAAAAACCAGCAAGCTTCTGCTTTTGCTAAGTTTACTCAACCCACTTAGCCTCTATGGAAAATGTACTCTAACTCCATCAGCACTGAGATGACACTGAGTAAAGAAAATGTGCTGAATATTGAACTATTTCCACACATGGGTTCTATTACACTCAGAAATTGAACCAGGTATTATCTAAAAATGCTCAAACCTGCCATACAGCAAACTAAGAGTGCCTCCTAGTGAAGTTTATTCATAACTACATTTGATGAACACCTTCAAAGCACTGTTTCTGTTTTAACTCTGTTGGACTTCACAGAGATGAATGGCAAAGCAAGAAAATACCCAACTCTTGTACTTATAACTGAAGACATACCTTTTTAAAGAACTAACATGGAAAACTGTTTTCAAAATCTGTTCATATGCTAAATGAATGAATATGTGGTCTGAAGGCTCTGCTAAAAGGAAGCATTACAGGGATTATTAAATTCAAAAGGAACACACTTAAGTGAAGGTATGTGTACATCACAGGGCTTAGAAAAAACTCTTCACCCCTTTTCAGTGCTCTTAACTTCAAGCCTGCATATTTTATACACATGGAAAAAAGGCTATCTGATGCACTGATGAATCTGGCAGCAGCAACTCCATCTATCCCATTGAATTTCTCACTAAAACTGTTTAGCTTGAATGACAATCAGTGACAAAACCAGCCAAAGCCCACGCTAATAAACAAACCAAAGACCCTAAGGTGAAGGGAGGTTGCCTGAGCTTCACTTAGAAGCAAAATGCAGTAACTGTCAAAGAAGTGTACAATGGTATTGTGTGCCATGCAGTAAGCCAATAATTTCCTGAAACAAGCTGAGCTTCAGAAAATTAGTCACAACAGCTAGGATTTTACCAGATCAACAATGCAACTATTTGGACCTCAATCCTGAGACAAATATACTACAACAAAAAATACACATGCCCACCGATTTATATGGATGCATATATTATGGGAGCTATGAGTGAAATAAGTTAAATAGATTTCCTTCTGTTTGGAGGACAGAAGTGCTGAAACACAACAGAAAATTTTAATGAATTTCTAAGAAATACATTTAGTATGAAACACTCTTACACCTCATAGGCCCAATCTGAATAAATTCTCTTTCATTTTAATCTACCACATCCCTTCAATCTTTTTCTACTGTGTATTCCCACAGAAGCTTTACCTTCTAAGCGCAAACTTCCTGCCCAGCCCCAGGCTCAAGTGTCACTTCTGATATCATTTTCCTGTGACAGCAGATGCCAGTCTTTCCTTTCAGCCTCCAGTGATGTGTCACTCCTAGATCCAGCCTCACCAAAGCCCTTATTTCTCTCCCTTATCTTTCTTACCTTTGGTTTTCCATCCATTCAAATCAGACAAATTTTCCACCAGATGGCCAAGCATCAGGAAAGAATATATGGGGACTACCAAACAGAGGGGCACGGCCTTGCACCCAGAGCAGGAAAAAAGCAGACTCTATAAGGGAAACCTCTTCACTGCAGCTTTGGGAAAAACCCACCAACACCTGCCAGGGTTGAGAAAGCTAAGTGAAACATTTTTAAAGAATGTTACTGATTATGGAGTCTCGAATGAACAAAGATAAATCATTCTTTTGCAAAAGGCTCAGTAGTTTAAGTCTGTGAAAACTTCTACAGAGATGTCAGAGGATGATCTATCTCTAACAGGAAGGCTACAACCCAGCCTCTTCTAAAATGCTAGAGTGTTAACAATTTTCAGAGACAAGGTTACAAGAACTTGTGCATTTGAACATCATCAAAATTGCAATTTATGGTAGTCTCTCAACTGTTCTAGTCAGAGTTTCTGTGTTAAAGTTGCATACTGAACTGAACACCTGTCATGGAAAACACTGGAAGAAATTATAACAGTAGGAAGCATCCGCCGACCTTAACAGACAATACTACTGGCTTTGCTGATAACCTTCTCTCTTCTTCCTCTCTCTTTTATACAATCACACACCAAATCTGAGTTGGAACCCAAAATAAACTACAAAAAAAGAACACACAAACATTAAACTAATTAAAATGCCCAGAGGAGATTGTGTTGACTAGCTGAATCAGCAGAAGATGAAGCTGTGTGCCTACCGTCCAGTCATGTATGGGTAGTGGGAATATTGCAGCATCTTGTATAATCGTGCAATATTTCATCCACATATGAAATATGTTGACAGTGTCATAATTGTAACTTCAAACACAGCAGCACGCCCATTGCTTGTCATGGCCTGTACAGAAATTGGCTGGCATTTCTGTTTTCCAAACAAGCAAAGCAAACCTATCATATTCTAGGACAAGTTATTTTTATTTCATACATCCCTGTACCATCACAGGCGTTTCCTTTTAGCTGCTATGTGTGGAGAAACAAGTATCCACAGCAGGGTCAAAAATAACTGCACTCATTACCACAGTAGCAATTCCATCAAGTGCAAAGTCAGAAACAGTTTCAACACTTACTAGTTGTGTTTTATACTCTAAACCAGTTTTCCCTCTACACCCAGATAATACTTTGCCCACCACTCACTTCAGATTCTGGCTTAGCGTACACGGCACAAGTATTACTACAGGGAATGAAAATAACCTGGTAATTGTCCCTTACCAGTCTTTTCCAAAAGCAGCATTAAACAGACAATTTATTTTGCAGAAAGAAAGGTGAGGCACTTCACCTTTCTGAAACTACAGACAACCCCACATGAAACATTTACTGCATAAGTGAGAAGGTCATTTCCACAACCATAAGACATCCATACAAGAAGCAGCAGGACTCATTCCTCACCTTGATTCTGCTGACAGCTTCCTGAGCTTGCATCATTCTCACATTCTTGGAGGGAGTTTTATCAGAAAGTAGTTGAGTTGAACCAAGATAATTGGCAGCAAAAATGATTCCATCGATTAAGTCTTCAGGATCACAAGGTCCAGGAACTGTAACACAGGACAGAATCACTGAAGACAATCATGCTGAACGACAGTAAAACAGCAGTACTTTGACAACTTGAGCCTGCAAGTGCTCTCAACATCTGTGGTGGGCTGACTCTGCCCACCAAAGCGGCTCAATGACTCCCCTCCTCAGCTAGGCAGGGAGAGAAAACATAATAAAAGGCTTATGAGGCAAGATAAGCACAGGGAGAGATACTCACTAATTATTGCCATGGGCAAAACAAACTTGACTTGGAAAAATTAATTTATTTTACTATCAATCAAATCAGAATAGAATAATGAGAAATAAGAACAAGTGCTCCAACACCTTCTCCCCACCCTGGCAAGCTTTTTCATAGACTGCTGGAACATTTGTATTTTTAAGGAATTTTGCACTGTACCAAGATCTAAGAAAATTTCAGTTTACTTTTTTTTACTATTTTTTTTCAGGAGAAGAGGATTATTTTAAATAGCCCTTGGTAGAGAGGACTACCAATAGGAGATGAATTTAAATTCTAAGAGAGATCTTTCATTGCTGCAAAATTCCAATGCTCAGCTATGGACTAATTGACAATCCAGCCAGGGACTCCAAAACATGCAACTTATACACTGAAGACTAAACCAATGATCACTTTGCAGTCTAAAAATCAGTCCCTTAAGCACAGCACACTGTAAAGCAACTGAAGGAGTTACAAGGCAGTCCAAATAAAGTATCACATCAACTGTATTTCTGACATTTCATCAAGCATACAGAACAATCACTGGGGGAAAAAAAAAGAAACTTCTATTTTCTGCTTCTGTCATGCTCTCACAATTACTTAATTAATTACTTAATTAGAGGACAAGTAGATGTAAAGCAGAGCAAATTTCCTCTGGCAGGCCTGCCAATTAAGCCAATTCTGCTAATTAATCCAACTGAGATTGGATTAAGCCTGCCAATTAAAATCAACACTGGACAGAGCACCACAGTCTTAGCCTATTTTCCGTGTCCAGAGAAATTCATACATGTTGTGTAAATAGCAAAAAAAAGTAGTGTTTTAAGTGATATTGAGGAAAAAAACAGCAGAACAGACATAGAAACTATAAATGAAATACTAAAAAAATAAAAGCTCCACATTTATGAACTTCTGAAAGACTACAATAGGATCTATCTTAGGATTGTGTTCCAGATTGGACATAATTCAATCTAAAGCAGTATACCCAAACCTAGTAGCTTTTCTATTCAGCAAATAAAGTTCTATACATCAGTGGGTTTTGGATACCAAAAAAACACTTAGAAATTGCAGAATTATCTTACCTTCAACATACGTTGGAAATGAAGCCAAGCTTTTTCTGGACTGTAATTAAGACAAAAAGGATTTCAAACAGAACATACCATGCACATATATGCATTAAAAATTTTTCCATTCCAAAAAATAAAAAAATTAAAAAATCAGTCACAGTTATTTGCAAAGGAAGATCAGCAACTATTAATATTTATTTTTATATTTAGTATTTTCAAAATCTAAGCACCTACTAGAGAAAAATTCAATGTATTTTATTTCTGTCTATCCACCAGGCAATATGCTAGGCCTAGGGTTCAGTTATTGTTGGTGTTCGCTAGTGTATTAATTTAATTGTCTACCAATAGGTGCTATACTTTTAATAAGAAATATGCAAGAAAGTATATAATATCTCAAAGACACTGGATCTTCCAACAAATAAATACATGCAGGAATATAAAAATTGCACTATACTGTTATTATTCATTACTGAAACCATCATTAACAAAATGCTGTTATTCATTAGGACTGTTTTTAGACATATCCCTCATTAACACAGCCTACAAAAGGCTTTCTAAATTTTATGAGGTTATGTAGCAACCCGTATTCCATGGGGTAACCAAACTCACTATGGCCTCACCACCAACTGTGCTTACACCACATGAAGCACAAAACCACATTTGGTAGCTTCAATTACATAAACAGCAAAGAAATAAAAAGAATCCTAACTTCCATATGTAAATAAACAGATTAAAGGAAGACCTTACTTCCAACCCGTGTGTTATATGAAAGACTCTGTGACTAACACTTCAAACATCTGAGGGCTACAACTTTCAGTGAGTAAGCCATATTACATATAACATATTTTGTTATAAACGATAACATAAACTACCTATGAAAATTTATCAAAATTCTGTGTGGCAATATATAGATGGTAATGGGTATATTGAAATACCTGCTGCTATCATATGCTGATAAGACTTCTGGATAGTTAAAGGATTGCAAAACTTTAATGAATCTACAACGGACTGTACTAGCACTAACTCCTCCAATGACTGCTTCATATAATTTTATTAAAAGAAAATCCATACCTAAGATCAGAATAATGCATAATATCTTTAACAATTTTCAGTATATTTCCAGATGATACACACAGAAATATATGCCAAGTTATTTTTCTTTATGACAGTCAACTTACCAGGTTCTGGGTATTAGTGGAAAAAACAGGTAACAGTAAGATAACAGTTATGTGACAGGTCAATTGACTAACCCCCGAAAAGTCTTTTCCTTTGTAAGAAATGGAAAAGGATGTAATAAGTAATATTTTTCAATCAGTGATGCTTGTCTTGCTACAAAATGAAATTTGCAAACCTAAACCAAAAGGCTGTGGCACAAACAGCAGAGCCTGCACAGCCTTTGAGTTCTTGCCCCTCCCTGACTGAGCTGCAAAACCAAGAAACCTGTCCATCAAATAGTCTACCAGCATCAGTAAAGATGTCAATAATCAATCCACTGCCAAGGCATTTAAGCTGGTGTGAGGACACTGACATGGCTTTTCAGATCTATGGCTCTTTCATCTCCTCAGATGAATGTTCCTACCAAACCACCTATCTGCAGACTCCAACAACTGTTTGTAATAGTTGCTGGTGTGGTGCTAAAAAGGAGATTCAAACACTGGGATCTGACAGGCTTAGAGAACAAATCCCCTACACACCAGAGGCATCTCATGATCTTTACTTTTTTTAAACAGGGTGGACAAAGTCTGTGATACAGATTTAGCAACTATTCAGCAAATCAACTATTCAGCAAAGCAACTTATTTTTAGGATATAGTGGTGTAAACCATCATCATTTATGTCTTTATTGCAAAAACTCACACACAAATTTAATTTTTCTTGTTCATAACCCAGGTGGAAAGACATTCTACTAAGACCACAGGAGTAGTAAAGTAACAGGTAAAGTTACCAAGAGGCGGAAACCTACACCTTTTAATTTTACATAACCATGAATAATGAAATATCAAGGTCATTAATATTTCATTCTCTTGATAATGTCATTGCCATCTAGCATTATAAAATTTATATTTAAGAAGAAGTTTTCCTAAGCCCTAAAAGTCAATCCCAAAAATTATGAGGCTGTTTTATCACTTTATTCTTGCATTAGAATACTAAGGCAGAAATTATTCCCCATCTGAGGGAAACTAATCGCTGACATGTCCTGCTGTGAAACTCTGTTTACCATCTCTGTCCCTATGTGTAAGCACATCCTAAAAACTGAAATGAGTAGTGTCTTATTTGTTTTCTTCCTATGGGTACATTTATGGATATCTAAAAATCGCTGAAGTGCAGAATATGTATGAAGAAAGCTGAAGGCTTTAATAAGCTAACAGTACAGCAAATGAAAACTTAATGGCATGATCTACTGTTGAAAACTTTGGCACATGAAAAATATGAGTTTCTCCAGTCTTTTGATACTTTTCATTATCTTCCAAATACAAGTACAGACTGGCACAACTACATACATGTTGCAAGCTTCCTTATTCCTTGATAATTACAAAAGAAAAATAGAAAGAATGGATTACTAATTAGTAATCAGTATTTCCACTTGTAGTAGATCAGGGTTTTAATATAGGAAGATAACTCACACATTGCTATTGGTAGCAATATGGTATTTATTACTCTACAATTTCTACACTGTTCACAAGTTTGAAAAAATAAGAAGCAAACAAACATTTGCAGATTTTTCTGTTTACAGAGCCTGCCATTCTATACTAACTCAAATACTTATGTCAAATCATTTTATTTTCACACTGCAAGAGGTTCTACTCACACTTCTCATTTTGTGTTTGTGGAATTACTGCAGTGTAAAGCACTGCTAGGTGAGGGGGAGAAAAAAAAAGAAAGCAATTATGCAGCTTTATTTTGGGGAGCCTGGAGTCAGGAACTGAATTCTGACTAAGAATCACTGGCAGGACAGTTTCTACAATGACAAAATATTAAGCAGCATAATTTACTACCTAATTGGTTTAATTTAAGGACCTTTTCATCTGGTTGAGAAATATTTTCTTTGTGGGAAAATAACCTGCAAGCTAAAAAGAAAGGGTTTCTTTGTTTTGCCTCTACTACAGAGGAGATGTTGGCTATTTGGTAAATCCCAGTCTGTTAAATAAATTTAGTGGCAGCTGAACACAGAGTCAGAAATGCCATAATTAAGAGTCTTAAATATGCTAGAAATTCAGTCAGACAGCCAGGCAAGCATAGGAGAAAGGAGCATAAAGGAAATCAGCTTTTAAAGTTTATTACAATTTTAGAAGAAGAAAAGGGATTGCAGAAGTACAAGGGAGCAAGGAAAATTAAAGCATGCGTAAGCATAAGCGGCATGAACAAGACTGTGGCTTTTAAAAGATTTCACTCTACCTCTTTATTAGTGGAGGCCTCTGCTGTACTGCAAGCATCCTGGTGATGTTGCCTACTTGACGATTCAGCACCCCGAGGTGAAGAGGAATCTGGAGATGGAGACTAGACATGGCAAGAAAAATCAAATAATATTATGAGTGTCCAATGTAGAAATTCTTCTTGCATATTTTCGTCAAACTTGGCAATCTCTAATCAAAGTAGAGATGAGGAAAAAAAACCCACAAGACAAACACTTAAGATGTTGTAACCCATACTTTGTATGATAATGATCACATTTCAATATCTCAGTGAACTTATTTTGAACAGTTAAAAGACATTTGTGTTTACTTGTCAGTAATGTAATGTATGAAACTAGCAGTTGTGAAAACTGAAAGCTGTACTTGGTGGTAGGCAACACTCAGCCAAAAAGTGAGTCAAGTATTTTTGCCAGGTGAATGGAGGATGATCTGGTATTGGGAGAACTATTTACTCTTCCTGTCACCATTCAACTAAGCAGCAGTTACAGAAGTTTCAGCTGCAGGAGTACATGACTGTGGCCTGCAGACAAATGACTGTGAGCTTACTGAAACCTTCAGGCAATGCAGGCCAATGTCCTAAGCTCTGACACTCCAAGAAAGGACAAAGGTGAAGTCACTTAGCAGTAAGCTCTGGTGGGAGAAAAATAAATTGACCCCAACCAGGACACAGGGATTCAGCTAAAGATGACTTACTTGTCAAACTCAGGAAAGTGAAGAAAAGACTGCAATTTCCCCAAAATCACACAGACTCTCAGGTATAATCACCTGAGGTGCTAAACTAATCTAAACTGAGCAGAGGGAGGCTGCAGTGGTTGTCCATAAATGTTACTCCATCATCTTACAAAACAACTTTTATAAGCTGTGCAGAGTAATGCTGATGTATTCAATGACTTGTGAACATATTCAGTGACTACTCAATACCATTGTAATCAAGGACTGTGATTCCTAATTCTAGATACAGTGCAAACTTGGAAAATATTCCACAGTTCATGCTATGATTTCAGTAATATACATGCTCTTTAGATCAATCTCCTTGTTTTAATTTTTCACCATAAACAACTCAGTGGAGCAACTGTCTATGTGATCCACTGCAGGTATCTTGATAAAAGGGAAGAATGCTTTGGGAAAGGATAGTCTAATAATAGACAATTCCTAATGAATGCTGGTAACACTACAAAGCTGTAGCAAGGTATTTGAAGTACATAGCAGAGGGCCCTGGTATGGGAGTATGACACAAGAACCAGAATTAATGAAGGTGACCAAAATGAAAGAGCACAAAGCTTTAACCCAGCAGGCATTTTTAGAGACAAATTTTAAGGACATACTTGCAAAACATGTCTGTGCAAGCCAAAATGTGAATCCTCAAAGGAAATTTAGCATTTAGCTACACAAGCTGGATGTTTAGCCCAACAGCCCTGACATTCCACACTCTACTTTGACACAAGGAGACCATGGCCCTAGCTTTGCCAGCTCAGCAGTTCATCACTGATGGCGAAACAGTCAGCTGCTTCTCTTTTCTTCAGCAATGGCTTTTCTCTAAGCCACTGAGTCATACCAGGAAAGGGCTATACTTCCAGTGTTCTGAGCCAGCAGCAGCTCCAATCTAGGAGTGCCCTTGTCTCTGCATTCACTCCAGCAGAAACATTGCATTCTATAAAACAGCGTACAAAATTCAAAAAAGAAAAAACCAAAACAAAAAACCAAAACAAAAAAACACACCAAAAAACAAAAAACCTCTTAGATATGGAACAAAACAAGAAAACAAAACTCCCTTCTCCTCTTTCTCTTTACACTCATTGCTCTAAAACGTCCATCTCAGATAATAACTAGGTATTAAAATTACAGTTAACTAACAAAGGCTTCCAAAGAGTGAAGACGCAAATCCTTACACATATATCTCCTAGGTAAAAATGCAGTCCCTGAATCTCCTTGTATTTTGAATTACAACCGCAAGGCAAAAGGAGATGCAGCTGCGAAATAGTCCCTAGAATGCTGGGATGCGCTTGTGCCGTCAGACGGAAGAACTGCTCACTGCACCTTGCGCATTCAAGTAGAGGCTGTGGAAGAAATACAGGCTAATTTGGCTTGCTATGCAATTACCAGAGTTAACAGTGCAACAACTGCAGAAATAGCAATTCTATTTACATACGGAAGTGTCTTCATAGCACTCACATTCTTAATAGTTACGCAGTATTTCTGTGTTAGGATTAAATATAAAAGGCACACAATACTATCAACCCAATAAAGACATATAGATATTGTAGCATTGAGCTTAAACAGTAGAAAAAGAAACCAAATTAAGCACTAAATGTTTCCACACGCACAAAAAAATATCTTTAGAAGGCCTGAAAGCTCTGATATTTATACACTGAAGGATAACAATTAAATATTTAAACCAGACATTCGGCATTAAGAAATTTGCCACTATTCAAAATGTACTAACAGTTACTCCAGTAGCACTACAAATACTTTTACTCAGCTATTTCCATTTACAAAGTATCAGAACTAAGCAACCATCAAAATTATCACAGACTTTCTGTAGTCTCTGTTTCAATGTCTGCTCAAATACTTCTGGGGGAAAAAAAAGAAAACCGAAACAAAAAACCCTCAAAACAAACAAAAAACCCCAAAACTAAAACCAACCAACCAAATAGTACTCCCCAACCTACAAAATCCAAGTATCAAACATTCTACAAAGTTTGCTACATGACATGACATGAGAGCTGTCATGTCCAAAAACATTAGTTCTAGAAAGTTAAGACTTGGAAGAACAAACACTCATTTTCAACATCAAAATACATTTTTAGAGGTACCCTGTATAATGTGCAAAGAAGAATGCAGTCATAGCAATAACAAGAAATATTTTGATAGATCGTAGTGGATAGACAACTTGCATAGCTGCTCTAAATAAAGTATAAAATAAAAACAACTGCTCCACTGTCATTAACAAAACAAGTTTACGAAGTCTAACAAAAATGTCAGAACAAACACCGTAAGCTCATTTGAAACATGCTGTTATCAGGTACAGAAGTCCATCAATGGAATCAGAATGTTTCTTTCTTATGTGCATCAATAAAAAAGTGCTAGTTACCCCATTCTTCCTCTCAAGTACCTACTTACGTTTTTCTTACGATATTCAATCTGGTACATCCAAAAATTCTCCATCTCAATTTTGCCGTTGTTTGACTCTAACTAACATGCAACCCACTCCACCTGAGAAACCTTCCTTGCTACTATGCAGAGGGATTTAGTAACAGAACTTGTAAAAGGAGAGGATTGTGTTACATCTAGCTTATTCAGGTCAATTCAGCTGTTTACTACATAGCTCATGAAGACACATGTAACTGAAGCATCTCCAGATACAACCACTTGCTCTTGCTTTATAAAAGCAGTGTTGTTTTATATGCTTTTGGCAGCAGATCACCTGAAAAGAGTACAACTTTTGGGCCACATAATCACACACAAGGCTGGGACAGACGGGATGAAATCATAAAATCAATAGAGTAATAGAATATTTTCTCTTGGAAGGGACCTTAAGATCATCTAGGTTCTACTGCCCCTAGACCAGCTTGCTCAAAGCCCTGTCCAACACTTGAACACTTCCAGGGATGCAGCATTCACAGATGCTTTGGGCAAAGTGTGCCAGTGCCTCATCATCCTCACAGTAAATAACTTTTTCCTTATATTTAATCTAAATCGACTCTCTGACAATTTGAAGCCATTCCCCTTGTCCTATTACTGCATGCCTTCATAAAATGTCCCTCTCCCACCTCTCCTGTAGTCCCTTTAGGTACTAAGAAGCGGCAATAAGGTCTCTCCAGAGTCTTCTCTTCTCCACTCCAACTCTCTCAGCCTGTCTTCATAGAAGAGGTGCTCCAGCCCTCTGATTATCTCCTAGGCCTCCCTCTGAACTCACTCCAGCAGGTCCACATCCTCCTATGTCAGGGTTCCCAGAACTGGAATCAGTACTCCAGGTGGAGTCTCACAAGAGCAGAGTAGAGAAGGAAAATCACTTCCCTTGAACTGCTGGCCACACTGCTTTTGATGCAGTCCAGGATATGGTTGGCTTTCTGGGCTTCAAACACAGCTCATGTTCAATCTTTCACCCTCCAGTATCCTCAACTCCCTTTCCACAGGGCAGTCCTCAATGAGTTTTTTCTCCCAGTTTGTATTTGTGTTTGTGACTGCCCTAACCCAGGTGTAGGACCTTGAATTTGGCCTTATTGAACTTCTTGAGGTTCTCACAGTTCCCCTTTTCAGGCCTGTCCAGGTCCCTCTGGATGGCATCCCTTCCCTTTCTTCAGCAAAATTCACTGAAGGTACAAAACTACAGATTTTCATCTAAGTAGTGACTCTGTACCTCTGTCGAAGTCTTTGAAGAAAAACCCCTACCTGTTACTGTTATGTTACTGTTATATTACTGTCTCAAATACAAAACAAAAATACAGCTAAGAAATGTAGAAGTTTAGATCTGACACAGAAAAGTTCAAGGGAGCAAACTATAAGCATAACGAACAATAAATGTAGTTGAGCCTGTTAGGGCAAAATAGCCCTTTATTTTGCCCATTTCATCTTGGCCACGTGAGTCAGTAGCAGTAATCATGCAGTACCCCAGTCACACTTTTTGAGCTGGTAACTTCTCTTTGAATAAAATTTTAGGCTGTATGGAGTCTGGTTGTCCATCAGGCCACCTGCACACGCTATGTAGGTAAGGTCTGTCCGGCACCATGCATGCTGGATGGAAGACTGACAGCACAGCAGGGCTCCTGGCAGCTGGTTCAGTGCTGGATGTTTCTCTTCTCTTGAGTATGGACTTCCTTAGCTGCATTTCCACTTGAACTTCTAGTAACAATGCAGTTTTTGAGTCGGTCTGAAAAAAAATCAGTGTGGATCTCTCCTGTGTTTTCAAAAGATTTTTTTTTTCCAAAAGATTAGTATGGTTCTAGTTTTCAACAGCACAGAAAAATTCTTTGAAATTACTTTCATCTTTCAACAATTAAAAAACCTAAAAAACAAACAAAAATATTCAAGGGGTTATGTATCCAGTACTCAACATAATTTAAAAGCCTGTAAATCATCTGGGAGTGTTTGTCTTCAAGTAGACTAATTAATAAATTAAAGCTTTCTTCTGTGAGACTGATGAATAAAACTCTTTTTGTATTGGTTTGGTTTTTTAATAACTTTTGGGTTCAGGCTTTTGAGACTTTTTTTCCATGTAAACTTAAATCTGTAGTCTGTGTCCTCAATCAACAGGTTCAAAAGGTCTGCTCAGAAAAAAAACCCAAACAATATACTATCACTATAAGCTCATCTTTATTTCAATTCTTTCCTTTCTCTTTTCCCCCCCCTTAATTCACCTATTACTGAAGCCTGCTTAATTATTTAGAAAACTTCTCTATGGCCTTTTTAATAATACATTACTCCTGCTGTGGAAAAAGTGAAGCAAATTCAACCTCATGAAAACACTTCACTTCTGCAGTTGTAAAACTGAGAAAATCCTGCAATTGAGAACTCAAAGGTTGAAATAACACATATGTAACCAAAAACAACAGAGAAGCAAAACAATGCAGCTCAGTTCTGTTCTATCTGAAAGGCTTGTCTTTAGCTCTAAATTTCTACTTCACCAACCTAAACCACCCATGTACGTGGTTTTACTTTATATTAGGGTTTATTCTAACATCACATCACCTTCAGTGTCTGCAGAGGAACAGAGACTGTGAACACCAGCGACTAGGGCTTTGCAACATCAAAGTCTTGGCATGCAGAACAAACCATGTCCTGCAGACAGGTTTGAAACTCAGTTTTTATCAAAAACTCAGTTTTCAGATCTACAGCTCGATGGATACGGACCTCAGAAAAAGGTCATAGTGTCCAGTTCTTAAATGCCCTCCAAGCCACTGCTTCGTCCTGATCATGGCAGAAGTGAAAAAGGTAGCCTGCTTCTATTCTCTTTAAATCACAGCTCAAAAAATTCTACATGAGTTTTTGTGCCTTTCAGTGCTTTCACTATCACGTCTCTGTACTTCTGTAACTAAGCAATCCACTCTTCTCAAAGCTCTGTGACATTTAAAAGTCATTTCTTAAGACCTGTCATACAATCTAAACACCAGAATATTTCACTGCATTTTGAATTATGTACTACGCAAAACTGTTCTCTTTTCCACTTGAAAATTGTTCATCCTAAAGCCCAGGTCATGCACTGCATGTCTTCTATTTAGACCTTTAAACACCACAATTTCTGTGTGTGGCTAGACACATTCACAACAGTGGAGAATGTGACAGGTAAGAACAATGAGCAAGAGCTACCTAAATGAGATATGGGCCTTCCCTTCCAATGTGTACATCTAGAAGAACATATTTTCCTGAAGGGTCTCCTTCTTCACTACTCTTGGGCACACACATACCACAAACTCCATGCTCGAAACTTTTCACAGCTCCAGCTACAAACTTTATTACTGCAGTGGAAAGCCTAAGAGAATTGGGATTGTTTAGTCTGGAAAAGAGAAGGCTTCAGGGTGACCTAATTGCAGCTTTCCAGTACCTGAAGGGAGCCTAAAAAAAAGCTGCAGAGGGGCTACAAGAGCATGTAGTGACAGGACAAGGGAGAATTGCTTCAAACTGAAAGAGGGCATGTCTAGATTATGTATTAGGAAGAAATTATTTTCTGTGAGGGTAGTGAGGCACTGGAACAGGTTGCCCAGAGTAACTGTGGATGCCCCATCCCTGGAAGTGTTCAAGGTCAGGCTGGTTGGGGGTCTGAGCAAACTGGTCTAGCGGAAGCTGTCCCTGCCCATAGCAGAGAGCTTGGAACAAAATCTTTAAGGTCCCTTCCAACCCAAGCCATTCTATGATTCCACAATTCTATGCGTGAACAAAATCTCCCCCATTTCACACTCAGAAAACACAACTTAACTGCATTTCCATGGTCTTTTCCATCACAGGTCAGTTTCCTAGGTACACTTCTTGCAGCTCTAACTGCTACTGTATTTGAAAAAGAGATCCTTGTGAGGCCATATCCAAGCGATGGTCTGCTTTGGTTTAAAAAGTTTCTGATAAACAGATTTGGGAAATATATGTCAATTGTACACATCTCATAGGTGTGGCAAAAATTAAAAACCCTCTTACTGCCTTTATTCAAAAAACACTGAGGATTTTTCAGCTTCTATCAAATACACAACTCCTTTCCCACAAACTAGATGTCCAGACCACCTCTTACTCAAGAGAGAGCACACATCACTAAACCAGGGTGCACAAGGCGCATGGTAGCTAATACTCTAGATTGCTAAATATTAAACAGGTAGCTCTGTACACTACTTATTTATTCACAGAAGCCAGCTACCTGTCTCCTACATCACCGGACGACCAGAGTTTATTACAACAGAATTATCCATGGGCTGTGAGCAATTTTCTTTTTCATGTACCTACCAAGTATTTCTTTTGAGGAGAAGTACATAGGAATGACTGATATTCCTGGTAGGTTACCTGTAAATAAACCTGGAATCAGGACATCTTAACTGCAAATGGATACAGTAATCTGTATCTTTCTTACCATCACAGTCATTGTATGTCTTTCCTAACAGTCCCAAACTATGCCCAGATGCAGGTTAGCAGAATATTTCTGGGTTGTCAGCTTCTCAAAACAGTCTCTGGACACTTCCAACTGGTATTCTACCAAGTATTCTGCTGTGAATGTATCACTCAAATGCTCAGTACTGGGGAGTAAGAGTCACTTTGTTGCAAAAAAAGGCAAAAGAGGTATCTAATGAGTCTCAACTGCAAATTTTTCTGACTCCCTGGCTTCATTGGTCTCCAGTGGAGAGCTCCTAGCTAAATAAAAAGTGACTGCTATTTGGATCCAAAGAGGTCTTATCAGTTTCAGTATCATATGATTAAGAACACAAAAGTATTACAAATATTTTCAAGTAAGTTCTATCTCTAAAAGGAAAATTGTTTTGCTAAAAAACATGAGGACAATTTTCAAAGTAGACCTGCAAAATAAGTGAAGGTAATAAAAGCATCCAATTTGCATTATTTATCTGCAGCTCCTCGATACTTCCAGGGCAAGAAAATAGTGTCTGCCTAAAGATAAAAACAGTCTTACTTCAAGGTCAGTGTTACAAATCAGACAGAAAAACATCTTTGGCAGATACTGCTCGGCATACACTAGTTGGCCTCAGCTCCTGTCCTGTTTTTTTCTCAAGGGAGACAGCAATGAAATTTGTGATTAGATGAAAGGGATTCAACTATATTTTTATTAGTTATACTCAATTATTATTCAATTATATTTTTATTGACCACTTAGTCAAGACAACCTATTTTTGCCCAATTTACAGCTATGCAATTCTACAAATGCTGTGTTAAAGAAAGCAAACTGTTCCTGAGTTCCAACTGAACTAAAGATTCCAGTAAAGCAAATACATAACTCATCTTCGGGGAAAAACAAAATTCCTACACAGTCCCAAGTCCCTTCTACAACATGCCTTCCTCTCAATCTGCTATAGATCTTCTAAACTATTTGCCTAATTCACTTCCTCCTTCCAGGAACACAGATTGTTTGTATATCTACAACCATCATTCTCTTTTCACTGAGCTATACTGTCATTATAGATCACTGTTTTGATCGCAGCCAGCACTGAAAATCTCAGTAAGGTTCTTATCTGACTTGCTGTGAAAAATATCAAAAAAGAAACTAACTTGTGGTGCAAAATGGGAACCCCTGTGTACTTCAATATCTAATCTGTGCAGAGACCAACAGAAATACCTGTTTTGTCCACTGTATCAGCATACCAGGCTGAGTCACTTCAGCATACCTTAGAACAGTTAAATTCTGCAAAATGCAGATAGATTTTGGAGAGCAGCTGAAGCACCTTCAAGAAGAACTTGATGCTCTCAGGATCTTCAGCCTATTGTCACTGAGACCATCATGGTACTTGGTGTTACAATCAATCAGGAAGCAATAGGAAGTTCTTTGATCCTCCAAGCAAAGATGACACTTACAAACACAGACAATATGGTAAACAAAATGTGTAGCAAAAGAGTAATGTGATCTATTTGAAAAAGGGGAGAAAAATAATTACAGCTTTTGGAATTTTTTTAAGAAGTTAAAAATAATTGTTTCTCATAAAGAATAATCTGAGAATATTTCTTTATCTCTCATATGACTGCTAATCAACTCTGTAACAGACATAATTTTCTAAGCATTTGTAGAAATAACTTTTGCAATATAGGTTTGGTTTTGTTTTGGTTTGCTTTTTTTTAAAATGTTCAGTAAAACTATTAAGAATCAGGAAAACAATTCAAACATACTTATCACTGTTTTTCAAAAAAAAATTAAATCTAGAAGTTATATATCTCAATCGGCTTGCATGTTTTTTCAGCAACTCAAACACCACGCTCCAAAAATTTCTTCCCATTCGTAGAATACTAGTCTTCATAATTTTTAAGGCAGATAAAGAAATCAGAAGCTTGTCATAGAAATACATGGTACGTGATCTTTTTTAACCATGCAATGGCTGAGGTGTTTTGAATAGTTCTGATGCATTCTTAATGTTACAATAATTCAGTTTAAAACACCAAACAACACATAAAAAGTTCTATTTTTGATGTTCTTCTCAAAAAAAACCAAGGTCACAAAAACATTTCACAGCAGTAAAGAGGACAGAGTAAATGTTTGCAGTGCATTTACCCTTTAAGTAATAGCCTAGAAATACATAATAGAGTGTTTTCAATCAGTAAATTTAGCCTACCAGCTCTTTTCTTATTAGGCATAAATTTAATGCAGTTAGCAATTGTTTATGAGTTTATTTTATAAAAAATGCAGAAAATTCATAAAACCTGGAGTACGATTTTCTTACAGACAGCTGGAACAACAACTTGGGAAACAATTCTGATCCAAGTTAAACCTCATGCCAGAAGTACAGGATTTCAGAAGTGCTGATGCTATAAATCCAAACAATGGCCTTTAATACTCAAGGTGCTGGATAGTGAATACATTTTACAGTGATAAAGTAATATATTGAGGTTCATATCATATTTCTAGAGCCTGTAAGTGGACATGCAACTTTTCTAGAATATAAATCTGAGCTACAATACCACCATACAGAATACTAATAGATTTCTGACTGAATTGTTGAGATTATGTGCCAGAAGATGAAACGTAGAAACCTAAAATTGACAAAAACACATAAGTATAAGTAACAGAAAAGAGAGTATTTGGTAGCTATTCTAAAATTCCCCATGGCATTTAAAAATGTAACAGCACTTGTTTCAGAAAATACCAGTCAAGAGCTGCATGTAACAAATCCAGTATACCTGGGTTCAGCAGTGTTTAATAAAGAAAGATTTGGCTACCAGATAATACATGTGGTTATTTCTCTCATGCTCTCTAGAGTACAAATTTAAAACAAACACTACATACTTTTTCAGGAATGAGACACAGAACAACACATGCACCCTTCTTCACTGTCATACCTGTCTAAATTAAAGGAATGAGACATACA
Organism: Cephalopterus ornatus; assembly: GCA_013396775.1. NCBI lineage: Eukaryota > Metazoa > Chordata > Aves > Passeriformes > Cotingidae > Cephalopterus > Cephalopterus ornatus. The sequence continues at coordinate 22,946 of VZRE01007321.1, read as the reverse complement.
CAACCTGAGAGCCAAAAGCTTTGCATACTCACATCTCCATCTAGTGGCCTCTGGTCGTCAGAATCCCTGGATGGACTGATGTCCTGCCGCATCACCCAGATAGGCTCCTTAGGTTCATCGGGAGTATAAGGAGAACGGATGGTCCTTGTCTTCACTTCCTCAATAGCCTCTTTAATATCCTTGATGGCCAGTGAAATTGCATCTCTCTTTTCCTTGCTGTACCTCTGTACAGATTCTCCTGAGCTGGATGTAACTCGAGAACCAGATGTGAGCTGGCCATTACTTTCATGCCCACCACTAACAAGAGCCTGACCATGCTCCAAACTCTGCTCTGACTCTGGCATGTCTTCAGCTGCCTTGTCTAAGCTCTGGGAGCTCATGCTTTGCTTCACTTCTGCTACAATCTGATCAATGTCCTCCTCCTGCTCATAGCTATCCATTCTTGGGTAGGGCGCGAATTCTGCTTCCTTTTCAGGGCTGTCAGACTCTCCATCCGACCGCTCATCATAGTGGTGAAGGCGGGCACCAAGTGCCTCCTTGCGGTAATTGTCAGCTTCCTCCCTTTCCCGCTCATATTGTTGGATACCCTCCCTAACATCAAGGTCTGGTGTATCTCCTATTTCCTCATAGACATGCTCCTGCAGTCCGTAGTCAGCGTAAGCCTCAGCATATTGCTCATCCTCTCCTCGGTGGAAGAGACGATGTGTGTAGACATAGCCTGAGTAGGCTGCATTCATGGCTTCCTCGTGCTCAATGGAATGGAAGTGTAAGTGATTGGGCAGTGTTCGGTTATGAATGGCCTCACCATGCTCAGCCTCAGCATTCTCCGTGTACTCCTCAGACTCGGGCCTGTACTGCACCGCATATGCGCTCTCATCCTCATTCTCCTGCACCCTCTCGGTGTCGTAACTGTCCTCCACTGTGGCTATCACATCCCCTTCTGCAGTATCCGTGTGATTGTGGAAACCACTCTCCGTGCTGGCTGACCGAGCTAACATCCCTTCCTCCTCCTGCCCAGACAGGCCTGCTTGGATGCTGTTTGTATGCCTTGGGTAGCGAGTCACATACCTCTGCTCCTCTTCCACCTCCGAGTGCTCCAGATCAGCCTCCACTGACTCATTCACTGCTCCATTCGCTGGCTCTTCACTGATCTCCCCCTCAGGTGGTCCAACCAAATGGTTCATGGCAAGTTCTGGAGGGTAGGTCACTTATTCTACTGACATTTTGTCTATCACAGCTGGAAAGAAATAAAAAAAAAATACCTCTGACATTACTCTTAAAAGAAACCTGGAATCAGTAAGCAGAAGCAGCAAAAGGCACCCTTCCTTCCCCATAAGGCAAACATTTGACTTGGTCAGCTCTGCAGTAAGACAACAGCTAGCACAACAGTATGACCTCCCACACAAATACCTCCAACAGCAGCAACCAGAAACAATACTCCTAGGGACTGAATTTATCACTTCTGTGGACAAATTCCTGGTGGAAGAATCATTTCCACACAACTCTCTGGAGATGCTTCTATGGACTGCAGTGGCATTTCAATGATGCTGGCAGGTGTATATTCGAAAAGCTAACTTTTGCCAGGAGCTCAACCATGGCAGAGATACAACAGAAGTATTTCACCTTTGCTCCAGCACTCTCCCTACAGCTTACAAACTCAGAGTAAAGGAAGGAGGTTGTAATGTAAAACAACAGATTTAGTCCTGTCACAGGAGCCTGCAATTGCTCAGATATACAACAGCTATGCATTCGAGACTTCAGTGTCTTGGCATATTAGCTAAGATAGCTGAGCTAATCACCCTATGCACTTTTAAAAAATCAGTAGAAATAAAAGTGCACTCTCAGGTTATCTGAAGCACCTGTTTCTTCACCCGAGAGATGCACATGCCAACCAGATACAACACAGCTTTCTTTGTGGAATCTATCCATAATCAGTTAAAATGGCTTTTTTCCTAAAACACGGAGAAGACTTTGCTGATATTCATAACCATGACCACATTGAGATGAGTAAGGCACCTTAGCTTTGCTGACTTCGAGTAAAAAAATTTCTGAGATTATATAATTACCAGAGAAGTCTCCCAATAATAATAAATATGCAAGGTACAGAAACAGGTAAACTGTAAGAATACAAATTAGCTTCTACGAGTTTCATAGAGCAAGCAGGCTGATCTAACTCTTAAAGTTTCATTTTTATGTAACATCCTCAGCTATTTTGAACCTTGCCCTATGTTTTTAAAATGCAACATCATAAAAAAGGACACACTGTGCTTTTATGTCTGTGAACCAAACCACGTATCCATAAGTAAAATACAGCTCTAGCCTGTGACTTTTTGATAAGTACTAAAAGAAAGTACCTATTGGAAGACTTCTAACTTGAAGGATCCATAAAAGCATGTGTCAATCACCAACTAAAAAAATTAATGTGAATGTCAAATAGAACTTGAATAAAATCTAGAAAACAGAGGCAGGGAAGCTCAGGTGGCACTTTGCTGACTCAACGAGGTCTGTGCAGAAGAGATAGGGGGAATAACTTCCTGTGATGAGAAAGCAAAAGTAATTTCACTTGCCCTCTATTAGAAAAGTTGACAGGTATGCAAGGCTAGGTAGGAGCCACTTGCACTATACTTCCATGGGAAATCTAAAGGGTACAACTTCCATCTCAGTGAATACTCCTTGTCTTTGTTACACCTAATGTTTTAGCCTCATAACCTTAGGAGTCTGAAAAAAAAATGAAAAACCTCAAAACAAAAAGAAACAAACAAACAAACTAAAAGCAAATCCAAACAAAACCAAACCAAACAACAACAACAAAACAGAAAAACTACAAAACAAATACACAAATCCCCAAAATCAAAACAAACCACAACAAACCCCAAATGCATCTTGGCTGTGATTCCAGAGAGATTTTTTCATTTTCAGAAACTGCTCATACACAGCTTTCACAAACCTAGTGTGCTGTTTTAATCTCTAAGACTTGTCTTTCCCATTCTCATCACAATGAAGAAAATATAATATATAAAAATATAGTATATAAAAATCACAGTTGTAAAATAATAGCTAATAAATCACAGTAAGCAGATAAGGATGTTCTACACAACCCTATCCTTTTTCAAAGTAACTAAAAAAACCTCAGTTTGCTTTTTCCAGCTAAGGAAGGTGTATTAGTAAAAAGGCTTCAGTGACAAGATAAAGTCTTTTCCAGGTTAAGACTTTCAAGAAGTCAGAAAGAATTGACAAAATACCAGTGTATATGCAGGTGTGCACCAGAACTACCAAACCAAACACTCTCCTCTCTGCAGCATATGATGTGTTATTTAACTAAGCAAGAACACCAATACTGGAGAGCTTTCCATTTTTAGCCCACAAAAAAAGGGTGAAGATGCCAAGGCATAACAGCCCTTTGAAAAGTCCTTCCCAAGGAGGGTTACTATTGGGGAATACCTTTGGTACAGGCAGCTTGGTCTGCAACTTGCAGTGTGAGATGTAGGTGGAGCTCTGGGTGGCAGAAGCCCCAGGCAGGAGTCATGAATTGCTGAGCCTTTGCATAGAAAAGGGCACCAGTAGCACCAGCCAGGTGGATGGACAGTGGGAGACACAGCAGGAACCAAAGACTTAGGAGCAAGAGTGAGACTTCCGTGCACTTGGACTGTGAGGGGATAAAAGCCCTGGGGTTTCTTTGTTCAGGGTCCCTTCTTAAAGGCCCCAGCTCAAGCTGTTTGTGTGTTACTGCACCATGAATAAGTGGCTTTATGGAATGAGACATCTGAGTCTCTGCTGTGGGAAGCCTGGGGTTGAAGCAGTGAGGAAACCTGGTCTAATTACGTAAGAATGTGTGGGGAGTCAAGTGGGGACCCATCAGGTCACTGGAGCCGTCCACTGCAAAGGGGCTTCAGTGCCAGCAGTGAAAGTCCCTGGTGGTGGCAGTGTGACAGCCAGAGAGCCTCAGTGAATGGTCAGACTGGGAAGTTTTCTTAACATTGCCTCCTTTCATCCAAGTCAGTTATAAAATTTCCACTCTTTTGCACAGAGACAGAATTAGGCTAAAGCAGGGGACTGTTTAAAAAATCTGCCTTGAATTTGTTACATTCAAAGTAGCCCTTGACTCACACCTAAGTGTCATTGGTCACCCACAGAAAAAGGGTAGTGCTAGTTGAAAGAAATTAAGTTACACATGAACACAGGTTGATGATCAACTTTCTGAAATCTTATCACGTGTCCTGACACACCTTTAACTGAGTTATGTTTTTAGAAAAGGTGGCAAAAAATCAACCACATGAAGATATCTCAAGTTGAATAAGTCAAATTATTCAAGTACTTAAGCTACAATACTTAAGACAATAAAAGTTCTGATAATAGCTGAAAACATGTCATCCCAATTTAGAATTCTTACTACAAGATTGCAACATCATGCATTCTGTGGACAGGCAGCACCACTGACATGTCTAGTTGTGAGAAACAAGTTACAGAGATTACAAACCATACAAAATAATGCTAAGTACCATCTAGGAGACACAGCATTTTCCTTTTGCAAAGTGAAAGTCCAAATTCCCACTTGTAAAACTGTCCTCATTTGAAGAATTCTCTCAGTTTAATTTCAAATACTGATATCCTAAAATTTTCAAGGTTGTGTCTTTTGAAGGATGAGGAGGAAATACTGAGCTTTACTTTCTACCAAAAAAGGTTCTATTCTGTTTGCCTTTCCTCCCATAAATTAAATTAAAGTTAATTTTTTAATTTTGCAAACAACAAACTATTATTTATTTTTAAATTAAAAAAAAATTAATTGTTAGAAAGTAAGTTTACTTAGAAAATTGTATATCTGAATAAATGTCCTTAAGTCATCTATGCCCCCGTAACCTTCAATGAAAAGTAGGCTTCTAAATCACGAACATTTATTTTACTGTTTAACAATCAGTCTTTGGGACAGTAATTTAAAGAACACCTATTAAGGTTGAGGGTTAGAAATACTAAATCTCTTTTCATACACAGTAGCTGGAAGACTACTAAAACCCACACATTTTATGCTTAGCACCATTTCCCTCCAACAAATACAAGGTCTGCCTGATTTTTCTTGCCAGACCTTCAAAAACCACTTTACTTCCTGCAAGCAAAAAAAAATCAATAACCCACATAAAATGCCATAGACAGAAGAGAATATAAGCAAGAGAGGTCATCCAACCTTGGAAATATGGACACAGCACCTATCTGAACAATATTATAGTCTCATATTAATTACCCAGAACAGCAGCTGTGCTCCAGTAATCAAACATATATGAGAAAGTGCTCTGTAAGCACTCTCACTTCTGCACACAGGACTTGATGGATGACTCTGTCTTCACAATAGAGAAATCAGAGTTTGATTACTACTGCAACTAACTCTTCGCTGAAGGTTAAACTACCTTCCTGCCTGTGAAGAAGAAAAAATAAATGTATCCATGTATTTCTCATGCAACATGAGAAAGTTGAAGTTTAAACACTTTTCTCTACTACTATATATTAAAAGAGAAGCATTTAAAACACCACCAAAGGGCAGACCAACATCTTAGAGCAAGACCACAACATGCATGCCCAGTGCTACTCAGGAAAAGATACACAGTAAGAAAAGGTGTGAGTGATCAGATTCCAATTTGGTTTGTTACTTCTTACCCAAGTCCAGATGCATACTTGTTTGGTTTCCTGCATACACAGGCAGAAATGAAATTATTATTTTTACTATTATTATTCCAAGTATGACTTTAAGAGTTTATTTTATTAAGAGCACCATGCTTCATATTTCCACAGTTTAATCCTGATTTGAATAAAAACTCATACTCTTGATATGTGTGTATACTATAGTTACTGTCTCTAAAAACAAAGCTGTGGGCCACATGGAACCCAGACTACAGACACACACACACTTTTTTCTGTCATATACAGGATAACAGGACAATTCAAGTCAGGAAGGCACCACAGGAGGTCTCCAGTCCAAACCCTGGCCAAAACATAGCCAGCTTTAAGCTCAGATCAGATTGCTCAGGGCTTTATCCATATGGGGCTTGATAATCTCCAAGGCTGGTTATGGCCCAGCCTGTATAGGCCCTGACTCCTGGGCTGGGCTGCCCTTGTGAGGAAAACATTTCTTTCTTACAGTTAGTTTCAATTTCCCCTGTTTCAGCATGTCCCAGTTTTCTCCAACACTACCTCCCACCACAGAACACTGTGAAGAGCCTGCTGCATCCCCTCCATCCCCTGATGCTGTTGGATGACCCTGAAGCCATCCCTCCTCCCAGCTGAATCAGCCTTGGTCCTGCAGCCCCTCCTTGCAGGGCAAGGGCTCCAGACCCACTGTCTCAGTGGCTTCCTATCATCTCCCTGCAGTGTCATTCCTGTATCAGGGACCCAAGGCAGAGGCAGTACCCAGGTGGGGTCTGGCAGGTGCTGAGCAGAGGGATGGTCCCCATCCTACCCTGGCTCTCAGGATCCTGTCGTCCCACTCTGCCCCTGGTGCTCCTGACTCTAGTTTTGCTGTGGGGGCCATGTCCCAGAACTGCTACTTGGCTCCTCCAGCCCCAGCCTGTATCCTTGCGAGGGGTATTTACTACTTTTTTTATTTTCATTAATTATTTCACTTACAAGGAGCATAACTGTTTCCTCTTATTTTTCAGAACTTTCACAAGAGGAAATTTAGTAAGGCATTTGAGTGTATGAGCAAAAAGAGTTTTGTCTTCCCTAAAAAAACTTCAGCCATATTTACCCATGTCTTCCATGAAAAAACAGCTATTCTTTGAATGTATTTACCCATAACTCCAAATCACACTAGAAGCACAGAGACCTCTGACTGGATTTTCAAAGGCATCCCACCTCAAGTGCAAGTTTTCTTGGCACACTCTCTGAAGAATTTCACAAAGCACCTCTTCGTTTTTCCAGACTTCTGCAATGCACCAATGTTTCACTTCTACAGATCTTAACAAGACATATGAACACAAGCTACCTCTCAAAAAACCAACACATATGTCTTTGAGACACATGTTGGGGAACCACAGCTAACCTCTGCAGTGAAGTACAACAATTATACACTATACCAAAGACATTTGAAAGAATAAATCACAAATCCCAGATTCTAATTGGTTGAGGGAATAAAACTGACTCTTCTCACCACCAAAATGATTAAGTATAAGTCATAATATAGCTAACCTAAGGAAATTTGGGAGTCTCTTTCACTATGTTTTGATTTTCTAACGGGTTTAATTTCTGGTTGTATTATGTATTGCATCTTTATTTAGCAGCCAGCCAGATAATCTAAAACTTTGAACACTGGAATTGTTACTCTGGTATTTAAATCACTGTTACAAATAAAATCATGTTCAAAACAAGAAAGACAGATTGAAATAGCATATAAGCAATGTCAAAGCATGACAGCATTTAAGGTCAATATCACAATCTGAGACTAGCTTCAATCTCTGTTACAGGTACAACTATTAAAAATGAATCTATACTGAATCTAAGCAGACTGTTGTTTATAATTTACCATTTTTTCTCCTCTGTGTAAAAGGGTAGAACTTCCTCAGCAGAAAATGCTGACTCCCCAGTGATGAATTCTGAATGTAAATTACGTTATCTTTACACTAGTGACATTTTTATAGTAATGAAAACTATGCTTTTATAGTTATGTAAACAAAGAGGGACTAGATCTAAACTACCAAAAAAACCCCCAATACCCCAAAACAAATCAACCCAGCAGGCCCAATACCCTTTCCATATCTTCCGAGATGCCATTAATAGGGCATTACAGAATAAATGTAGACAGAAGTAAAACATATGATCTAGTAAACTGCAGGGTATGGTTACCTTCAAGGTAAGTAAGAATGCCTCTAGCCTTAATCATAGAGTAAGATCACCTATTTCCAAAAAATATCCTTGGATTTTCCTCGTCCTACACAGAAAGACTTGATCCAACCCTCCTGGCCGTAACAGTCTTACTCAGATGTATTCTTGGTCAGCGTTGCACAGACTTGATACAACATATCTCTGATACCAGGGAGACAGATGGCTCGTTAACAGCAATCTTGTTACAGGGAGAAAAGTTCTCAGGTGAGTTAAACTCCAGCTTTTTGAATATTTTTATTCAATAAATCCACAGGTTGTGTCAGGTACACAGAAACATTTGTATGGAGTTGAGATCACTTCAAGAAAAGATGAAGGGTCTGCTAGAATGTGAGAAAAGGCTTTTCAGCAAATATGCAGCTTTCAGAAAAACCAAGTTAAACAAGAGACAGTGAAGTCCAGCTAGCTAACTCTGTTAGTTTCATCAGCTTCTTTCAGCTGAGACAAGTGAGTCACAGAATACTGTTTCAACTCAATGATATGGTGCAGATAGTGCTGAAAACTCCAAAACTTCCTAGATTCTGTCACACAATCAGTAAACATATTCTGAGGCACTCCTTATTACCTGAGAGCTTCAAGCTAAGGATAATCCCTCATGAAAAACAATTATGTTTCAGACAGCACAGAATTAAAAGACCTGATTCTCCTTTAATTCATATCACAAGTTTCAAAGTAGCTATACCTGAGTCAAGATGAAAAACTGGGATAGATGGCATATAGAACTTGCTTGCTTTTCATAGTGTAACATCTATTTAAAAATGTACCACTGCCTGGCAACTGTAAAACCCAGCTACTGAAAACACCAGAAGAACTCTTATTTCAATTTTTATTTTTATTAGACTTACGCTTTACCATATGGTTTTTGACAATGACTTTTCCAAGCCTTTCTAGAAGAAATCATTGCCAAAGACAATAAGGGAGATGTGGAGATATTATTCAGAGTGGGAAAGAATGAGCCAGACTGAGATGAGGTAACTAAGATTCCCAAATACTTGATCATGGCAAGCCTATCAGCTCTTCTCCATCCACTTCCCACCATGCAAAACAACTGAACTAACACTTTCTTACTATCATAAAATAAGATCCTTTTCAAGGATGTCATGTATGCCTGGACTACCTGAGTGAGAAGAAGGTTTTAAGTATTAGCTAGTTTGTATCTTATTTCAGAGTAACAGCAAGATATCAGGGCCTGTATCGACTTCCATTCCTAGATTTAGTAAGAGCATGTAAGGGCTGCAGGTTAGCAAAAACCTCATGAAGGAACAGTGAAATTCCACTAGCAAAGACATTTGATTTAAAGTCACATTTATAGTCACAGGAAAAGTTATGGGGGGGCGGGGTGTGTAAAGAAAGCCTTAATGGTTTCAACCTGCAGTATTCCTGGTTAAATGTTACTTCAGTAGATTCAATCTTGCAGGTATATAACAGGGGAAAAAAATTCAAAAAAAAGAAGAACTATGGCACAAAATAACAGATGCAAAGGAGAAGGAAGTAGGAATGCATAGATGTAGTTTACAGTAGATTAAAATTAACTTTTTTTCCTCCTCCTTACCTGGACAGAATTTCTGTTCTACTCTATTTTCTGTTACCATTTTAGCCTACAAAATAAGCCCAATCTCATCTCCAACCATCAACTTCTACTCACACTCACAGATCATCTGACTACTTCTATTTCAAGGACAAGCTGCAGATTTAGTCCCCATTAAAAACAAAACAACACAAAAGAAAACAAAAGCTAAGCTGCACGGTCCAGCTCATGAGTTTACAAGGGCCTGAAGGAAAAACTAATCTGTCACTTGCATTTTCTCACAAATTGGCAGCTGTGTTACAGTGCCCTACTGTAAACACAGCCCCACAGTCCTCTTCAAAACCACATGGAAGGATGTGACACATTTACTTCCAAGCATAGTTCTGAGTGATTAGGTAAAAAATTCTCAAGCACATCTTCCACTGTTTTGACCTTTCTGAAATGCTGTGACCACTTGTCAGCACTACAGCAGATGCACCACTAGGCACTCCACACCAGACTTTCATTTGCAGGCCTGTCTGGCTAGACCAGCACCTACGAGCACTTGACTGGTCTCATCAGCCTGTTCCAGGATCCCCAACAGAATTTTTTTTCTAGCTCAAAGCATTAATAATTTCTGCACTTNTGTTCCAGGATCCCCAACAGAATTTTTTTTCTAGCTCAAAGCATTAATAATTTCTGCACTTTCAGTGACTTTGGAAGCAAGATACAGCCTGTGCTACTCGCCAGAGCTGATGAGAAAAGGGTAAGGGAGGACATCACCACTGCTCACTTCCCCCTGTCCCAAGGAAGATCTTGACTGAGACCACTTTTTCAGCACAAGCACATTCCTGTTAGTGGAACTAGCAGCTCCAACGTGACTACATATGAAATCTGTTCCCCAGACACAATTAAACCCTAATGAAGGCTGGCATTTCTCCACATCTGCAGCTTGGAACATAACTTGAAGAGTATTAGTAATTGCACTGTACCCAGCTCAGGGTACTCACATGAGTCTCTCAAATGGCACCTTGCTCACAAATCAGTCCGAGTAGGGAAATGGGAGCAATGCCTGGCTGCAGCCATTGGGGTCCCATCAGGGTAAGGAAAAAAACCACCTCTGATGCTAATTAAGATCACACACTACTGCCAGATCATGAAAATCAAAAGAAGATGCATTCTGTCAGAGCCACAAAGCTTTCCATATACTTGTCAGTCTCTATGCACTAGGAAAACAAACTGACCAGAACAGAGCTACACAGGAGAGAGTTCAGAATAAAACAAAGAGAATTGAAGGGAGTCACCCACACTTTTCACATCCCTATGCAACATTTACAACAAGAACATCCACACAGACCAGTCCCAGTCAAGTAAATCATACAGACAATAGGTAAAAAGGGTATAGTGTAACAGCATTCAAAGATGCAGTGGTAAGCAAAACTTACATAAATTTAAAATTATCGATACACGTGTAAGGTGGCAGAGTACCTCCCCTGCAGTGCTTTTGTCTCCCTTCCAAACAGAACTGACATCTAAAAAACTTCAGACGGTTCACATTTCTGTAAAAGTAGATTATTTTGTCTTCTCCTGTAATATAGCAATACTTAGATTCCAGTAGAAAAGTATATTCCATTTAAAATGTTTTATTATGCATTCTTAACCTTATAAAATCCTTCTATATTATTAGCACATCCAAATGGTGGAATTCTAGTAAAGTGGCAGCTAAAAAGGGTGATTGTAAGGTAAAATACATTTCACATCAGTAAACTTATAGGAAGAACAGTACAATCTTGAAATGTTTCAAATAATTAAAACATTTAGGTATTAATCTGTTAACATTTTTCACATTTTTGCTTGCAGACAGTCTGACTGTCAATGGCTCCTTTCACTTATTCTCAGAAGCTATTATTAAGGCAATGCATTTCAAAGACAGTGATAACTCTTTCTCTCCAGGAAACAGATGCCCTAATTATTTTGCTTCATTATGTTTTATAAAGAGAAGATAAGAAGTCTCTTAAATGTTCCATGAAATCTAGATAAGGGGGATTCTATATTCTGGAGATTATATATTCTGAAATTATTCTGGTTTATCTTGTTATTCCTTTTCAAGGAAGGACCATTCCTCATACAACAGAATGTCTTTTTCTTCTGATATCCAAGCTTAAGTGTGGTATTTAACTCAAATTAAATATCATGCTGTTCTGGTCTCCACTATCCATCAGGCAAAGGAACTGCTTGGACCTCTCTTCAAATATCTGCGCTGAGCACATGTGACCTTATAAGAACGCACATGCTATATTACAGCATCCTTTTGGGTTTAATTTCTTAAATTCAGGGAAAAAAGTACTGAGGACGTGATCTGTCTCATAAAAATATGCTTTAAAATGAAGGTAGGAAGTCAATGAATTTACTCTAAACATGGAATTGGATTTAAAAAATAATTAAAATAATAAAGAACTATATATTTTTCATGGTTTTGGAGGTTGCTGCAGGATTATGTTAGGATTATCACTTTACTAGAGAATTCAACACTATTTCAACTCAGTCAGGCAGATGGCTTCTGTTGGTATTAAGTTTCATGGACTTCTCTGGACAAGTATTTTTTTAGCTCTAGAAAAGTTGTAAACCCCATTCTGATCAGTAAATCCAACCTCCTGAAAAGCATAAACCATTATGGTCCCTTAAATTCTTGCTTGCTTGAACTGCAGCATAAACCACTGAGACAGACCTGCAATTTTTAAAGTTTGTCAACCACAATATTCTTTCCATTATCCTACACAGGACTTATGTTAAGCTGCCATGCTACAGGTACCCAGACATTCACTTTACCTTTTAAAATATTAGCACTATATACACTTCCTTAGTCTTCTGAGACTCTGGCATAAGGTTACTCATAAGTAAGAGACCAAAATGCTCTTCTGGCACACCCTGCTAAAGATGTGACATCAGTCCCCTGAATAGAACACCTTTTATGTACAAATGCATCTGGTCAACAGTAGGAATTTCACACAACCAAGTTTCAAGACTTTTAAACAGGCCAGTTTTCTACAGACAGTTACTTGTGCAGATCATAAGCTCAAATACATACCATCCAAGCTCTGGAATGAGAAGTGACTCACTGCACGCTGAAGTAATGTTTCAAAATTTTGATTAAAGCCAACACGATTTTAAAAAAATCACCATCAGTTCTGGGAATGTACTGATGGCTCTTTCAGGTCAGGGTTTTGGCTTTTCTGAAAGTCTCTGAACTTCCAATTCTCATCAATTCTGGGGGGAAAAAAAACCAAAAAAGGGAATGGAGAGGAATGGGAAGAGCATGGGAAAAAAAAATCTGCAGTTTGAAAGAGATGGTCATCTACACTTGCCAGAGACAGTTTCTCAGAGTGGGTCTATCTTTGCGTTTCAATTTGGATCTGGAGTACACTTCTGAAGGGCAACTTCTCATGGTCCCCACACACTGCACTTCAGTGCACGTTGCGGAGCAGGCTTGGAGGTCACATAATGGATTTCTTCCAAACAATCATCAATTGGTAGAAAGGCGGTTTTGAGCCAATAAAAGCACATGGATAGCTGCAAAACAGATAAAAAATAACCTAACAGCAAAAACCTCACAAAAAAAAAGATCACTGTGGTGACAGAAAAACTGATACATTACAAAAAAAAGAACACAGAAAACTCCTTTCCTTCCTGAAGGCTCAAATAAACTAAAAACTGAACCCACAAACCACGATGCAAATAAGTCTTTGTACTATGATATTTAATTCTGCATAGTTTCGGAAAAATAAAAGTAATCATAGTTCAGGTAAACAAGCGTGTTGAGAAGCCAAAATACAGATTTATTTTACAGCTTATAGGAATAACAACATGCAGACAAATATTTAAAGGGCTCATCCAGGAAACCTGAACATTACAATGGGAAAAAAAAAAATCAAAAAGTTAAGGCCCAAAAAAGAAGAGTCAACAAGCTCAAGATCGATAATCCATACCTACTGCAAAGAACTAAGCCACTGAAAAACAGTAAAGGAAAATAAGCAAGAAGGAGTTTTTTGGGACCGTGCAGGGAACAACAGCACATAAGTGAATGTAAAACACACCAGGCAAAGGCTGCTAAAGCAGCAACAATATAGACAACTCCCTTGCCTTCCAGCCACAGAAAGTTCAGCCAAGACCCATCCCCACACATTTCCCATGTCCCAGAGGGGTTGGCTTTGCCGGTACCAGGCTCTGTAGCATCATGGTCCACATCTTCCTCACCTCAGCCCTGTTTCTGTGCAATAGAAAATGCAGCTGTAGCTCTGACTCTTTGCTATCTGCTTTGCCTAGAGGAGTCTGAATTCCTGAAAACAGCAGTAATAAAGAAATACGGAAACAAGCAGCTTCTGTTCTCATCCCTCATCCCTCCAAATAATTATTTTGGCCATATGCCAGGAGATTCTTCCTGTGCACGTACACATATGGGGAAAGACTGATCCCTTCTGCAAGAGTGCAGCCCGGCAGCAGGGATAGCTCAAATCCACGTCCAGACCAAGGCCTGCAGCACCAGCTGGTGCTGGGGCACTGCCAGCCACAAACCCAACCACTCCGATGACGGTATCGAAGGACCATCTGCAAGCACATTACTTTCCCCAGGCTTCCTACCAAGGTGAGAGGGCTCGTGGTATTTTTTTCAATAAATCGTACTTCTTAGCCTTTTGGTCCCAAGGCCTGCATTTCTCCTGTCACCTCACAAAAAGACTCTGCCCCGAGTCACAGGCAATTGCACTGGTGTCTTCTGGCAAATCTTCTGGCAAAACCACCCACCCTGCAACCCCTAAAACCCAAGGCTACTAGAGCTCTTCAGCTGCACACTGCCATAAATGGTTGTGGGCTCCAAGCTTCCCAGTAGAAACACTAGCAAATCTGAGTCATAATTTCAGAANNNNGTCATAATTTCAGAAGAAACTACCTTACTTTACCCTCCTGAGGTAACTACTGTAGTTGCTCTGTTCAGGGTGCAGCACAAAGGTGCAGTGCAGTGCCCCACCCAAGGGGACAGGATGCAGAAGAGTCAGAAAAGGAGTGAAGTTGAGCATGGGAAAAAGTGAGGGAGGAGAGTAAGTAGAGTGTGTTTAGTTTTTGTTCTTGTTTATCACCATGCAGCTGCACTCCTACCAAGCTAAATCAAAATCATATTGACTCATAATAGGTTAAAATATTATTAAATAAAAATACATTAACAAATAGGGAGTAATGTAAGAGTACAATTTTCTCTGTTAAGATTAACAAAGCCGCAATGTTTAAGCAATTGCTATTAGAAACTTTGTGCCACTGCTTCAACTTTACAGTACTTTGATTATTTTTGTACTGAGGCAGAAACAGATGCTCCAGGAACACAGCTAGCAGACAGAAATTCTGGATTTTTAATTGCTTCCTGAAAGTCACAGAAAAATTTCTCCTTCAGTGCACATAGCATGACACAAAAACTCATCAAGCTACTAGACTGCAGTGAAAGTTAATCAGTACTTACTTGTAGAGAATTCTGAAAGTGAAAAGGACAATTTGCATCAGCAAGGAGCCCTAAAACAACAGAGCACTGGCAACAGGAAATACAGTGGGTAGAGACAATTTTTGTGAAATACAATTTCTATAACAGTTATGCCCTATTTCCTTCATCTATTTTATTTCTGTAGCAGGGACAAAAATAGAGCTTAAAACAAGGCCAGTCTTCTTAAAACATTCAGTTTATAAATACAGAAACCATGTCATCCTGAACCAAATCTCCTGAAGATAATTACCTGGGAAAATTTATGAGAAATGTGTACTCGGTACAAAAACACATGTAACATCATTAATTAAATCAAACACACCTCTCAAGCATGTTAGTTATATGCAATGTGAGTTTTTCACTTCAAGTGAAAAATCAGGCATTCTGCAGAAAACTGAGATTTCAGTGCAAGATTTAAATACAGATTATGAACTTAACTATGAAATGTATTACCAGATTCTCTCCACAACCTGACAGAAATGCAGGAAGCTAGGAATAGAATTAATTTACTGTCTTTAAATTAAACTGGATAGTATTTGAAATCAGGTATGCTTATGTGATACTGAAGAGCTGTTCATTTACACATACTGAGTAAAGTCAGTAACACTTTGTGACGCAATATTTAATGTCCTCTAAGTATTAAATAGCTGGTGGCAAGCTGAGCAGCGCACCTCTTTGTCTGAAATTGATGCTAAACTTTTCAGCTGAAGTATTTCAGAAAAAACTCTCATATGTTTAGGACTACTTGCGCAGTCTTGCTGAAGCAAATGGGCATCAGGAGGAGGTCAGATTCCTTGTAAATGTTTCTACACATTGGGGGAAGCACTTCTAAGAGCAGAGAGCACAGCAGTTCCATTCCCACTGCATAGCAGACCCAGATTCTTTTCAGAAGGTTCACGGACCAAAACACAGTCTGATCCCCTTAATCCATGTATGCTGCCTATCTATTCTTGAAACCACTTTGCAAGGAAAACAAGCAATGGTTTCAATGAGAACTCCAAGAGTGGCCACAGGCTTTGTCATCTGCTACAAAATATTTAACATCCCGGTTCTTCTTCCTTCAAAAAATTCTTTGAAAAAAATAACTTGAAAATGGCAAACCCTCCTTCTTTTGGAATTCAATAATGGCATTTTATCAAGTCCACTCAACTCATTAACTATGCCACCTTAAAACTCATTAAAAAAGACTGCACACTTTTAGAGATATATGGTTAGAAAAACCCTATCATTTCACAAACACTGGCCTCAAAATAATGGCTAAATTCAACTTTGTTGAACTTTATTAGGGATTAAAGTTACCTGCTGTAAGCAATTTATTTTCTAATTCCACCGACAGTCAAGGAGGCAAGCTTTCAGGAGAGTTTGTTTCTGGGAAAAAAGATCAGATCTTCCCTTCAAACAGTAATCCAGGTATCAGTCCCAGCTTCTCAGCTAGCTGTGTAATCGCAAGAGACTGGACTTCGGTATAACTGTGAGGTGCACCATACAAGTTGGCTTCCTGAAATATAGAGTGCTATTTCACAAGACAAACTTGTGTACTGGCCTCAGTGATGGCATACAACTATTCAAGGTATAAACAACAGGCTTTGTGCAAACATTTGCTTTCTCAGTACACAGCCCCAGATCTGAATGCATATGAAGATATGAAAAGCAATTATATTTTAACTATTTAGGATCAAAAGTTGCTAGTGCACTGGCAGGGAGCGTGACCACAGTGCACAGACAACCACGCTATACGGAAAAACTTACAATCCATTTCACATTTCTCAAATGCAGATTAGTGACAAAATAACCTCTATCTGCAAACTACCCAATGACATCAGCCATACAAGTGGACCCTGCAGCCCATGCTACAAACAAGCAAATCTCCATGTATGCACAGAAGGATCTGCTCTTGTAGTCCTCCCTTTGATCCAAGAGTCCAACAAGCCATGAATGTTACACTGCACATTACCTTGCTCTACACAAGACAAATACAAATGAACTGGAAAAAGCAAATTCTAATTTTTTTCAGCTAATTTTAAGTACACCCCACACCATACTTTTCAGAGGTGTCCTGGGAAGATCGAAAATCTACTTTAATACCAGAGGTTTAGTCTGAAATATTTTTAATGTGAAGCAGCTTGAATATGGCACTGTGAAAAATGCTGTCAAAGTTCCTTCTTTTCTCCTCTGTGGCTCTCACTTCAGAAACAATACACTGAGGACTGTTTTTCTGAATGCAAGTGTGGTTTTGCCATTCTGTTCTAAATTTTATGTACAAATTCAGCACTGAACAAAAACTACCAAAGGATCAAAGTTGAAATTTCATAAAGGTTACTAGGCACAAAGAGAATTTGTGGCACACAGAATTACAGAATTACTAGGCACACAGAATTTGCAGAAGAATTAATGAAATGTGAAAACATGTAAGGAAAAGATAATCAAGCTAAAGATACAACTTAGAGGAATGAAATATCTAATTGCATTGATTTCATTATTTAGATTGCTTGTTTTCTGCATATTGTAAAATACTTCTGATGCTCTAGATAGAGCATCTTGAAATTTACTGCTCAAGAACTAGGCATTAGTTTCAAATGCTGTAAACATATCTTCATGGGCCAAAAGGGTATTAAATACACACCACTGCATGTTAGTCAAAGGGAAATAGTTACATTCAATACTGGAGGCTCTATCACTCTGTGTGGCCCAATATTGCTTCTGTTAGGAGCTTCCAGGAATTGAGATCAGAATTCAAGCAGCAAACCAAACAAAAACACAACCATGGGGCCTCATTCAGACCTCAGCTGGAATCTCAGAGCCAAAACCACAGAGGCTCAGAGTTAATGCACAAGGATGCATCTAGGACAAGCTTTCTAGTTCCATACAAGAAGAATCTAGAAGACCCAAATGTGATCTTAACAAAATAAAAAACTCAGAAAAGGGAATTTAAAAAAACCTAACCTTGTTAAACCAAAGGATGATGTTGGTAAAAGGACAAATAAGCATAATAAAATATAAACAAGAAATAACAAGGAGGTTCTGCAGCAGCTTTCAAATGGAAAATGGAAGCAACAAAACCCCTTCAACACTAGCTGTTCTTAAAACAATCTAAGGATCATCTGAGATATCAAAAACTGGTGAAAATACACCAAATTGCTGTATTATGGTGTGTTTTGAAAAGGTGTTTCTGACTGACGATGTTCTTGAAATGCTATGAGGTTGAGAAAGGTTCGTAACACACTCACTCTGATTTCACACTTTTTTCTAAGCGTTCATGCCTAGACAGAGGACGCTTGTATAATGGACTTCACTATGACCGCAAAACTATTCATGTGGGCTTTTTAAAACCAATGTATTTTTGTTAAGATTTTTGCAAAAATGCTACAGTAATGCAGTTTAGCTGTACACAGCTTACACTTAATTGATCAGCATTTAGCTGATCAATGTTTTCACAACATGCAACCTAGTCCCCCATTAATAAAAGGCATATCACAAATCTACTTTTCAGACACTGCATCACACAACAGCTATGGCACTGCTGCAGGCAAAATAGCCTTGACTTGGGGAACTTTACTTCATTTCACTTATTGCCAATTATCACAATCTTAGGATTACTGATTTAGGTATTGAGAAAAAAACTATTAAGCACTGAAGGAAACTCTTTTTCTTCCCTTTCCCAGTCTCAACTTCTCTTTTTTTTATCACTTTACACTTAACCCCTCCCAGTTCCTACAGTGAAGCAACAGGCAATGCAGAAGGTTGGAGCCAGTGTTGTATGGTTTCTTTCTGCTGCTCCTTGTTTCCTACTTATCTTCCTATACTGATACTTGATTCTAACTCACTTCCTCCACTCCAGCTTGAGTTCCTTCATTAGCTGCAGTCTCTGTCCTGGTGCAGGTCCTCCAAAACCTGTGATCTCTTTGAGCAACCTGCCCCATCCTGGGTTGGCTGGGAGCTGCAGTCCCTTGGGAGTGACAGTGTGGGTCATGTTCTTCCAACACTTCGCCTCCAGCCATGTCTCCTCCCTCCCAGCAGCCACTCTTGCAAGTCTGAGCAGAAATGCCATGTGCTTCCTTGAGTAGCTGAGGCTGGAGCACGAAAAATTGTTTTCAGGAGTTTTGTCTGAAATGTCTGAAAGTGGCTGCAATGGGTTTACATGGCAATGCTTTGGGGTAGCAGGGAGGCTGCAGTGTTGGCCTCTTTGAGAAAAGACCAGAGGCTGCTCTATGCCATGTAACAGAGCAGTTCACGAAGGACTGTCTCCCACAGGAGACACCCTATGCTGAAGGAAAAGCGTGACGAAGAAGCAGCAGTAGACAGGAGATATTATAGATTAACCACAACAACCCTTGCCCCCCATCCTGTTATCCATCACCCTGCACTGCACAGCATGGGCAGAAGATAGAGGAGTCATGAATAAAGGTGTGAAGTTGAGCCTGGGAAGAAGGGGATAGGGGAAAATTGGTCTAATTTTGTTACTGTGCCTTGCCATCCTATTCTATTTTACATTGGTAATAAATTGAATTAATTTTCCCCAGGTCAAGCCTGTTTTGCTCATGACAGTATTTGGTAAGTGATTTTCCCATTCTTTATTCTCAACCCATGACCTTTTTCATCTTATTCTCTCACCCCTGTCCCGTTGAGGCAGGGGAATGCAGCAGCAGCTGGATGGGCAGCTGGTAGCCAGCCACAGTCAAACCCACCACACTTGCATAGAGTAGTTATGGTCTCTGTAGAGCTGCTTTCCACCTCCTTTTATAATATCTTCTATGACTGCCAGGAGTTTAACAGTCTCAGCCACCCTCGGAATAGGGCATAGTCTTTGTCCTTTTAAAATTTCATCAGGTCCCTGATTGTTCATTCCTCTGAACAGCAGACCTGCCCTCCAACGTTTACTGGTTGTCCCAGTGTGGTGTCATTCTCTAAAATTTATGAGAGTGCCTCTTGCCTCTCCTCTGGGTCACTGAGAGAGATGCTGAACACAACTTGATCTACCCCTGGTCAATCCATCCTGACTGCTCCTGATGACTGACTCCCTACCTCACGTGTCCAGAAATGTGTTCCAACAGGACTCACTCCAACATTTTTCCTGGGACAGAAGTGAAGCTAATCAGAATATAGTTTCCATCACTGACTTTTTCTTTTGAAAATGGATGGATCATTTCCCTTTCTTAAGCTGAAGAGGGACTTTTCCCAATTGACGTGACCTTTAAGATATGACAAAACAGCCATGCAAATCTTTTCAAATTAAAACTTCATTTCTGGAACACAGACAGTATAACTTACTTCTCTGTATTCACTAACCACCTAAAATTAAAAAAAAAAAAGATATAAAACAGTTGTACTTGAACAAGAATAATTCCTGGTTGTTTATTTATAGCACTCATTTCCTTTGTATTGATTTAACATATTATTGGTTTGCTTTTGCACTGTAAAAGAAACTTAATTCCAATTTGAAACACTCCCATAAATTTAACTATACTATTCCATCTGAAAGCTCTAGAAACATCACACCACACCAGACAGCAAGGTGTGTCAAGGTACAATCTGGATGGAAATTCAACATACAGAAGTGCTGAGACAAACTAACCACGTTAGCCATTAATTTATACCAAGACCCTCTGTAATACTACAGTGTAAGAATCCGAGCTGAATGGATTTGTCTATTATATTAGTACTCAACATATTGCAGTTCATCCCCCTTCCTGTATAAGCAATTTCCATTTGCTCTCTCAGGCACACCGTTCTATTTGTGACATGAATCATATTAAATTGCTGTCCTCAATTACTCAGAGATAGGACAGTATTTTGCACTAAACCAATTTCCTTCAAATTTCTTCACTTCCTCTGGGAATTATGTTGGACATCATCCCTAGTGCAGAACCATTCAGTAAGCAGAAAGAGAAAGCAGAGTTTATTTTAGAGACAAACACTCAGGAAAACTGAGCAACAGCAACATCAGCCTGCAGAACTGATTACTGCAGACTTCAGTTGTGGCTTTGACATTACTAATTTGCAAACATCTACTCCCCTTTTAAATTGCACCACAGAACTTGCACTCAAAGGAAACAAGTAAACTGGCAGGAAAGAATCCATAATCTGAGCTCATAGTGTAAACGTGTTCTAATCCAATTCATGCTCCACCATAAGTCAAAGCTCAGACTACCAACCACACAGGATACATGTCAGGTGAAAATACTTAACATGTATAGGCAAGTGTAGATGCTTCCACTTCTGATAGAGAGGATAAGCCAATCTGAGCTTTATGGGATTTCACATCTACTTCAAAAGCAAGAAAGCCAGACTTCTTCCACTCCACCTACATTATATGTGCAAAAAGGGCGTCCATTCAGATGTGTTATAATTTCTAACTAACATGCCAGACAGCTAGCATTCAACATAGAATGCAAATGGACAGGTTTAAACCACCAGAAAACAAGCAGTCATTACATTGTGTTTACAGCTCTCAGTTAAAACTGTGAACTCTAAACAGCCCTCCTTTACAGATGCCCTCTGGGTATGTCATAAGATTTCAGCTCAGCATCTAAATTACATATTGGAAATCACTGGTTACAAATTTGACCAAGTCACTGGTATTTTTCCAATGTCCAGCATGTTCTTATTTTGTCTGCTACAGAGTACATACAAAATCTAAGCAGTAAAAAGAGAAAAATAATGGATTGAGTCAAAAACTATAAACGTAGTCATAAAACTACATATATATGAGATAGATAGATATATACACATACATATATATTATGTTGGAGGCTCTTTTTCTGTGAACATTTGGGATTATCACTTCATTAATTATAACAATTCTGTTGCTCAGACAACTCAAAAGAAGCTCAAATCCCTGTGGCTTTCTATTCTCTGTCTTTTAAACCATCTTCTACTATTACTATAACAAAATTAATTCTAACATCAGAAGAAATCCTGATCAGACAAGAAATAGAATCATATATTCATAGAACATGCTGAGTTGGAAGGGACCCATTAGGATCACTGAGTCCAACTGCTGGCGCTGTGCATGTGCCTGAGAGCATCTTGAGCCCTGTCAGGCTTGGTGCTATGACCACTTCTCTTGGGACCCTTGTTCCACTGCTCAACCACCCTCTGGGTGAAAAATCTTTTCCTGATATCTAATCAAACCTCCCCTGATTCAGCTTCATACCATTTCCTCAAGTTCTGTCCCTGGTCACCATCAGTGCCTGCCCCTCCTCTTCCCCTCATGAGGAACTTGTAACTGCAATGAGGTCTCCCCTCAGTCTCCTCTTCACCAGGCTGAACACACCAAGTGACCTCAGAGATTCCTCAAAAGGCTTCCCCTCCAGATCCTTCACCATTCCTATGGTTCTGCTTTGGATGCTCTCTAATGACTTGATGTCTTTTTTATATTGCAATGCCCAAAACTGCCACAATATTCAAGGTGAGGTCACAGCAGTGCAAAGCAGAGTGGGACAATCATCTCCCTCGACTGGCTGGTGATGCTGTATCTGATTCTCCCCAGAACACGGTTGGCCCTCACAATCTACACTGAGTCCAGAGCTACATAAGCAGTGGTTGTCCAATATACACAACTGCCCTGCCAACTGATGACTGCTGAGTTCGGTTTGTCTTCTTTTCAGAGAAGAAAGTCAAGTCACATCCCCACTATCTGACCAGCAGTTTAATAAAAATTAATTGTTTTATTTATTTTTGAGGTCTCTCCTTCCAAATTTGTCTGGAACTAATAGGCAAGGGTACTGCTGTGAGAAAAAAAAGGAAAATAGAGGCTTTATAATACCAAGTTAGGGGAAAAAAAAAAAAAACAAAACAAGGAGGTGGCTCCTTCTAGTGGCTTAATTTTACCTATGTCTAGAAAACCAATCAAACTGCAGTTCTTTGACAGCATACTAAAAACTCTGCAATCACAAAGTCATAGCTTGAGATGCCGTCTGACACAACCATATCAATGTCCTTGTTCCTGAAATCAGCATCAGTGACACTGATGACATTTCTGATATTTGTATTTATCCATTCTCAAAAGCCTACAAGTACCCATGGTTACTTGGTCAGATGTGAGTGTTTCAA
>VZRE01007318.1:0-10133 GCA_013396775.1 Cephalopterus ornatus | reverse complement strand
CCCAGGAGATGATGCTTCCCAGGTAGCACATGTGCTTTGTGAGCATGAAACACACATGTAGCAATGCTGATCAATATTATTGACAGTATATTATTTTAGTGCAGTGTAGTATGGCTTTTAATGTGTAGGTATAGTTTTCAATAAAGATTAAACAATGATGACGCACATCGCGAAATGAGAGCAGTGAAAGACTCAAAAGTGATGTAGACAAAATGTTCCTCGTCCGTGTATAAAGGCATATAAAAAAGAACTTCCAAAAAGAAAATGTGTTCTAAGTAACAATACTTGTAGAGGGAGAACACACTTAAGAAATGGAGAGAGCAGTGTGAGGAAGGGTGTGAGATAAGATCCTCGGGATAATCTGGGATATGCAATTCCAGTCCAGGACGGGGGGTTTGTTTGTCAGATGCCCATGTAAGGCCATCTCTTAAGGACTTTTTCATTGAAGATTACACTGGAGACACAAGTATTTGGTATTATCCTGAATATCTCAGAGCTTTCCATCAGGATCAGTCATGACTCTGAAGATAATAAGAGGCCTGAGTGGAGTAGCAAAGAGAAGTTGGCAGTTTACAAACACCTGGATTGAATAGGGAAAGTTCAGGAAGAATGAAAGCAAGTGTATCTACATCACGAAAGAGACACATTTACCCTTCTCCTCACCAGCATTCTGCAGAGATCTGCTGCCAAATAGTGTGGGCCAAAGTTTTCATGTCCACTGAAAAAAGTAATTAAAAAAAAAAAGAAAGCCAGGCCCTTTAGTTTCCTCAGACTTGTCTGTTGTCTTAAACAATATTAATTTTAAAAAGACCAACAAAAGGCATTCCACCAAAATTTGTGGTAAGATTTTGTGCTGAGACACAAAGGTCACTGTGTTCATTCAAAGTTCATTTTGTGTTGCTGGACAAATACACCTGCAAAAATACTCTGCTGTTACCACATGAGGGAAAAGCCCTGTGCAGGGAATTCACCCTGTGCTTGTATCTTTGAGAGGAAGGACTTGGGGTAGTGCAGTGATCTGTGTCACAAAAAGGTCTTGCTTGCTCAAACTTTAGAGCAGACGTGTTTAAATTGTGTTCCAAGCCAGAACACAAGAGAAATCCAGAGAAATGTGTTTATAGAAATTGTGCTAATGGGCTCAGAAAATCACCATAATGAGTTGTGCAACTGTGATTTTAAGGTGCACGATTAAAACAACATTTGAATGCTTTTCTGTGCATATGATGCAGATTTTTCCTTGTCAGACTTTAAAAAGAACTAAATGCTATGTGAGCTACTTTTACAGCTGATCTTTAGGCTGATGATAGAACTTGGATGAAGTGTGGCAGTGCAGACATGGGTAAGAGCAGTATCTGGAAAAAAGGTCCCAAACACTTGCTGCGTAACACCTTTGGGACTAGGATGATGCGGATGCTTCTCTTTGAAGAAGGAGAGTGCTGTATGTATAGAAATGTAACAGTACTTGGTCCTCCTCAAGCTCTGGCATGCTGCCCATCAGTCACATCACTAAGAAGGCAGTGCCTGAGTGCTGGGAACTATTCGGAGTTTATGTTCAGAAACTATGCATCTGTTTGAGTTACTGTATCCGGAAGGAATTACTTAAAATGCTTATTTATGCAGTGTGTTCAATTGAGAATATTGATCCATTTTAGGTCAAAGTAACCCCTTTCTCATCCAGCTGTGTTCCCATAAAATGCAAGTGGTAGATTAACATTCTAGACTGATGGCAGAGGTAGTTTGTAGAAGAGTAAAATTATTTCTCTGCTAAGGTCAAAGTTTTAGATAAGGTTGTGAAAGTGCCAATGGAGATTTTTGTGGTAAAGGGATGGTTTGCTGTTTACAAGAGAAACCCTGCTCCAAAAACGTGCTGTTTTATTAGTAATTGAGACCACTTTTTGACAAGGATTGCCTTTTAGGGAATGCTCACTGAAGTTAGGACAGCGAACCTGACAAGGTCCTAACTGGTACTTACTGGTGGTGCTGCTGCTGACGGCAGCGGGGGATGGTGCTCTCAGGAGTCATCTCCACCAAACCACCCACCGAAGTCACCAGATATTATTCAGGTCAGGGTTCTGCTCTGATTGGGCATCAAGCATTAGTGGCACTGAACTACACTGTATCCTAAATAAAGACTGGTTTCTCATCGTATCTTGTAACTAATTGTCCTCTTTTTTTATATGTTTTGATGACAACATGGTTTATTCTTTATCTTAGGGACTTTTAACTATTTGAGTGGGATGCACCATTAATGTAAATATATATTTATTTCTTATAAATAAACAATAGAACAGTTGATTTTATCAGGGTGTTTGAATTTGACCCAAGGCAAAGATTGAGGCCATTACATCTGCTCGGTGTTGTTTGCTTTGTTGCTCCCAGCACAGATAATGATCAGAGAGTGCCTTGCATGTGGAAGGAATGCTTTTATTGCAAGGTCGGAATTTCAGAATTATAACCACTTGGGTTTTGTTTTTCTTACAGAGAAGAGCAAGGAGAATCCTCAGCAATTCGAGTTGGTTTTGTGACTTATAACAAGGTCCTCCACTTCTTTAATGTAAAAAGCAGCTTAGCTCAGCCTCAGATGATGGTGGTCACAGATGTTTCAGAAGTTTTTGTTCCTCTGCTGGATGGTTTCCTTGTTGACTTTGAGGAATCACGATCAGTCGTTACCAAGTAAAGTATAATCATTCCTTTTGAGACTAAGATGTGAATGCTTTATGATATGCATTATGCCTTTTAGTCAGCTGTGGTTGGGGTGTACATGTATCTGTGCAAATACTTCGGAAGGCAGCAGATGCTTCAAGGCCTTTTTCTCCACCTCTGAGGCAAAGAAATAGTGACAGCCATCAAAACTTGTATTATTTTTATAATATACATTTGCATGGAAAATGTCTTCCTGTGTGAAGACATGGTATGTTACAAGGTATGTTTGGAGATGATCCCAAATACGCTGCCAAGTTGAGACATTGATCCTTTCTCTTTCGTAGCTTGTTGGACCAGATTCCAGAGTTGTTTGCAGACACAAACGAGAGTGAGACCATCTTTGCTCCTGTTATCCAGGCTGGCATGGAGGCACTAAAGGTTAGAACATTCCTCTCTGGAAGAGAACCAGCTCCAAATTGGGTTTGTTAAAAGCCAGTCCCATCACAAAGGGAAAATAGGGAAAAAAGTCATTGTTTCCAGCACTAATCTGTTATTCTAACAGTTCTAGCTTTAGTCAAAATGAGAACATGGCAAGCATAACATCTGTTCCCACATTTTCTTATTGAGGGAAACCAGTCCCTAGAATCTGTTCTACACAGAAGGGATGTTTAGGAGAAGATGAGGAGCAGGAGTCAGTTTGTTGTTAAGTATTTGGGAGAAATAAAGAAGTGTTTAGTTACTGCGGCAGAACCAATCCATATTCTGGGTGTTTGCACAGGTACCCAGTCCCTGCATGTGTAAAGGGCAGGAAAGTCAGTATAAGATTGTGTAGGATATAGTTTTGCTCTGCTCCTTCTCCTGCTTCTGCAAAACTTCTTGTGCAAAACAGGATATTTATGAGTGTGACTGAACTAGGTGGGATTGGAGGGTTTCTGTTTGACAAGTTCTCACAGCTTGGGTACAGCTGGCAGTGACTCCACAGGCCAGGATGGTGCCCAGTCCCCTCCTGTATGTCCAGGACACCCCCTGAAGTGCTGACATTGCCCTGGAGCACTGCCAATAAACACACACCTGGGTCACCACAGGGTTTGTAGGGGCAGAACAGTGCTGGTTGAAAGGACTTGATTTGTCTGTCACCTTTGTATGAGTAAAGCATGAACTTTGAGTAGATAAGGTTGTTGGACCAAAATACACAACATTTCTCCAATCTGTTTGTTAAATACTAATTTAATTCATACTGCCAGCAGATAAGTGTCTGAATGCTTTCCCCTAATACTTGACTTGTACAAAACAAACCTAAGGGCTCTTAATTAAGCTTTCTATTTAGCTCAGTATTTTTAAGTTATAATTTGTAAGGATTTTCAACGGGAGTTATACATCTGCGTATACCTGTGCTCAAGAAAGCAATTCCTATCTAAAAAGAATAAAATAGATTTTGTTAATAATATATAGGCATTTCATAAATTTTGTCAAAAGCAGTGTCAGTAATTCTGGATGCACATCAGGACAAACAGGTATTTGGGAAGTCTTTCAGCCTCCAGCAGAATGCTTTTTTAAAGGAATTGAAGAAATTGGCATTCGTGATTAAAGGTAACTGTGCTGGAAGTATTAAGGGTGACATTTCATCTCTTTTAAAAGTAAGGTCTTGTTTCAGTTGTGTTTCTGCCATAGCAGAGGTAGCTAGTTATCCCACAAGAATGCCACAGCTTATTTTGAAATGTGGAATATCTGTATCCTGTGAGCATCCTAAGATCTGCAGGAGGAGTACCAAAGGTGATTTGTGTCTGTGGTCTCAGTATTTGTAGATGTGAATGTGGAATCTAGTACAGGAATGTAATTGTCACTCATCTATAAAACTGTATCGAACACTAGTGTTTCTGAACTGAAACAATTTTTCTGTTAAATTACATTCCCTTTTAATTTTATCTGATTTTAATATTTGTACTTTCTGATACTTGTTGCATAATGCTAGTATCCAATTGGAAAATCTCTGAGAGAGGTACTCCCAGTTCTGCCCATCAAGATTTTAGATTCCTCTGCAGAAAGTACTGTAAGAACATATCAGTCAACATACCTGTGTGCTGGAATAAGGTATTTACTGACAGAAAAGCCCCAGTTTGTCTGGGGACTTATTTCTGTCCAGTTTTGAGTTTCTGCATTATTTATCTATCTCTGAGGAACTTGATGAAAATTTACAGTGTTCTCTGAGAGACCCAATGTATGAATATTAGGCTTGTTAAAACTGCAATAATAAACAAACATGCCAATGTGGTATCTTTGAAGCAGGCTGCAGAACGTGCTGGGAAACTGTTCATCTTCCATTCTTCATTGCCAACTGCGGAAGCACCAGGGAAGCTGAAGAACAGAGATGACAAAAAACTACTCAATACAGATAAGGAAAAGGTATTTTCTACTCTGAGCTACCAGGAGACTGCTGTTACACTGATTTTCTCTAAGAGGGCATCGACCTTTTTTCATTGATGCCTCTTCAGTGATTAGTTCTCCGAGAACGTACTGAGGTGGTTCCCTGCAAACATGGGCAAGGGCGGCATGTTTTGATTGTAGCCATGACTCACTTCAAACTTCCTCTTCACCCTTTTGTCTTAACGTGGCCATTTGGGGCTTGTTTGGTACCTAACGTGATGACACTTGTATTTTTTATTCCTGTGCAGACGCTCTTCCAGCCCCAGGGGAATTGTTATGAGGCCTTAGCCAGGGATTGTGTGGCCAATGGCTGCTGTGTGAATTTGTTCCTCTTCCCAAATCAGTACGTGGATGTAGCCTCTGTGGGCCTTGTCACAATGTACACTGGAGGAACGCTGTACAAGTACAACAATTTCCAGGTCAGTGGTGCACGTTTCCTGCCTTTCGGATGGTAACACCTGGGGGGAAAACTGTTGCTTTCCATCTCATTTCAGTGTGTGCTTGGACATTTAACATAAAAGCAGAGTCTGGAAAACTTGCTTATCAACTCCAGGGGATAAAATTCACACTTAGAAATGACTGATCAGGCTCAAGTTTGTATCTCAAAACAGTAATAAGCTGGTTGGCATCTTAAAATCCTGCCTAGGCTGCAGGGTTAAGTGCAGGAATGGATGTTACTGGAGCTCTCTTGGTTGAACAGAAATTCTGGATGTGTGGGCCTAGTGGTGAGTGGTGGACACT
The DNA here is from genome assembly GCA_013396775.1 of Cephalopterus ornatus. Classification (NCBI taxonomy): domain Eukaryota; kingdom Metazoa; phylum Chordata; class Aves; order Passeriformes; family Cotingidae; genus Cephalopterus; species Cephalopterus ornatus. Next base: position 4,325 of record VZRE01007318.1, on the reverse strand, counting down.
TGTGTGTGTGTGATTCTGATAACAGGCAGCATAAGAAATCTTTCAGGGGACTTGAGAGGTGTTAAATGTGAACAGATTTGCTGGGGGGGCTCACGGGGAGGCTGCTGGGTCACTGCTGAGCTCCAGCTTCTGCTTCTGCTCTGCATTCACAGCTCGATGGCGACAGCCCCCAGTTCCTAAGTGACCTCAGGAAAGACATCGAAAAAAAGACGGGATTTGATGCCACAATGAGGGTTCGGACAAGTACAGGTACTGGGAATGAACATAAGCTTGAATGTTAAATACAGTGCTGTGCAGATCATATGTAAGGTCACGCTGTTTCACTTCATTATGTACGTCTTCAAAAGCAATTGAACAGACTGATGAAATGCATGGGTATGTGTATATATATATATTAATATATCTGTGTGTATATATATATACACACTCATATATTTATGTGTGTGTATATATGTGTGTGTATATATATATGTATGCACACACATCCTGTATATTCCTCCTTAATGAGTGGTTATCCAATCTGAGGAAGGCTTCTGATCACTATGCACACATCATGGACTGCAAGTACGTTATATTAAAAGGTGTTGCTGCTGGACAGTTGCATGTTCCTTATTTTCACGCTGCAGTGACACTACTATGTGTACTTTCCAAGCATTCTTTCATTCATGCTTACCTTAGATGCAAGTATTAGAGAAATGGACACACGCACACAGGCCAAGCCAACAGTGCAGGAGGTCTGGGGGGGTTTGTCACAGCTTTTCCCTCTCACCCAGCTGTCACTAATGCCATCAGCAAGGACAGTTGGTGGCACCCACTGAGGCTGCAAAGCCCTGAGAGAAAATGGTTCCTGTTTCAGCAAGTAATGTCAATTTTTTTTGCTGTTTTTAAATAAAATGCCCCATTTTCATCTGGCTGTAGGATTCAGGGCTACAGAATTCTTGGGAGCCATTTACATGAACAACACCACAGATGTAGAGATGGCAGCGGTTGATTGTGACAAGGCAGTGACAGTGGAGTTCAAACATGATGACAAACTGAATGAAGACACTGGAGCCTTAATTCAGGTAAAAAAAGTTTAATTATAATGTCATGAAATGGTGAGCAAGAATTTCTGCAGCCATACCAGAAAAGAAGTGATGGTGTAGGACTGATGGGAGCAAGGCACAACTTGCCATACCACCACTAATAAAAGGTGTGTTCCTCTACCTCTCTGCTACATGTTCTATTTAGGGACACCAAAATGCTTTCTAAAACACTCCTTGAGACTTTATCAGCTGTTTATTTTTTCCATTTTATTATAAATAAATTTATTTGGAGTACAAGATTCATCTCTACTTATATAGCAGTTGTTATTGCTGTGGCACTCCTTGTGATCTTCCTGTTCAAGAGCAGTTCTCTATTGCTAAACATCACTTCCAGTGCTACTGTAGGACTTTTTATAATTTTAAGATTAATAACTTCTATAATTTTTAATATACTTTCATAAGAACTACAGGTATGTAGCTGCCAGCAATACTGTCAGGCTGTGCTGGCTCCTTTTTATGCCTTTGATGCACCGAGTGGGTGGCTTTTGCCTGACAGCACCTTTTTGTTTCGCAATAAAAAGCAAATGGGCGTGGTTTGTGTGCGTGTTGCAGTGTGCTCTCCTTTACACAACGGTGAGTGGGCAGCGGCGCATCCGCATCCACAACATAGGCTTGAACTGCAGCGCCCAGCTAGCTGATGTCTACAGGACGTGTGAGACTGATGCACTCATCAACTTCTTTGCTAAGTCAGGTAAACTTACAACAGACCAATTGAGTTTGCTTTTTCACTTTGGGTGGAGCAAGGGGAAGGAAAGGGGGCTGAAGCGATTACCCAGTGGGAAACCGTGTTTTGTACCTTGCTCCTCCAAGCCTGAGCAACTCTTGAAGTTTGAAACTTTGAAAAGACAGTAAGTTCCTATTTTAGACAAACTGCCATAGAAGCAGTGCTGGTGTGTAGGTAACGCAAAGAACTGTGCAGGCACAGTAGTGGCAATGGACATCCTACCGTAGTGTTGGGGTTTGGTGTCTATAGGAGGGGCTAAAAACCAGCCAGCCCTCACGTCAGTGAAATCAGAAGCTACAGCAGATAATAGATACTTTGAGAGGCTGTGTCCATCTCCATGTACCAGGATCTTCTATTCTGTGTTTGTAGCTTTTAAAGCCATTCTGAGCCAGCCCCTGAAGACGGTGCGGGACATCCTGGTGAACCAGACCGCTCACATGCTGGCCTGCTACAAGAAGAACTGTGCCAGCCCCGCCGCGGTCAGCCAGGTAAAACCCACGCTGTCCTCCCCAGCCAGCCTTGGCCTCAGGTGAACCCCATCCCTGCACCATTAGTGCTGACAGAAAGGAACATCTCAGGGCACATTTGTCCTTCTCTTTCAAATGTAATCAATGACAGGTGGGATTAATGTTTGCACTTCGAGCACCTGGAAGCTGTTGTTCTGGAACAAAATGCAATGCCACTAATGACACGGACACCTATAATCACACAAAGGGGCTCGGCCAGTCTGGGTGGAATTACACACTGACTCACAAAGCCTTCCTTTTTAATTGTTGTTGAAGATGTTTGTAATATTCTGATTTTGGACAAGACTGACTGTTTCACTCATGTCCTGGTGATGTAACTTCACGGAAGACTCAGGCTTTTACATCCCATGCAGTGTCACCAATGATCACAAGCATGGGCAATGAATTGTTCATTGTTAGTAAGGCCTGAATCTGTCAGAAACAAAACCAAAACCACTTATTTTTTCCCCCTTAATTTTTCAGAGAATTCCCCTTTAATTTAGTGCCCAAAAATAGGCAGGAGTTACAGGGAGCTGAGAGCAGTTAAGACAATGAGTACGGTTTATGTGGCAAATACTCTGTGTCTGTTTTCTCAGCTGATCCTGCCAGACATGATGAAGGTGCTGCCCGTGTACATGAACTGCCTGTTGAAGAGCTGTGTGCTGGTGGGCAGAGCCGAAATCCCAACGGATGAGAGAGCCTTCCACCGCCAGCTGGTCATGGCCATGGGGGTGGCCGACACCCAGCTCTTCTTCTACCCCTGCCTGCTGCCCATTGTGAGTCTGGAGCGAGTGATAGCTTGCTTTTCCCTTCCTTTCCCTTCCTTTTTTCCCCTTCCCTTTTTCTCCTTTCCTCCTCTCCCTTTTTTCTTTCCTATCTTTCTCTTTCTTCCTTTTTCTTTCCTTCCATTTTTTTCTCTCCCTTCCTTTTTCTCTTTTTCTTTTTTCAATTTCTTTTTTCCTTATTTTTTATCCTTTTTTGTATTTTTCTCTCTATTTTCTTCTTTTCTCTCTTTTCTTTTTCCTTATTTTCCTATTTCTTTATTTTTTCTTTTACTTTTCTTTCCCTTTTCTTTCCTGTCTGTCCGTCTGTCTGTTCATCCGTCTGTCTGTCCATCCATCTCTCTGTCTGTCCGTGTGTCTGTCTGTCCATCTGTGTGTCCATTTGTCTGTCCGTGTGTCCATGTGTCCATCTGTCCGTCCATGGGTCCGTCTGTCTGTCCATCTGTGTGTCCATTTGTCTGTCCATGTGTCCATGTGTCCCGCCGTGTGTCCGTCTGTCCGTGCGTCCGTCCGTCTGTCCATCCATCTGTCCATTTGTCTGTTTGTCCGTGTGTCTGTCTGTCCATCTGTGTCCATCCGTCTGTCCGTCCATCCATCTCTGTGTCCATCTGTCTGTCCATGTGTCCGAGTGTCCATCTGTCTGTCCGTTTGTCCATCCATGTGTCCATTTGTCTGTCTGTCCATCTGTCCATCCATCTCTCTGTCCATCTGCCTGTCTGTCCGTTTGTCTATCCGTCTGTCCATCCGTGTGTCTGTCTGCCTGTCCGTGTGTCTGTCTGCCCGTCTGTCTGTCTGTCCATCTGTTTGTCTGTGTGTCTGTCTGTCCATTCATCTCTGTGTCCGTGTGTCTGTCCATCCGTCTGTCTGTCCGTGTCTGTCTGTACATCCATCCATCTATCCGTCTGTGGGTCCGTCTGTCTGTCAGTTTGTCTGTCCATCTGTCCGTCCGTGTGTCCATCCATCTCTATGTCCATCTGTCTGTCCATCTGTCTGTCCATCCATCCGTGTCCATGTGTCTGTCCGTGTGTCCATCCATCTCTCTGTCCATATGTCTGTCTGTCCGTCTGTCCATTTGTCTATCCATGTGTCTATCCATCTGTCGGTCTGTCCATGTGTCTTTCTCTCTGTTTGTCCATCCGTGGGTCCATCCATCTCTGTGTCCGTTTGTCCATCCATCCATCTCTCTGTCCATTTTTCCATCCGTGTGTCTGTCTGTCCATCTGTGTCC
>VZRE01007313.1:0-129916 GCA_013396775.1 Cephalopterus ornatus | reverse complement strand
GATCTTTGTACTGTTCTTCAAGTGACTGTGCAACATCTATATTGAGAGAAATAGCCAGGTTCATTGAGACACACATTCCCACTCTTGGACAAACAAAATATTTACTTATTTCCCCTTTCATGCCCAACAGTTACCTCCATCCCCCCATTTATATGCTTACTAACAATTGAGCACAGACCTATGACACACTGGCAGTGGTACTCACTGAACAAGTTGAAAGGAACACAGGAAAGGGATGCCAGGCTAGTTACAGGGTGAATTATCTGGGCTCTTAGTATTTCCAACCTCTGAGAAACTGCCTCAGCTACTTTTCACTCTCAGAGGCCACAGGGACTGCTACACCAGACAAGCAGTAATGTTGTCAGAAACACAGATCCAGATACTCAGTTGATGTCAGTCAGGGCTTTTCTGCTGACTTCAAAGTGAATAGCAAATTTAATGTGCGTTTGCAGTGAATAGGATATTGAAATTCTTCAGTGCTGCTTAGTTTTCCATCCTCAGGCTCACCACAATCAGGAACTAGAAAAGAGATGAGGCTTTGTACAGCATTGATAAAACCACAGCAAATATATCACAAAGCTTTGGCCCTTGAATGCCATTAACTCATAGAGAAGCTGGAAGGAGTTGAATGGAAATCAATAACAATGAAGGATCTCTAACAGATGGACTTTGAAGAAAGTCAGTATCTTCTTTTGTTACACATGAAAGACAAGAAATGTCATTAAAATAAATAAATTCATTACAGCCTTATAGCAAATCAGTTTCTCTCTGTCTCTGCCTCGGAACAGAGCTTCTCCTTAGGAATTAACTTTCTACTACAGCTCTAAATAAACAGCACGTATATCCTCACACATTCCCTGCCCTGTTCTTCATAGATAAACAATCTGAACAGGAATGAAATGAGAGACTGAGATGAGTCATTGGTTTCACCACTCATTCAGATCTGTTCATTGTCTAACCCCCCCAAGTGTTCAGTTGATTCAATTTATTATGAAATTCCAGAGGTGTGAATGGCTGGACAATAGCTTAAGGATTCTTTGCCTCTGGATGACCTCTCATTACTGAAGTGTAGCATGGTTCCACATGGGCCAAGAACAGAATTTCACAGAAACTAAATTGAGATTGAATATCCTTCCAAAAAGGTTTGCTGTAGCATAAAGAACAAATCATACACCTTTTCACAAGAATTCTTGACTCAGGTTTACAGTTTGTGTCAAGCTAAGTTGACAGCCTTTGCTTCTGTTTGATCAGTGTGAAGCTATCCTCCTGCAGTGCAGCTATCCTTAAAAAGTCATACTGAAATATATAAAATGTCCTGCTCTTGATCTTATGGCAATTAGTTTTTGAGGGCCTTTCTGATAGCAAATGGAAGGAAAAAAAAAAGATAAAACAAATTTTCTGAATAACTTCATGAAAACTGTGGTCAGGATTTTATACTGGAGTAGTTTGGAAAGTCCAAAGAGAATACGTTAATGCAACTAAAAACATTTAATTAAGAAACTGTTAACATGCAGGTATCGGGGAGGTAAGGATGATCTCTGGTTAAGCATAATACTTGGACCTTAAGTGATCTGTGGCCTGTTCCTCACTGTGCAATGTATTTCCTGTGCAAACCCAAATGGCTTTAGAAGTACCTTCATTCCAGGTATTAAGTCGGTATTTTCTCAGCCACTTCTATTCACGCTTCAAGCTATGTACATCTACAGTGTGTTTCACAATAGGGGACAGATTTGGAACAGAGGAAAGATGGTGTCTCCAAAGCAGGTAATACTATTACAGGCAAGTGGCACCAACACATTTCATCAGGCATTTATGTCTACAAAATCTTCTCCAACCGGAAGAGGGAGATCTGTGGTTTGAGATCTCTGGACCAACAATTCATATGAGTCACTTTGGGTGGGCTTAATTTGCACTTAATCATCAAAACCTGTACTGAGGTTCTGGGTAGCACCATTATGCACAGTCAGATATCTTTGGCTCTCCATGATGTAGGTTTTCCTGCTGTCACGAACCTCCACCCTCCACGAGCTCTTTATAGTATATAAGACGGCTGGGCATGAAGATGGAAATGGAGTCGTGATATAATGAAGTGTGGTGCCTGATACTATCAGGGCTTTTAATATTAGTCTCATTGCTGCAGGGTTTAAGCACTTCCAGCTGAAGTTGGGTGCTGGCATCATCCAACTGTCTGATAGAGAGACCTGCAGGCAAAGTTGTGGTTATAAAACTTGAGATGAGCAGATCTTCTATCTGTATAATGAGCTAATTAAAAATTAATTTAAACATAGTCTGTATAAAGTGCTGAAGCATATGATGTGGGGTATAATCCTATGCTGGATTTGACAACTCACAGCTGCTACTGCATATTCAGTGTTTTTGAACAGAATGATATGTTCCTTCTGCCAGACTCCAAAGAGAATTTTCCCTCACTGAGGACTTGAGGATCTGACTCCAGGATGCAGCCTGAATAGTTAGTCCATGTCACGATTTGCAGAGATAAGAGCTCAGATTTAGAGCTGGTTTGACTGTGTTTGCACAACCACGATGTTTCTTAGACTAAGCAATGTACTAGAAATCAGGCATGGATACATTCGCTGTCCTTCCACCATTCATGGTTCCACACTTCCTCATGCTGCACCAGCTTGTGTGTCTCAGCACTTTCAGTCTTGATGCACCCATAAATAGGATGAAAATATCTGTATTGGCAATAAGCATGAAAGGTTTTCGCCTGTAAAGCATATTGGCCCCTGGAAACAATGTGGAAAGCTGAAAGGCAAGCTCTGACTGCTTTCCTCTGCTAGTGAGTCTCAGCTGGGACACAGATATATGAAGTGTTGGGAGGTGGGGAAGCAGAAGTCAGGGTGGTAGGAGTGCACTCAGGAAGCCATGAAAGCTGAAAGAGTTCCTACAATTTTTGCTCTCTTCTTGGACAGGTGTCTACCACAAGCCATAACTGAAAACCTGCCCCAATCACGTGCTAGTTACTGTACTGCAGAGACACTGGAACTCATGGATACTCCAATCTCTGCTCCCAGCAGCCAGGCCAAACCTATGATAGCAGGGTGCTGCTTCCAAAATCAACTAGAGGAAGAGTTGTTCCCTTGCTTATTTAACAGTGATAATGAAATAGCCTAGAGTGAGCAAATACTGCAATGGACTTAAAAGAAAATCTGTTTTGGTTTGAATGAGGACAACTGAATGGTTGTCTTGGCTTGAAGACTGAAATCCATATCAACATGAGTCCAGCTATATGAGGCAAGATAGGAATAAAAGGATTGCTTCTGAGTATTCAATGTGATAATTTTTGAATCTGCAAACAACCACTATCACTGAAGTTCACTAAACGTTGGTATGTTGGTAGTTTGTTTACTGTGTTAGTAAATAAAAAACTTTCCTTCTTGCCTAATAAGCATGTTAATTAATCATAAAGAGATATAGCCTAGAAACACAATTAGGTAAGAATTATGCACGGCCACACTTACTTTTGTGGTATTGCCAGGTAGAGAATCACTGTGAATCTTGATAGGAATAACCTCAAACAGTCTGAGCAAAACAGAAGAGCAATTATGAAATAATTCCTTTATCCTGCCAGTGTTCTCAAAGTAAAAAAGGCATAGGGGTGCCAGGACTCTCTCTGAGTTGCAGTGGAGGAGCCCAGGGATGGTGAATCTCTTGGAATAAAAAAGAGAACCATGAACAATAGCCTATCTGACCAAGACACACAATATTTAATTTGAAAAAGAGCCTCCCATTATTCCCTTAAAAACTCATTAGTAAAAAATTAGCATAGAATAAACCCATTGTTTTACTGATTTTAGCCAACTACTGTGTATTGCTCATCGGATTCTCACAGGAGTTCACAAAAGGTAACTTCCCATTAAAGGGCGCATCTATATGTTTCATCAGTAGTACTGTGACCAAGCTACCTATGTTTTGTGCTATCTACAATGATTTTTCATAAAATTTCAAACCAATATAAAAATAGGGTTTTTTTATTTTTCCAGCATACTTATGTATATATCCAAGATGAAGACCATAATCATTAATTACAGCCCTCTATCCCAAAAGGACACTCCATAGAAAGGCCAGAGTTCATCTACCCAAGAGATGGGATTTCTTGTGGGCTTTTCAAGACTTCTTTATGAAGAAGTAACACTGAAAACAGTAACACTAAGTTAGACTAAAAACCTTAGAATCTTTTGTCCTATGCTCATAGTGCATTTTTGTTTGCTCTATCATAAAGTGGAATAACATGTATATGATATTAGAGAGATGACCACAGTACAAGAACATATACAGAGCAGAACACAGAAGAAGAGATTGCATAAAACCCTCCTTCCCAACTGTTCCTCACACACACATGCCAAAGGTTTGGTAGTCCTGACAAGGAGCTTAACATTTACCAGATGAGACCTGATTGATGTGTTCCCTGTTGGAACTGGTCAAATTTTTAATGATTGCCTGTTACAAAAGGATGAGAACCAATACATTAACTGTTGAGCACAGTTAAAAAACTAAATCTCTTCATCATCAGAAGTAATACTCTCATGTCCTGTATCTCACACTTCAGACTGCTCTTTTGCATGTTTCCCTTATCACATGTATTGATTGGTACTTTGTACAGCCCATTCTTTAGTCATTTCTCCATGAAAATAAGATCTAAAGGATGACAAAATACACACCATGCCTATTCCTTCCTGACAATTTTACACACAGAGAAATTTTAGTCAAAAAGAAATCCGAATACCTGAATTCTCTGTTTGAATTTTTACACAATGATGGTTAAAGATGTACTGGGTTTGCATGGCAAGGTTTTGGCAGTGGGGGAGGCTACAGGTCTGGCTTCTGTGAGAAGCTGATAGAAGCTTCCCCTATGTCTGACAGAGCCAATCCCAGCTGGCTCCAGGACGGACCCATTGCTGCTCACTAGCAAACATGCTAATGCTTCTGGGACAGTGTAGTCAAGAAGGGGTAAAAGAACCCTGCACAAAAGCAGCTGCGAGGGAAGTCAGTCAGGGTCCACCCACTACAGAAAAAATCGCCAGGAGATGTCTGGAGTTCTCTTGCAGTCCAAACTGTTCAATATAGGCTTATCACAACAGTTTGCCACAAGGAATAAGCAGAGCAAGATTCCCATAGCAGTTAACTCACGCTCAAGAACAACTTTGAAAATCCACAGTTCAACTGCCAGAAATGGAGTTTCCCCCAATCTTTTTATTTTGTGCTTCATCTGAAAGGGAACATTAACATTATTTTATAGCAGATTTCTTTTTAGGCTGTGTTTAGATACTTGGAGAGCAGCTGAATCTTGTGTAGGGTCCATGCAGCAATGACAAGAGGTTTGAGGTAGAACTTGATCAAAGACTGTTACATGTTTCTCAGGCTCACTTTCCATAGCCTATTTTCAAATTAAAATCCTGCTTAGAAATACTCCTTCAGCTTATCTTTTCAGAATATCCTTGTATGTGACGAATCCAAAGCACACAGCTGCCAAGAATAGTCTTTTAGTTTTCACTTGCAGCAGTGCCATTCTGGCATACTGGGAATGTAAAACAACAGAAGTATTTACAGGGAAGATTTTAATTGTTTCAATGGATTGGGCCTTTTTATTTTGCATATTTCTATACACATTAAGAATGTCTACGTGCTTCTTTTTTCTTCTCACTTGCTGACAAAACCATCTAACAGATTGGGGCCAAAATGGAAAGACTATAGATGCAGCTACAGTAAGGATGTGATTTTGTGGTCAGCTTCATCTAGCTAAACTTTGAAGTACTACTGAAAGGGACAAACCTTCCTTTCCACGACCTCACCTGTCTGTCCTCCATGCTTTGTGTCAGCACATGTAGTTGCATGCCTCAGCAGTCAGCCAGATCCAGTTCCCAGTGCAGCTGCACAGCTGGATGTGTGCTGCTGCTGACACAACACAAGGACAGGGGACACACACCCTTTCACCAGCTTTTTGAAGTTTAGAGAGAAACTAGCCATGGCTGATACAAAACTACACCCAAGTATCACCACTTTTTGGTGAAGAAAGGAAACAACAGATTCCCATGTTATTTGCTGCACAACAACAAATCCAATTACTGATAAATAATTAGCATTTGAGATACCTGCATTTACAATACCATGGTCATTGATAATAAAAATGGAAAGAGATATGTCAGAAATTTTTGTTTCAAGAGGTCGGACAATAAATGGAAAAATTAAACCAAATTAAATGAAATTGTAATAGAAGTTCTATGGACAAGGAACTGTGAGGTTTGAACATTCATTTTTAATTACTTTCATCTTCATCTCAGAGACTACTTCCAAAATTATATTTAATATTGGTGTCATGCTAATTAGCATTACATGAAAAGCTGGCTTAGCAGGCAGATCTAAACCAAATGGTAGAATGGAAAAGGCAATATGCTAGTGGCTTCAACAGAATTTGGATGAAGCCTTTAACGTTTTAGTCTTCTGTTATCCATCCCCCACTGTCTGCTAAATACACAAGGAAGAGAGCAAAAAAACTTCAAGAGGTGTAAAAAGACAAGTCTAGGAGACTACAGAATGAGTAGTGCAAAGTCAACTTTTTTTCAGAAACAGACATTCTTACTATTGAGGAAAAATTTAAGAGTAATTTAAAGAGAGTAATTTAAATCCATACCAGAAGAATTAAACACTATGAGGAAAAAGTGGCAGTTTCCTCTACTGCAGTTAGCACTAGCCATTATCAGTGCCATGATACCAGTTTAGATAGATCACCACTCTGATCCTGAGCGACAACTTCTATCCAGCTCACTGCCCTTCACCTCAGCACCAGTGGCACAGTGTCACAAGCCTTGATTCTGCAAGACATCAGGTTACAGACATCAGAGCTCTGTTCTGCAGTAGGACATACAACAGCAGTTCCCACGGCTGTCACGAGGAGCTGCGTGGATACCTATTGCCAGGAAGGGTGGGGTGAGAGCACTTGGAATGCAACTACTGAAAGTTCAAGTCAACAGGTTTGGAAACTTGGCAAAGACAACGCAGACAAATAACTCAAGGTTTGCAGGGCACCTTCGTGACTGGTATAAATCAGATGAGTCCTGCTGAGTTCAAGAGAACTTGCCAATGACGACAGATAAGCACCCACTCCTTTGCAATGCGCCTCTGAATCCTGGTATCTGAACTGCTTGGATCTCATCCAGCTTTCCAGTGTTTCCTCTAGACCAAGAAGAAAACCATGCAAAACATTCCGCCATTCTTAACACAGTGAAAAATAAAATCACATTTGATCATGAAAGTGATCTTCCATTTTTGCACATCAGCAAAGATATGAAGAGGAAATGTTAAAAAAAAATAAGGAACTTCCTCTCCTTCTTTCAAATCCCCACCCTCTAAGTGGTTTCCTGCTGCTGACAGAAATGAAAGTCAGGCCTGGATGAATCCAGCAGAGATATCCAGAGGCACCAGGGCAGTGCTTGGCCCCTCCCAATGCCACACCGCAGTTCAAAGCCTTGAAAGGCTGTAGAACTCCCATCGGGCTGCAGTTCAGCTCCCCAGCCGAAGAGCCAAATACCTAGCAGTGTACTCTTTTCTCAGTGCTGTCTCCACCAGAGCAGTAGGTCCTCTTCCTCCCTTGCCTTCTACCAGTATAGTCACATACTGCCCTCATGGCGCACAAATGACGAGCAGCACCTCTGCTCCTCCTGCTCATTAAACCTCCAGCCACAGGTCAGTGCCAGCCAAAGCTCTTTATTTGCTGAGCTTTACAGACTACTTCTGCCCCAGTTCCCTTTCCATGTGCTTGCTTTGACAGCTGTTTTTCTACAAAAAAAAGGTTGTCATAAAGATTTTTGAGACAATGGAGCCTTTAGTAAATGGGAGCCTTCACGATATCAGAAAGATCAGACATCGTGCCTTGAGATGCGATGTCGGTCCATGCATGCTGTACACACGCAGGTCAGCTGCACAATGTATGCACTGCTGTGCCCTATGCTGAAGATAGCAAAACTGCTTTCCTGTATAGGCACAGTAGCTTTTTTCCTAGCAGCCACTACCACCTGTGACAAAAAAGCACCCAGCTGATGTGAAATAATGGAGGAAGCTTTTCTGTAAGATTTTCATGTGGAGCATAAGACTAGTGGGCAGTTAGAGAGGACATTTGCCAACTTCTTCACTGGCTGATGGGATTTGGAGATGTGTCCATGTTCACACTCAGACCTCGCAGTCTGCAGGCCTACTGATCAAAATAAGTGTGAAATAAAGATGTAAAATACAAATCAAACAAATAAGTCAAAAGCAAATCAAACCTTTTCAAAACTTTAAAGTGTTCCATCCAAGTTGATGTTCAGTCCTTAGCAGAGCAAGGACTCAGCTACTGTTGATTTAGCCAATATTTTCACAAGAGCAAAAGATGGCTCCAAATTGCAAGACCTGGCTCTATTAATATCACCTTCCAAAACAACTGAAATTGTCAAGTATCTGGTCCAGCCTGTTTCACAAAGGCAGGCAGGGCTCAAACTCTGCATAGAGATTTGAATTTTACTGTATTTCAGGGTTGATGATGAGATGGTTCAAATATGGAGTTCTAGGCTTCCTCTGGTATATCTTCAGTAAAACAAACTCCATCATTTTCCCAAGATGGAGTTGTGGTGTGTGCTGTAGGGCTGGGAAGAGAAAGGAGTAGAGGATGAGAAAGAAGTTCCTCATTCTTCCCTATTGCCCTTCTTCCTGTTTTCATGTCTGTTTATTCAGAGGATTGTCTTTCCACAAGCAAACAACTAGAAACAAGCTCACTCCAAACGTATGTTGTCTCATGTTTCAAGCACTTGCTCTGTTCTTGCTGAATGTTTAGTTACAGCATGAAAAATGGATATGTGGAATGAAGACATTCCCCTTTGACTAGCACATTTGCAGAAGGTATGTCAAGGATCTGAGGCAAGGGGTATGGGCAAGCTTTCAAGAAAGTTTTTTCCCCCCTTCTCCTTTGCTTGCTTATTGGAAGAGCAATAAATATCAAGCAGACAGACCCTTCTCACAGTTACAAAGCCTACCTGTAACTGAGCTGGATAATTAGCAGCCTTGAAGATGATATATGACTTTCATTACCCTTTGGGACTTGAGACTAAATGAGGACAGAGCTAATTGCCGTGCAAAGCAGTTTGGCATGAATGAGAAAAATGCAGGCGCTGTCTCCTGCCAAAAAAGGGCCCTATTGCTGCTCTGATCTCATGGCTGGTTTTTGCCGCAGGAGTTCACTTGGTGTCCATAAATCATGGTCTGCTTACAGCTGAAACTGCACTGAGTCATCAACATGCAATAAGCTGAGTGACAGATTCCAGCCTGACTACATTAGAACTTCAGACTTAGTCCTCCCCCCACAACACTACCCGTACTTAACAGAAAATTAAACCCAGACTACACAGACATGAAGGCTGTGAGAAACACAAGGCTTGTTTACTTGACAATAGTTTTTTAAGACTGATGTTTCCAGGAAATAACATCATGCATTTTGAAAGGGTAGAGGGCCACAAGTACTGAATTTATAAAATGACCCACTGCTATAGCATTTGGTTCCTCCTCATGTAATTGTCGATTAAAATGTATTACTCTCCTTTAATGACCTAAAGTGGCACTTTGTCATCTCAGTTCTTATGGAGATAGATTTAGTCAGCTAACCGAGAAAATATTTTGCTGCTCTTTAAAATTAGGCCAGAAGAACCAGAAATTTGATTGCACACCTGCTTCCAAAGTGACCTGGGGCATATTAACACCCATATTGTACCCTTAAGAAGTGTGGGCTTCTGGGGAACTAAACCATCAGTGCAAAAGAGAGCCCTTGAAGATACTCTCTCCTCTCCCAGTTCTGTTTTACAGAAGATCTTTTGCTTTTCCCTAAAGGTATCTTAGGTCTATTTTTTTTTTAACTGGAAGAGATTGTGCTGAATTTGCAATATGGTATCCTGTCAGATCGTAATCAATTAGCCCACATCAGCTCAGTATAAGGCAGATACCAATTTAACTCACAGAGCTAAGCCTTCTGATTTTCTCTAAGGGCAGTCACATAATTCATTCTTTGTAGTGCCAAATTATATTTGACATTTAATTTAAAACTCAAGGTACCATAATGCAAAATCTCACTAAAAATAATGGTGATAAAGCAGAGGAACATTTCATTTGACAGTAAGGATTTTTTCAGCTTATTTATTCACCCAAACTTTTCCCCTCACCCACCTTTCAAAGCCCCAAGCTCAGGAGTCCTGGTTATCCAGACAATCACTTTTAGGTGATTTTTGCCTCCACAGGTGCTTGCATCCAGTAAAGGGAGACTTGAAGGTGAAGCAAACAAGCTGGCTGCTGGTCACCTTTTAGTGGGTGAGCTCTCCTCTCCTTCCCTCCCCTCGTCAACACATAAGTTCAACAACTTTTCACATAGTCTTGCTGCTGTAGCTGGTAGAAAGAAATGTTTCAATAAAGTGGCTGGGCTAACCGGAATGGTTGTGTGTGGACTTGGGGAAGGGGGAGTCAGCCTGAAAAAGCTGAGTTTCTTACTTTTAGATGACCCAACAAGAAAAAAAAAAGTTTACTGGCTTCCTTCACCATCCTCTGCCACGCAGTAACTCCATTCACAGCAACGTGGCACAACGGAAGTCTGTTGGTTCATGAAGCATGCCTAGACTCTGACAATGCTAGTTCATGCATACATGATAATAACAACCTGAGTTTCTTCTCCTTTCTTGAACTGTGCGACACACTGTGGATGCATAGGAAGTTCTAGCCATGGGCTCCGTCAGCACTTCCAGTAACAGTCAAACTCTAATAAAAATACTACTTGGAAAAAATGTGCAGCTGTCCCTGTCAAGGTGAGTGGCTTGTACAGACTGACTATTTCTGCTGCTAGTGTGCAACATGCTAAGCAGCCAGTGATTTGCCTGGCTAATCCAGAGCAGCTCTATGAGAAGAGAAAGTAATGGATAACAGCAGGTATTGTTGAGATAATAGCATATAGCAATGAGTAGGTTGGTAGTGCAATCCTCCTGAGAGTGACTCAACTTCTGTCCTGTCAAAAAACAGCTACTACTTTACAATAAAAAGAAGCAAATGTCTAACGTTCTCATCCTTTATGTGCCAGATTAGCTCTTGGGGAAAAAAAAAATCATCACTGGTCGCAACATGCTTCACAACATAAGATGGATGACTTGAATTCTGGGATGTTAGGTCTTACTGTGTATTTCAATCCCTTATTGAGATGAATACAGTCCAGGGCTAAACTCTGATAATTTTAGAGTGAGCCTGTAGGCCTCAGGTTAGGTATTCTTGCTTTATTTCACTTTTGCATCTAGGTGCACGCATATGCTACTGGGAGTGAAGCTCACAACTTTGCCCATGTGAACTGATCCATTTCTTTTAGTACTTGCTATACATTTATGCTATAGAATACACAAGTTATTACCTGGGGTATGAATTATGGATAGGAAATAAAGTTGCTGTGTACCAGAGTGAGAGAGTACATTACCAGCATACTTGGAAATGAAAGAAACTGTATTTGATGTTGATACAGTGTGGCTGTGCAACAGGTTTAAATTAGTACAACTCTGAGGGCATAACATTGCTGTAAGATTTTCCTACATTCCATCAAATTCCATTGTGGAATACAAAAATAAAAACAAAAAAACTTCTGGAAAAGCAATGCTTCAGCATTATATAACACAGACAGCTCTTTTCTATGGAATGTATCCTGTAATTCAGCTCTTCCAGACTTCCTGAACTGAGACTGTATCAAGACCTTTATTTTCAATAGCAAGGATTTTGGTTTTTAATTGTATGGGCAAGAATACCTTTCACAAGTCTAGCTAATTGCTTTCTTAATCTTTTATAATATACTCCGGTGAAGAGGTCCACAGTTTATTAATAATTTTTATGTGAAAAAGTACTTCCATTTGTTTAAGCACTATTAACAATTTGAAGAAACAGAGATTAAGTATTCCCTATTAATTTTTCATACAATTTAAGATGGTATCAAGGAACTTTGCAGCCTTCACACCTGTATTTCTAAGCCCATTTTGCTTTACCTCTTCTCATATAGAAATCTTTCCAGAAACTGGCTCACTGCTTTTACCTTTTTTAAATATAGGGTAAATGTATATAGGGTCTTTTTAAGCTGAGGGCAAGGTATGCTTTTTAAGTACCTCCTGCTACTTGTTATAGATTCATATCATTCACTTCGTATTCAGTATTGTCCCAGAACTTTTTGCAGTTGTGTAGGTACACCTATAACTGCTCACCAACTTAATAGCAGTATTTTGGCACACAAAAATACAAGTGCACAAAATCTTTATAATATTTACACCAACTAAAGATTTTGCAACAAGTTCTTCAATAAATTCAGCTTGACAAATATTTTTTTTCAGAAAGGAAATTAAGAAAGTACTCATGCAATTGTATTACTGTAAGGAAGCTGGATCAGCTAATGGCCATTTTAGTAGCCTATTTGTATCACTAAGTTTTTACTATTGCAGAGACAGAAGCTTTAAAAACAAGGAATACTTTAAAATTGTAGTAAAAAGTGCACAGTCAGTAAATACCTAGATTGGAAATCTGACATCTTGTACTATTAAGCATCTTTAAATGGAAGTGAAGGGATAAGGGAATTGACTGAGATTTCAGACCCTCTGTTACTTAAGTTGGTTCCAAGTTTTGAGAACTTAAACAATTTCACTGAAAAATAAATACATAAATAAGAGTCTAACTTAAATTTATCTTTTCTGAAGGTCTTAATCTCTTTTTATACATAGGATTTAGCATTTTGCTTTGCAAGTAGTCTATCAAATATGGGGAACTGAGTTCAAAGTCCTTGCATTCAGTAAGGAGCTGCTTTTTAATTACTGTGCAAAAATATTATTGATAAAATCTCCTTATAAATACAAACAGAAAACTAAATCATAGAGTAGGAAGCCATAAGGAGTGGAATGCAGAGAGGATAGAAAGAGGGGATACAAATGATCTTATGACACACAGTCTAATTTCTTGAGAAAATTCTACTTCAACTTACAGCGATGTAAAGAAGGCCCAGAAATCAACTTGTTTCCTCCTCATTTAAAATACCGACGGACAAATAGATTAGGGTTTTTTTGAATCCCTTATGATACAGGATTTTATAATTAATAGCACAAACATATTTATCACCATTCTTAATTATGGATATTTGGGCGAAAATTCAGCCAGCTCTATTCTGCTCCAACTTAAATTTAAATTCTTCCCAGCTCCATTGTGTAATAACTCTCCACATAATTTAAATCTGTGTTTGAACACAATTCTGGATTCTTATCATATCTGTATTGAGAAGCATTTTCAAAAGCACAAACAGCAATCACTTAGAACAATTTGAATTCCCTGGCTAGTGTCTGTCCATCCAATCTGAGGAGCTGTAGTACCTTATGTTTCTTATCACTGACCAAAATATTTCTGAAATTCCAATTTAATTAGCGCTGCAATATTCCAAGTACTGTAAGAAGATAAACCCTGATTTTCAAATGGGATAAGCAGGGGTTGCTGCTGCTCCACATGCAATAAAAATAAATTCCCTAGACGAAACCAGTAAACTTTAATTGACAGATACCAAAAAATGAAAAATAAAGGCCTTTTAAAGGCCTTTTTTTTTTCTTTTTTTTTCCTCACTTTATAGTTTAGGAAACAAAAGCTGAGAGAGAACAAATGTTTTTCCCAAGATTGCCAAAACTAGGCAAAACAAGGACAAAAATTGAATCCAGATTTCTTCAGACTCATTATGGATCCTGTATCACAGGACCATTTTGCTAGTAAATGAATGGTAATCACAACCTGACCAGCAGCCTACCGAATTCAACAAGAAGAGCTCTTGCTATTTCCAAAGGGGATTTTGATCAGAGTTCATTGGTTTACTCAATGAATATAGGCAAAAGAATCCTGCAGCTAGAATAAAGCTGAAGATGTGCCACAGCAGACTTCTTTTTTAAGGCATCTCTAATTCATTGGCCATGAATAATATAATATTCATGGAGTCCCATCTGGTGTTCAGTTTTGTGTATAAAAATAGTTTGCATTGTTGGTCCAATAATTCCAACTGAAACTGGTAAAGTGATATACAGGTCCTTGAAAAGAATAGTGGCATAAAACAAAATAACCAATTGAATAAAGGAGAAAAAATAAGCTTGCTTTAGTCTGTAAGGAATACAACTGATGCCTTTTAACCTTACACATAAGTTCCACACCATTGCTTTTTAAAATCAGCTGAAAATCATTTAAAATCAAATTGATTTTGGCTTTTACATTCAGATGCACTTCAGCTTTTCATTTACTGGCGTATACAAGTAATGTCTTCAGCCAACCTGTGTTTAGAATGGGTTGAAAATCTGTTTGTATGTTCACATGCTTCTGGAATTTTCTCATTTCCATTTCACTCAGACCCAATCATGATCAGATTAACTTGCAGGGGAATATGTCAAGAGGCTGATTTCATGGGTGTTTTAGCAAAGAAATGGTTCCTAATGTAGTGAAACATTTTTTGCTTATAAAACATTGTCTATTGCCCATTTTGTGTCAATAAATGGGAAGACAGATAATCAGAACTATTCATATGTATTCTGAAGAGCTCTTTTCTCCATCACATGTAGACCCATAATCAATCACAAAAGAACTGTAAAATCACAGGAAAATACTTCCTAGTTTATATCTGCTCCTTTGCATTAACAAAATCTGGACTATCTGTAGCTTTCCATGTATGGAGTGGTAGGGTAGGCTCCCGAACTGGACACTCTTCTGTTCACCTGCTGCCATCCAACTGTGGATCATTTGGATTGGATAATTGCTATTTGAACTGACATTTAGTCATCCAGTCTGAGAGAAAATATGCTGAAATGATGCAACATAACACACTATCAAGGCTGTAATCGGACATAGAACACCTGCCATTGACTTGGCTACAAAGGATAAAATGCTCTGAATTGCTTTGTTTTCAACATTCTCTTCCCCGTACTCCTCACATGTCCATCTTTACTTAATTTGTCACTGATGCTTTAAGGAGAGAGGAATGGCATGGTTGGAGAACAAGAAAATGTGAAGCAGATGCTCAAGTTCTATAACTGACTCTGTTGGTGACTGGATAAGCTGTTTATAGCATTGTATCAAGTTCATTGATCTAGATGGCTTAGTTTTAGGTTTCCAGTGAGAAGATGTACACTGTCTGGTTTCCACTGTGAGTCAGTAATTCAACACTTATCTTCAAAAAAGAGTTAGAATGAGTCTGCAATTAATGTGGTAAATATGCCTCAAGCTCTGCATCTAAAAACTCAACACTTATAATTAAATGGTATCAGTAAAATAGTGACGGTAAACTCACAGAAACTCAATTTACTTGCCTGTAAATGAGAAATTAAAAATGCATCATGAGGAGAGATGCTGTGAGTTCAATCAAAGCTTTAAAGGCCTGTGCAAATCTCAAATATGAAGTAAAAAATCCATGTGCAAATATTACATTGCAGAGATGATGAAGGGGAATGGAGTGGGAGGTTATATAACCTGATAATATCAAGGATCTGAAAGAGCTTAAACTATTTAGCTATTCAGCAGTGAAAAGAAGTCAAGGAGGATCACTGCAGACAAGGACTAGAAAGACAATATAGACACTGACTTATGCAGGCTGACATTCCGCTTCAAAGAGTATTAGCAATAGAGAGTGGTTACAAAACTATAAGTCTTTAAAAACATGTCTGATTTAATAAATATTTACTAAATTGTATAAGAATTGCCTGGCATCAAGCTATAAATATTAAACTGCAATGTAAATATTAAAAGAATGATGTTTTTTTCAAATAATCAATTTAAGATTATAAGATTTTTGGATTAAACATAAAAAATAATAATAAATTATCCCTGAGAGTCAAACAAAAATCCTGACAGTTAGATTCCAAAAGAACAATCCACTCAGAGCTCCTTTCATGTGCCAAAAACTATTATTTATATTGTTTATGCACTTTCATCATGACAGCCCTAACACTGAGCAGAGCAGATAGAGTCTAACAGTTACCACATTAGAAAATATAGCTCTCAAAAGGTAAAAAAAGTGAAGTGATGCTACATTTTTGGATCTTGGTAGCTGTAAGGCCATTCTGATATCTGTTTATATTGATTATTTTATATTGTTTAATGAATTCCCGCACTTTCTCTACAAAATAAAGGTTGGCTCAATGAATAGAGCCTGCATTTAAAGGAACCACCCTATTCAAACTGGTTTTGTTTGTGCCTGGAGAATCAGAACAATTCCAGACATTTTGTTTCTTATTTTACTTGAAAGCTCCTGTTCCATTAGTATGACATTGTTTCTAAGACAAAGCTTAACCATCGTGTCTTTCCTCTTTAAAAGGTAATGACACCACCTAAGAAAAATAACAGTGGGGGGGAAAAAAAGACTCCCCCCCCGTTACGCAAACTGTGGTATTAATGAAATTCTGTTTGTATTAAAATTTTCTTTCAACCCCAGTCTTCCAGTTCAGGGGGATAGTGTCAACTTGTCAAACTTTTAATCAAGAGCAGTTCATTGATGCTTCCATTATGTCAAAAAGCCTCACCTAGGTGACTTCAAGGGGATACAGCAGGTCTGACTTTCTCAAAATCCAAGGCTATGAATTTTTCATTTCTCTACCCCCCCAACTTTTAATTTCTAGTATATGTGTGTGGATACACACAGTGTATTTTTTTATTGCATGAAATCTATAAATAGTGTACATTTCAATGAAGCTGTAAAGTCAAGAGAATAAAAAACATAAATAAAAGAGAGAATAATTTCTTAATTTTTAGGTTGGTAAAAAGGATCTATTTAGAGAACTAAAATGTATGCATTCAGAAAGTCTTTTAAATGACAGCTACTGCAGCCAAAATTTCACAACACAGCATCATGATTCACAATCTAGAATTTCCCTAGAAATTATTTCACTGAGGTGTTTTATTTGCAGACATGCTGATATTAAGGATATAATTCAGCCTACTAAAGAATCCTTACTTAATTGTATAAAAGTCAAATTTGGGGCCAGCTCCTAACTTTCTGCTGTAGCTGCTTTCCAGCAATCAGCAAGACCGAAGTGTACAAAAAGTCAGTTTAATGAAGTACCTGTACCATCATGCTCTGTTGGCAGAATGCTTGATTTGAAAAACAAAAATAAAAAACCCCACATGGCATCTTTACAATGCCTTCCTCTGCAGCTTATCACTTACTGACCTACTACAAGTGAAGTTATAAGGGAAATGTGACTAGGAAAAACTCTCCCTGATTCCAGGAAACCAAAATGATTTCTAAAGGGTGTGAAGAAGGTGATGGTAACTGATAACAGCCTTAAGACAGTTCTGATTTCCGTCTCAGTACTGACATAGTACATGGCTGACCCTGTGCGAAAGACAGAAACTTTTCATACTGCGTGCTGCAGACAGAAGACAATTCCCAAGGAAATGTAAAGTCCTGCTAGGTTCTCAATTCAGTCCTGCAAAAGTTTGACTGAACTTCTATAATAGACCTTCTGCTTCTACAGTTTATACCATAATCAGGAACAAAGCCGTATTTTTGCATTCACAGTAATATTCATTATTTATCAGAAGTACAGTGGAAGTACAGAGAGATGAGTTTTGACTGAAAATACTTTGTTACTTCATGATCAGGAAGTGAAGTCAGGGAGAATTATGATAACCTGAAGGTATAGTTAAAGCAGCCTCCAGATCTTGGTTTTTAAATAAGTTTGCAAGGGCATATTAATGGGGAGTGTACTACATAATCCATCTGATTAATTTACTCTTCACTCTTCCGCCAAAGGAAGAATTCTCATCCAAATATTTTGGTGGTTTTTGTTGGGTTTTTTAAACATATCATGTATAATTACAAGATGACTATATGGGTCATTTATAAAGCCAAACTACAAGACCAGAACTCTCGTAATGTGAAATGACCAGCTAATTACAAGACTGGTTTAAATTATGTTCCTAAGTATTACTTGTTCTTTCCAAAATGGGCTGGATACCTGTACTATTTATTCAGCCCCAAAGACCAATTTCATTCTTGCAAACATATTGCACATTTAAAATGTAGCAAGTTTTAAATCATCCAAGCTTATTGTTTTAACTTCCAGCATTTCATTATTCTGCTTAATGGTTTGCACATTGTTTTACACGAGTATGATATAATTGTATTGCATGATGTCAAAAAAAAAAAAAAAAGTCCATGCCCCATTTGCTTCCAAAAGAGATGAGAAGTGATGGGACAGGAGACCTAAAGTACAGAGATGTTTTGCCTACAGACAGGAAAAGCTGAAGGTTGTTCAACAGATGCTTAATTGGGAAGATACATGCTCAGAGTATTAGCAGCATATATACATCTGAATTAGTCCACCATTCAAGATCAGATTGGCAGAAATATAAAGAAATATAAAGAAACTGAGCCAGCCCAATCTTTCTCTCACTGGAGTCAACTGGAACATTGACAGCTTTGGCTAGGCCTAAAGAAGGTACTAATTTAGGCCCTGTGGCTTCTGCACTGGAGCAGGTTTTATAGCTGGGGATCACAGCTTTGAGAGACCCATCAAGGGGGGAAAAGGTATTAAAGATGCCAGGTGGTCTCTTAAAAAGTAGAGGAATCACAGAATATGCCGAGTTGGAATGGACCCACAAGGATCATGAAGTTCAACCCTTAGTCCTGCACAGGACTCTGCAAGAGTCACACCGTGTGCCTGAAAGTACCATCCAACTCTGGCAGGTTTGATGCTGTGACCACTTCCCTGGGGAGCCTGTTCCAGTACCCAACCACCCTCTGGGTGAAGAACCCTACAGGTTCTGACACCACTTCCTTTTCTCCCTGGGGAATCTCACGTGGCAGCACCTGGGGGTCAAGAACCACACCAGAGTGTTTTACTTCATGATCTCTAGGACTGCAGGTGCCACTGGCTCAAGAGATGGAAACAAGAGGTCCCACAATGAGCAGAAAGCATTCTGATGGATTAATTGCCCCTGCAAAGTGAAGGTATTTGCTTTTACCATTAGAAGCTCAATGAGGGATTAAAAAAAATATTTCAAATTATTCTTTTGTGTGCAATACAAAAACTGCTTTTTCACTAAAATATTTTTAACAAATATTTCCACAAAGCATATCTAGTGAAGCATTGTATCTGCAAAGCTGTTCAAAGATGGGTACTTCCCAAGTGCCCTCAGTTGCTCCTGTTCTACTTGCTTTGACCTGTTGCATCATGTTATGAGATATCAAACTTCCATCATGTTCCATTTTGGAAGTGATTACACTTCACTGGTGGGCAAAGTTGCTGCTTGCTGAGTGTTTGTGAGGTTTGACTAATTAGTGCTTATGAAGTGCTTTGAAATTCTTGTATGAATGATGTTACAGAAACACTGAATATTGCTGGTGCTATACAGGCAGGTACATGATTAAAGATTTGATGTTGCAAGGTGTGGCTGGGCTTTACTTTCTCTTTGGGAAAATGTTCTGGTTTCCTCTGAATTCCCTCTGGCAAGCTAGTTCAGTCTTTCAACCAAACCAAACCAAAACACGTCAATCGTCCTAAGGTAGGGAAAAACAATAAAAAAAAACATTAGACGAAGGGTATTTCTGAGAACTCATTGCCTGTCTAGGATATTGCACCTCTTGGTGGTCTGATAAACTTCAAGGGCACCTTGGTGATTAAGTTTATTCTCCGACTAACTGCATTTTCTTCAACTTTTTTTTTTAATCAACTAGAGGCCTTTTAATTGCTTTCTCCTCTGGGTATTTTACACAGACACCTGACTGCCTGTTAAAGCATCTTCCTTAAGCATCTTTATCTGTGATATCCTCTCTTTGGCTGGAGAGACTCACCTATCCCTCTCCCTGATCTCTCCTGCCCAAAGGGATACAATGTTGTATCCCTTTCCATCATTTCTGACTATGAACCCGACAGCTCCCATCTGCTCTAGGAAATGCAGCTCCCCACAGGTGATTCATTCTTGGCCAAGGCTCAGCCCACAGCCAGCCTTAGAAAACCCAAGCTGAACACAATTATTGCACAGGTTTACCTGTTTAAAGATTTGTCCAACTTGCTCATTGATGCTATACTTGGCTGTGGCCATCACCACACTGTTGTAGCCCTTCAAGAACGTGTTGCTTCATAAAGCAAAGGCCAGGATTCCTGCCCGACACACAGGTGCCTGGTGCCATTTGAGAGGCCGTCAGGCATCCATGACATCTGCACAGGAATAGCAGAGATGACGCAGGACCTAAAGTTGACTGACGCTCCAGCAGGGAAGCAAATGGATGCCAGGCAGGCTAATCTGCAGTAGCTAAAACACCACCAAATGACAATGATGAAGCCACCAAGTTCTCTCTGTACTGTTCACTTTCCCTGTTTTCTATTACTATTGAGGGCACTCAAAAGAATCAGCCATATTGATCCTCTGTGTTGATTACACACTTCACATACTTTTTTGTCTTGCTTATATTAGCCTAACAGACTATGATCCCATGATGATATCTTTGATTCAAGTCACAGCAAGGTGTCTTGAATTTCAGTTTTCCTGCTTGTTCTTCTCATTTCACATCCTCCATCCAGTAACAATTTTTTTGTTGTTACTTTTCATAATAATGACTAATTTCATACATATCTTCCCGCATAGAGTAAACTCTGGGGTTTTGGTCCTTTGCATTTGCTTAGTTTCCCCAGAAGTATCTATTTAATCCATGGGAACATTTCGCATTTAAGAAGTTCAAAATAACCAGGTGAAACACCCTTACTATCCATCTAACACTGCCATCAGTTTCCTGGCTGCTGTCAAGGCTGATGCCATCTTCCTATTGTGTTGTGTATTTTCAGACACATAAATCTTATGCAGAAGTTTTTAAAGTTAATAAATTTTTCAAATGCTTAAAAGAAGAGTATCAGAAGCCTCTCACTCAGTCCCAGTGAGTGAGTTATCACAAATTTCAAAACTTGTACCTTCAGTTTTCTGATCATTGCTCTTGCCTTTGCATCTTCCAAAAACTGGGATATTAATCTACTGTGCCATAAAGTTTCTTTCATTAGAAATTGACAAGTCTGTTCTGACCTTTCCTAGGGCTGGGCTGGAATTCCATGAGGCGTTTCTTGTCAATCACTATATTCTTTGTACAGCTTGCACTATTCCATATATGCTTTCAACTGGGTATTCATGCCTGGCCTGTAGATACATTTCCTGGCTCATCTCAGGCATGTCTGTATCTCCAGGTGTGAAACATGTATCCACTGCATGATCTCAGCTCTTAAATCTCCTGGGATTACTGTTCAGCTCCATTTAAAACAAAATCCATGCAGTCCTTCATTCACTTCCTGGGGGTGGGCACAACATTTTGTGGCACTTACTGCTTTCTCTCTGGCTGACCATGGGTTGCACATCGCTTTCCTGCCTGTCACATACCATGCTGTTGTCATACTGCCTTGAATGAATGCATTTGAAGAAGTAGAATCACTAGTACATTTGCACCTCTTTTTCCCCCCCTACTGAACAAACTAGAAATTCATCAGTAAACATTGTAGTCTGCATCTTTACACTGGAGCTGTTTCTACGCCCCTTTCTCAGACACCCCTATGCTGGTGCTTTAGGTGCTCTCAATGACTTTTCTTTCTAATATTTGAGTATTCTCACAAGATTACATATCACTTTCAGCAGTCCAGAGAAGCCCAGTGTCACAGATCACAGCTGAGTTCACTCTGAGTTTGCCTTCATTCAGCCTCGTGTTTTGTCTCCAGCACCCATCCAGAAAAGTTATCACAGGCAAATATCATGCTCATTCTTGCCTATTATTTTACATTTCTTTCCTGCAATAAAGATGTCCTCAGTTACAATGTTGGCAGCTAGAGGCACAGTATCCAGTTAATATCAAATATCTTGGATTTGCAGCCAACACTGATAAGCATTTGTACCTGCTAGAAGGCGTGGTAAAGGTTGTCAGGCAGCTGAATAGCTCTTCCTCTTCAGCATGCAACAGTTATTGATTCCCTGATTTCCTTCTTAATTATTTCATCACCTACTCTATCATGACAGGATATATCCACATAGAAAATAATCCACATAAAAAAGGACACAGATGGGAGTGGACAGAATGGAGGTGTACACCTGGCCCAAGCCAAGTAATTACTCCTACTTTGCCAATTAAGATCACATTGCCGTTTTTACTGGTTTAACAGTAAGTATCAATTTTACATTCAGCTCTTTGTTTCAGAGCAGATGTGTTCATTCTTACTTTTGAAACTATGTCACCTTTCCTTCAACGTAGGCTTAGGTTAATAAACTGTACATCAAGCGCTGCCTAAAAGCTGGCTTCACAGGATGATAACTGATGAGGGAATTGCTTTTAATTACTGTACAAGTGAGTAGATAAAAATCACAGTCCTAATAATCAACTCCAGAAACTGACAGCAGCGAAGTCTCACATTGCAAATGTGGATTATTTTTTTCCTTCAGCATTCAGCTACAGAAGGCAAATGTTAGTGGTTGGATCATCTTCTGTAAGCAAGCCAAAGTTATGTGTAACATTTTTGGATGCTGATAGGACACAGTTCTGGCAGAACAGAAATAAGGGTAACGTTAGAGATTAGAGCAAACTTGGAAAGGAACTTTCCAGACTTTCAGAAGAACAATAATCTCACCTACATCTGCTGCTAGAACTTTTAAAGTCCAAGGACAGAAAAAGCAAACAACTTGTTCGCATAGCTATCAAGAGTCATAAAGAGCATGAGGCTTCCCAGATTGCCTTCAAAACCAGCAGCATTTGGCCCATTACTATCCACACCAGGCTAATGCATTTTTAATAGTTCATCTCCTAAAGAGATACTGCAGGCCATGAGATGCAAATTAGCCAGCCAGAATTGAGCGAGTTTGTGCTATGAGAAATTTCAGGGGAGAACGAAATAAATGAAAGTAGGATTACAAACTGGGTTTGGTGCTCTGGTGAGAAGAGAAAAACGTGCTCGCAAAGCCCACTAAAACTTTCCTTTTCTGGTTTATTAGGTGTTTGCAAAAAAGTCTCAATTGCAAAGCACAGAATGTTCTTTTTCTGAAGACTCATCTACAGCACAGAGGCTCTGACAAATCAGCTGCTTTCTTTTTCAGCCAACTACACAGTGTATGGGAAGCTGAGGTTCGTATTACGGCTATGTTAGAACATATTGCCTGAAAACTGCCATGTGAACTCCATTTTGAATGTATTTCAATGCAGGTTTTTACAATAGGAAAAATAAACACTTAGCAGCTCAGGAAACTAGGATCTAAAATACTGTAGACATGGATTTGTTTATTTGTTGCTTTCCTGTTGTAGATCAGCCTGTCAAAATACCTCCTTCATGTAAATATTTAGGATCTACAACAGAACAATTCTGATAGAAAAAATTAAAGGAGAGAGGAAAGGGAGGGTGCAGAGTTTATTTAAAAAAATACATGGATGTAGCTCTCTTTGGATCTACCAAGTGTATTCTTTGATGAAAAGGAAAAATATTCTGATTGTAAAGGTGTTGCATTTAGTGAATGGCCCTTGGTTCCTTGAAACCACATGTTCTATAGATTCTAAAGTTACCATATTCCTTTTTGACTTTTTTTTTTAATGGGGAAATAATGTTAGCTCTCAAAAGTCCACATGAGAAACTGAAAATCCAGTATTCGAGAACTAGCGAAGTTCAGAATAGTAGTCATCTGAAAGTTTCCTCTTTTCATGTTGGTAAAGTATAATGTTACTTCACGCCATTTGGCTGCAAATGTAAATTACACCTTCTTTCAGTTGTTAGGACAGGACAGAAAACCACATAATTCTAATGAGTCATAAATGTTTCACCATTTTTTTCTTCATTTAATTCATATGGTGCCAACACCTGTGAAAACAATCAGCATCATAGCTGTGTGCTCTACTTAAATTCGCTTTAGGGTATGCTTGAGTAAAAGCTTTTATATCTCATTTCTCTACATTATTAACAACATGATGCCCTGAATCATTCTATAATTTAAGTACGTTCATTTCATTCTCAGCCATTTTATTAGGACTAGAAAAGATGCTCAAAGAGTATGACAGTCTTAAAACAGACACACATACATACCCATTCCTGACTCTTACTGTAACAAAATATCTACAACAAGATCTTCACATTATTTTTTATGTGCTTTGGCAGTTTTGCACCTTGAATTACGAATCTAAACTGTTAGTACAAGAGCCATACTACAAAGCTTTCTCCCAAAAGGCTTTGCAGCCATTGCTCGAAGGTGAGTTTATTTCGAGAGCAACATCTGCACTGATCCGAATTTTAAGCTATTGCCAAAGGAAAGCACATCTTGCTTAGAAAGAGGAAAAGAGCAGTGGTTGGAAGCCAGTTCTGGAGTCACTAGATGGTGCCAGAGAGGAATACACAATGGTAACTGCAGTCCTGCTCCAGTTATAGTGGGCAATGGGGTGGTTAAGGTAAACAACAGCAGAAGTGTGCAAGCTAAAGGGCAGGATTTTCAAGACTGCTGGGGGTGAGATTTAAAAACATTCTTCAATATCTGAAGAAACAAGGTAGTAACTGAAGGATACAGAGAAAAGCCTTAATCGTATTGACTTGCAGTGGATGTCAGGCCTCTGACCACCCTGGGAACCCTTGGTAACTCTACCTGGAATCTACACAGCCCTAAATTACTTCAAATTGAACATTCTGAAAATTTACCTAAAATTTTATAATATAAGTGAAGGAGATCCTGGGCTCTCCCTACATTTCAGTGGGATTGTGGCTCCAACTTCCTCTATAAAATTCCCCATCTAAACCCATGCAACATAATAAATTTAGATGAGTGAGCATACAGCATGAAGCTTGAAAGTACAGAGACTATGGTATTTCCCAAAGAGATCCTTTCCCGAAATGTACATTCCAGTGTTAAACAGCATATTACAAGTAACTACCCAGGGCCAATTTACGATCAGAAAGCAGGCCAGAGTTGATAGGTACTTCAAGCAAAATGCTTGCTGTTCAGATTCATTGCAGTAACTCATTTGTAATCAGAGGTGGGGACATAGTCCTAGTAGCTTAAACTAGCTAGGCCTAATTCTGAGAGCAGTGCAGGTTTTAGCAGGGTCTTGGGCAAGGACTCAGACTGTCACAGCTCAGTAACTTAAGTCAAGCTATTAATTTTAAAGATTCTGAACTGCAGCTTTCTCTCTGCACTGCGATGCAGGGTCTCATCTGCATCCGTGAGGATGTGAAGGCTGAGCCAACCACTCCTTTCCGAGCCTACAGAATTTCAAAACTGACTTTGAGGTAGTGGTAAGTGGTCTGCTAGTAATTTCAAATACAGTTATTCCACTAACTTTTACATTTTTATATAAAGTATCACACACATACCAAAAGAAAAAAAAAATCAGCACTACTCTCATGGATGGATCCCTTAATGGGCAAGAATCTATGCCCGTGACTAGCCACTAATGCCCTTCTTGGCAGTTTGCACAAAATATACCAATAAGCACTAGTCAGAGGCTACGCCTTCTTTTTCTCTTCTCTTCAGACTTCTTAAAAGGTCTTCCACATAGAAAAGGGACTTTGGGGAAGTGGGGGGAAGCATGGAAACTAATCCTACTCACAGAACACCTTTGTGCATATCTGTTAATTTACAACACCATTCATCAGACTCAGTGTCATTCAGTGCCAGATGGGAACACACAGCAACGTGACTAGATGAGACCAAATCTCAGCCAAACCTTTCTCTGCATATTTCAATGCTCTCCATTTACTGCGACCAAAAAATCAACTGCTTCTTCCAATTCCATCTTTTTCTAACTTTCTTCCTCTTGATCTGCCAAATTTCATTTGAAATCCTAAATGAAAATCCTTGAGATTTAGACAGAAACTATCTTTACCTTTAGAGGAAAGATGTTGCCCTTGCAGAATCCATTCAAAAGGCTACTCTACATAACAGGGCTGTGCTTGATTTAGGTTGTTGAATTCTCAGTGGTTTACTCACCTGAAAGTCTGTTTGATTTGAATTGCTGCTAGGATGCTTAGAAAATATGAAAGAAATATATTTTAAAATTTCACTGAAATTATCCTCCATGTTCTTGAAGACATCCAGACTTCCTGACCAATATGGTACTCATGAGATGCAGCATTTTGCATGGTGCCATACATGCATTCTTAACTTTGAAATGGAACAACAAGAAAATATTTATACTAGCTGTAACTTAATTAAATGAATTAATTAAAATATAAAAGCTCTTTCAGTCTAGGAGGTCATGAAGCAAAGAAAAGAATGAGCTTTACCTTTCTTTTCTCAATAAAACCAATCTATTATTGAAATGCTCAACTGAAAATCAGATTTTTTACTTATGGGAATACTCATTTGCCTGACTGTGAGCTGCAAATCTTTCACAGTTTCAGTTCTTCCACTGCGAAGGCAGCTTCTGTGCTAGGAACTTTAGGAGGACAGTCTTGAAATGTTATTAATGAGAACTGAGTGTATACTTCATATTTGATGTAGGTGCACTCTGCCTCCTAATGGAAGTCGCATGTGTTTTTCCCCCCCAGTATGCACTGGTAAGTAATGACCCATCATCAGGCACTGACTGATGACAATTGATCATATGGCCATCTACAGCAGCAAGAAATTTAGAGTGATCTCTCAAGAGAATAATCAGAGAACAATTTTCCAGGGTCTTTACTAGCAAAGAAGCTTACTGAAGAAGAAAACAGTCTTCACTCTGGAGTTTCTTTTCTCCTCTGGATTTCATTTTATACACAAGGTTTACATTTGTTTTTAGAAAATTTTACGAGGCAGACTGAAATGTTAAGGGGATTAAGGAATGGGAGACAGTCTTTCACCTCTAAGTCATCAGTTCAAATCCGGCTTAGGTTAGTAATGAACAAGAAGTATTTACCCTCGCTGTTCACTGTCTGTGCAAAACGGATTGGTGGTTCTGGCTCAATTCCTAGCAATAAATGTGCATGCCACAACTGGCAACTCTGTTGCCATTCTCAGTAGACAGAGCCAAGAATTAAATGAAGCTTGGGAAGCACAGTTACCTCTCCCCCAGTACAGGGGCCAGGGTGGAGGCACACTGGCAGGAGAAGCCTCTGCTGCTGCCTGAGCAGGACTGTGCCACAGTCAAGCACAAACACATGAGTATTGTGGACTGTCAAACTAGTACCTTTTTCAGGAACTGAATTTACTGATTTTCTCAAAACTAATTTTAAAAAAATCTGGTGCTGTCTAGTGTGGGGCAGATTAGTGACTTGGACTAGGCCACGTTGTTCCCTATGCTAAGCTATAGATTACCCTGCCATTATAAAGAGATTGAAATGATGTAAATGCAATGGGTTGCCACTACATAAGGCTTCCCTATTGGGGCATTGCCCTAGGACAGAAAAAAAAAGTCAGGACCAGCAGTCACATGAGAGATAATTTCTCAGGCTAGAAGACTTTGTCTCGACACCAGAAGCCACTAGACCTGGAAGTTTGTTTTCCCTTAAACAATAAACTTAGAGTAATTCCACTGAAACAAATGGAGTCAACCATCCACACAGAGCAGCCTAAAAGGAAGCAGAGCACACTCCATTCTTTATCTGGCCAATACTGGAAAGAAAAAGAGACTAACACAAGCTAAAAAATAAAAAGTGACTAACACAAGCTAAAAAATAAAAAGTGACTAACACAAGCTAAAAAGTGCCACCACGCTGCTGTGCTAAGGGCATCAGCACCATCAACAGGAAGGGCACCAAAAATCCCTGCACGTGAGCACAGCAAGAAAAGAATGCAACTGAGGCCTTAAGCCTTGGAAATTTTTTCCATTGAACAGTGCTGAATGAAAAATGCATGAATTTTATTCTAAAAATAGCAAGATGGGTCAAGAGAATAATGATCTCAGTCTACACAGCTAGATGAATTTATGGTGATGCCATCTTTTGTATTTCATAGGATATTCACTATGGATCCTGCAATTTCCATGGGTTTGAACACTTTATTTATCCATGTTTTATTATCACTGTAAACATAATTATCATAGCATCTTCATGCTGAAAGTGATTGATAGATTTTGCTACTTTCTTATCAAGATGCTCATGTTCACTGTATTCAGCCGTCACACTAGCCCAGAGACTGATGACTGTGCTGGCCTATTAATACAAGTCTCATACAGTGCATTGATGCTACCTCTCTCAAACAATATTAATGCAAGCCCTGAGGCAAGAGGCATATTTTTAACTTGCAAAAATACAGTGAGGCCTATTTTGTTACAATTACTAACCTTTTTACATTTTACTCAGACTAGCCATTCTTAGCCATAAAGAACAATCACAAAGTCATCTCACTTCTTATTTTCCATTATTTTAAAGAGATGTTGTTCACCCAGCCCAACATTATAAAAGCAACTGGTGATTTTCAGTAACTGTACTTGAGATTGATGAAATTGAGACAATATAAAGCGCAGACAATTTTATGAAATGCTGAGTAGTTACCTTTCAAAAATAAAAGAATCACAAGGTGACAACTCAGAAATTGAAGGACTCCAGAAAAACCAGTGATTGTGAAGATCTGATGTTAGGGCTCAACTGGCAGCAGGCAATGAATGAAATGTAATTCCCCAAATAATATGAGATAGAAAAACAAAATAATAAAAAAATACCAACCTTGAACATGCTCAACGTGCTAAATGTCAAAATTGGTTTTTTCTTGTTATCAAACAGGACATTTTATTTTTCTATAAATGCTCCTCTAGGATGAACTTTTTGCCTCCTGTCACTGGAGTTTTGGCTCGATTTTAAAATATTCAAACTGAAATGTGTTGATCCTGCTAAATAAGCCAAATTGTTAACAGTTAAGATACTTTCAATACTTCCAGATACTGGGTGGGGAAAGCCTGCAAGTGAGGAAAGCAATAAATGGTTAAAACATAGAGATCTCTAATACCACTCAACATTTTTTTTTAAGTGGAACTCGAATAAGCCACTAGTTCTAGAGCTTACATAGTGACTTACTGGTATTTTAAGTAGACAAACCTGGAAAACAATGAATCTTCTCACTCTGTCCAACAAAATGCTTACAAAGTGTTTAAGCACTGGAACAATACCATTTAGTTTTCTTTGGTGAAGATAAGTATCTTTCAGCAGTTAAGCACATGCTTAATTGTCTCACTGTGAGCCAATAACCTCATAGAAACCTACAAGGTCTTTATATAAAATAACACCAGTTCTTCTGTCTGCAAAACATACGCAATTTTCCAGAAAATCTAGGTTCAGCAATCACAATCTGAATTATCATGCCTAGATGCTCAGCCTACACAAACTGCTGGTGCTCCACTGACTTTAACTGAGCCTACAACCAACTGAAGATGCAGCCTGAGGACACCAAACAGTGCTATTAGTCCATATGGCTCTCAAAGGCTTAAGGCTTGGAGCTCAGTCAGAGAGGCTGTGCTGGATTTAGTGATAATGGCTTCAGAGGTTACCTCTCCCAGCTGCCTGCAGCACTCCTCCATCAGAACCTGAAACAGCTATCGGAGAGCAACATGGTCCAGCCTTCATCCATAGAGCTCTGAGCCAGCGCATTAATTTTAACTGCCAATGGTCTGAAAACTGTAACAGTTGATAAACTGGCACTTGCTTACATTTGCTTCCTCCACTAGTAGGGTAGAAGACTGGGGCAAAGTGGCAGGGTAGACATTAAGGGCAGTAACCCCTTCCTCCACTCCAACAAAATTAATAGCACTTGTTTGCCAGAGCCCTAATCTGCTCAGAGTAGAACGGTATGCTGAAAGAAGCAACTCCATTTAACTTTGTTTGGGGGGGAATGGAGAGTGAGAACTTCCTACATTTCATGAGGCAGTGAATGGCAAAGAATTAGTGTATATATCGTACCCCTTGTAATTTTAATTCATATTGCCCCCTCTCAGTGAATAAATCTTGTTAAACCTTATCCTCTCAGAGACCATCTGGATGAAAACTATTCAGGAAACGTCACCATTGGTACAAGAACTTAAATCTCACCATAAATCTCAGCATGTCAAAGCCAAGCATGCATGCCTTAAAGAAACTCTGCAGCTGTGACTTGCTCAGAGTTGCAGACATGTGCAAATGGTGCCTCGCAAGAAAAACAATGCTACATTTCAGTAACTCTTAAAAACAAATGAAAGCAAACTCAGGGATTTTCTTATTTTCATATAAATTTGACCTATTTTTAATATAAAAGAAACAAAATAGCTTAATAAACATTACATAAAATTTACTACCCTATTAGAACTGTACTAGTTCAAATAACCTTTACCCTTGTCCTTATCTTTCCCTAATTACTTTTCCCTCTCTTCCAAAATACATGTGCTAATGTGGCAACCTATGCTGAAAATCAGAAATCATGATTACTTTGCTCTGTAATCTGATTGCTTGTATAGTTAGACACCTGCCTTCCTGGCAAATTTCTTTATGGGAACAGGGTATGAGCAGGTTGGCCTGTTAAATGCCAGATACAGTCAAAACAGCTTCAATCGAAGCTCAGTGAGAACACTACTCTTATCCAACAGCTCATATTCTCCCCTCTCTCCATTCCAAACCTAGTATAACTGTTTTTAAGAAAACTGATTTCAAAATATGGCAAAACATAATGCAAAATTTACATGGCGATCCATCCAGTAAATGAAAAAATAGAAAAGTAATTCACAAAATTAATCTAGGCTCAATGCTTTGACAAAAACATTTTGGAGGATGAATGCAGGCTTGGTGAAACAAAAGGTTCTGCAAACTTGCTTCATTTTCACTCATTTCCATAAAGGGAAAAAAACCCCAAATATTTGAAAAGGACTGAAATTATTCACTTTTGGTAATTTTCAAAAACTATTTCTGAAAAAATTCAAAAAGAGCTTCTTCAGAAACATTTTTTAAGTAAGGAAAAAACTTACTAAACATAGGTAAATCCCAAGCCAAGCATTTAATTTTCATTTAAGCAAATTATTTTACTTGACTGAAACTGAAATTTTTTCAGTTTTCTCAATTCTGAGAAATTTTACACAATAAAAGTAGCTTAGGAGCCTAGGAATAGATTGATTAGATGTGCTAGATGGAAACCAGTTTCACTGGCCAAATCAATAGGATATTTCTGATACATATCAACATACTGCAATTGACAAGCCAAACTTTCTTTAAAAGCTGTGAAGCTTACCTGATGACTCAGTAAAGTAAGCTAATGGATGAACTCAAAGATCTTAAAGGTCTTTTCCAACTGAAATCATTCTATGATTCTAAGATCAGTAGACTTCATTCTTTAATTCAGTACAAGTGATCCTGGTTTATTTTGCAAGATATACAGTTCTATGCAGCTGTATATCACCACTGCAAAGCATCTCAGCTACCATCACAACAGCAGACATGCTGCTGGTTCTTTCTTGACTACCTACAAAAAAACAAACAAAAAAAAAGGAGATCAATTACCATTAGAGGGTAATAGGTGCTGTCAAGACATGCAAAGACTGCCCTCGTGGCTCCCTGGAAAGTCCATCCTTTCCCCACAAGTGCAGAGATGCTTACTACTGAGAATTATCAACCTCAAGTTGAATATGAGTCAGCAGTGCCTTGGCAGTCAGGAAGGCCAACCATGTCCTGGGGGGCATCAGCCAAAGCATCGCCATCCAGTCGAAGGAGGGGATTGTCCTGCTCTGTTCTTCTCTGAGATGGCCTTACCTTGAAGGTGTGCAGTTTGGGGCACCAAAATGTAAGAAAAATATTATGATCTTAGAAAGCGTCCAAAGGAGGGCAATGAAGATGGTGAAGGGGCTTGAGGAGAAGATCTGTGAGGAGCAGCTGAGGTCACTTGATCTGTTCAGCCTGGAGAGGAGACTGAGGGGAGACCTCACTGCAGTTACAACTTCCTCAGGAGGGGAAGAGGAGAGGCAGGCACTGATCTCTTCTCTCCTGTGACCAGTAAAAGGGCCAAGGGAATGGCCTGAAGTTGTGTCAGGGGAGGTTTAGGTTGGATATTAGAAAAAGGTTCTTCACACAGGGGGTGGTTGGGCATTGGAACAGGCTCCCCCAGGATGTGGTCACAGCACCAAGCCTGACAGAGTTCAAGAAGCATTTGGATGATACTCCCAGGCACGTAACTTGTGTAGGGCTAAGGGCTGGACTCAGTGATCCTTGTGGATCCCTTCCAACTCAGTATATTCTGTGATTCTGTGAAAAGCAATGCTGTTGGGGCCTCAGGAAATGGGCTTCAGCATACGGGTGTCTAAGAACAGTAGAAAGAACCAGTTGTATCCCCTGTAAAGGAAACATTTGCTAGCTCAGAATGCAAGATGCTTGGCAATGTTTTGCTGACATGCGAGGTGTATTGTTTCTTCTTTTTAAAGCTATATCCCATGCTGGGCTCTAATTCTGTACACATGACTTTCTAAACCAAACTGGGGAGCTGAATTAGGAAGGGGTACTGTTTTTCTCCGCCTGCATAGTCAATGAATGAAGACACATGGGCTGAATTACCCTCTGGAGGTGCATATCATTTTCCAGCATCAATAGGGAAGCCTTGGGTGATTAGGTACTAACTTAGGTGCCACAGTAATATGCTTGAAGTCAGGTGGCTCAAATCCAGGAGCAATTGTGCTTCTTCGCCTGTCCTAAACTGATGCACGCTGTTGCTACACATTGCAAAACAAATAGCAAATATTAGTAGTTTTCATGGAAGTGGTAACAGCTAGTATAAAAGTTAGTGCTTTGGATCTAAACCTAGGTTACTGTTATTATTACAGGAATCCAGCCTGTTTCATATGTCCTTTAACTCCACTTCTTCAGCTATGCAGTGCTGCGTAGCTGAACATAATGCATAAGATTATTTTCACTTCTCATGGATGCTTCACCCAGAGCTAGCCACTACTGGAAGCAGGACAGCAAATGTGCAAGGCCAACTTGCTGTTCTGGTACAGTAAATCAGTTGTTCTTATGGCAAGTAGCATATAGGTGGGGTTTTTTCCTTGCATAGTGCAAGGAAAGGATGACTCAAGCTGAGTTTCACAGGTGAAGTTCAGATGAGTTCAGATCTATTCAATCCCTCTCGAAGTTTCCATATGCTTGACTCAAGTCCAAACATTAAATCGTCATCTCCAAACAAAAACTTCCAATGAAGAAGCAGAGGAGGGAATTGTGAACTCTGCTTTCCAGCACTAAGGACTTGAGCACTTTTTTTTTAATAATCTGTCATTTGTACTTTTTCATACTAAAGGTGACAGTCTAATTCACATATGACCAACACCCATAAATCATGTTGGGGGGAGGAAATATTCATAAATCCATATCAAACAGCACCCAAATTATGACAAATGACATGGCAGTCATAAAATTGCACAAGCACAACTCACCAAGTCATTAATTTCATGGCCGTGGAAAATAAACAGACACATTTTTTTCGCAGCCCTAATAAATTTTAAAAAACTCAAAGAACGGTCCATCTGCTTCGAATAATTTTTAATTTCCTATTCTGTCTCGTTCCCATTAGCTATTCCACTGAGATATTTGCTAAATTCTTTCATTTGCCTCCTCCCATCTGTATTCAATTACTCTATTCCCAAATAGAGTTAGTTTTTCTTTCTCCTAAGTGCAGTACAAAATATCCCCACCTGTACCTTAAAGCAAATGTTATGTGTGTTTTATTATCTGTTAGACTCTATGAGTCATTCTAACTCGATTGCCTGTGCTGAAAGACTTGGAGGGCAATCTGATTTTGATGTTTTCTGGCTTTGGTGAAAAACACCTGCCTGATTCTCATAGCTAATCTATTAACTTGGTAAATGCCTCAACAGATGTTCTAGAATCAGCTAGGGATCAGGGTCTGTCCTCGTGACAGCGTCCGCTTGTAAGCTTGAAATATTTAAATGTTCAGAGATCAGAGGCCAATGATGTGTTTTGGGTACAAGCTTTCACTAAATCATATTTTTTCAGTCAATCCCTGGAGTGCATTCCACATACAATAAGAGGCTGTAGCATTCTGACTGAGCAGGCCAACAATACAGGCCTCCTTGAACTTTGAAGGGACATGAATTTCAAGGCAGCATTGGCTTCGTTTATTGAAAAATGGAACACATTTTAGACTGTGCCGAAGCTGTTTCCTTTTAAGCTACATGTCTTTTTTTCCAGTTCCTTTCTTCCTAATGAAACCCATTAAGAAAGTATAAGCCTTGGCTTTGAGACCTGCCTTTTCAAGGATAACTTAATGTCTCCAAGGAACTTGTTGTAAGCCGCCATCTTCTGTTTGGGTCAGCACTGCTCTGCATGATTCACTTACTGTGTGTCTGATCCTCCACTGTGTTACATTGGTTTTAATCCAGGGTTGCTTCACTGACACTAAGCCATTCAACTCTGTAATAGCCCCAAAGGCTGCACATAGAATGGCTGGAATCATCAGAGCAGAGCAATCCCTTGAGAAGGCTTTACTCCTCCCATAGGAAGGGTGGGGCAGATGCATGACATCAGTGTCAGGCTCACGTGAACTCCCATTTTGCAGGTTAAGGCACTTTTCCATCCAACTAGAATGACCAGAAAAACAGAAATGAGAAAAGAAAGGCTCACAGCACAGAAAACCCCATAGCCACTTCTGGCCCCACTCTGTTATAGGAAATGGCCTCTTGACAATCAAAGCTGGACCTGAGAGGCTAAAAAGTTTTATTACTTTTATGGGCTTTTATATCAACTTGGTTTTAGTAAGAAATGCTCAAACGTGTGATGACATGTCCCAAACATTGCCAATTGAAATGGCTGCAAGCTTCACTGCAAAAATTTTCTCAATGAGATCAAATAAAAGGCAGAACAAATAGAAAACCAGAGACCTTACTCTGACTTTCACTCATCATTTGACCCTGTCACTTCACTTATCCTTTGTTTACCTCCACTTCATTTGCTAAATGGGTTTCATTAATGCAAACTTGCTTCGTTGTTTTGAAGATTAATTAATTAATGTTTGTAAGGTGTTTTGAGATCAATACAGTATTATTACCAATGTACTCAACATCTCATCTCTGCTTCTGTTTGCTCTTGGAGGCTTGACAAGAAGGCTTTCACTGTTCCACATCTTCAACAATCCTCAGAAGCAGCTCTGCTGTTAGAGCTCTCATATGAGTGATCAGCAGATGGAGTTGGAGGAGTGAGAAGGGAAATGACTGATTCATACTCTTATTGCAGTTACACATGCTGCTTTCTAGAAAGCAAAAAATATGAAGGGAGGGTTGCTAACAAGTACTTAATCATTTAAAGGAAGACACTGAAAGTACAGAGAACTGCTTATGTGTTGTCTGAAATTACTCCATTTTTCAAAAGCACCGTTTTGGAAAAGCCATCAAGTTGGCCTTGAAGCCTGACGAGAGCTGAAGAAAGGTTCTAAATGTGAGATGAAGAAGAAAAAAGAAGAAAAGGTCACTAGAAACAGTGTTTCCATCTGAAGATCTATGTCAAAAAGGCTTCATTAAGGAGGAAAAAGATATTTTCCATCTGTAAACAAAGGTAGAACACTTTGTCATTGTTTACTTACCTTCTTGAAACAGTTTATTCCTTTAGTTTTCAGACTGTATTTCTGCTAAAATCAAATCTACTCCTCTGCTATCACTGAGAGATTTAAAAAAAATTGAACTGGTTACTGGAAAGATATAATAACAAAGCTTGATTTTCAAAGTATAATCCCTGCAATATTTTCTTTAAAAATTAGGCAGATATCATAAAATCACAGAATATGCTGAGTTGGAAGGCACCCATCAAGATTATCAAGCCCAACCCCTGGTCCTACAGGGGATGTCCCGAGAATCACACCATGTGCCCAAGGGCATTGTCTAAACGCTTCTTGAACTTAGACAGGCTTGGTGCTGTGACACTTCCCTGTGGAGCCTGTTCCAACCACCCTCTGGGTGAGAAACCTTTTCCTGATATCCAAACTAAACCTTCTCTGACTCAGCTTCAGGCAATTTCCTTGAGTCCTGTCACTGGTCACAGGAGTGAAAAGATCAGTGCCTGCCCCTCTTCTCCTCCCAAGGAAGTTGTAACTGCAATGAGATCTTCCCTCAGTCTTCTCCTCTCCAGGCTGAACAGAACAAGTTCCCACAGCCACCCCTCGTACAGCTTCCCCTCCAGACCCTTCACCATCCTTGTGTCCCTCCTTTGGACGCTCTCTAAGAGCTTAGTATATTTTTTATATTGCAGTGCCCAAAACTCCACACAGTACTTGAGATAAGACCACACCATCTCAGAGTAGAGTGGGACAATCCCCTCCCTCGACCGGCTGAATGCACCCCAGATACGTATACTTGCTCTTCACTTCTTGTCTATTTTGACATTTTTCAAGTGGTATCAGCTGAGGTAGATGTGGTATGCTCAGTGCTTGTGGCAAATATAAGCTTTTTCTTATAGCCTGTGCAACCTGGAGGTGATCTCCAGACTCAAGCAAGGTTGCCCGCTTAATTAAGATTTTGGTTTGGGATCCTCTCCAATCTAGAACAATTCAAAACCTTTTGTCTGTATTCTACACATTTTTTCTTCACTAAACATTTGAAAAGAAAGCTACTTTGCAGATTAACACAAGAAAAAAAATTTATATTTTTCATTTCATATACATGCATCTCCACCAAAACAAGCTGTGTTGCATTTGTAGATCCTTTGATACAAAAAGACATACATAAGTTATAAACCAAGAATAATTCAATATGATGTTGTTATAGCTGTTCACAGCAGAGGGTGCTAAGATTAAAGAGTTAACATCTGGGACAATGGGAGCAGATTTGCAGCAAGCAGAGGTGAAGGGTTGTTGACTAGTGGAGCAATAAAGGCATTAGTTGATTCTTCATGAATGATAACTCTGCTGGTTTTTTTTTTCCTGAAGTTCAGGTTTTTCAATAAGAAAGGAGGTACAACATCCAGTGCAGAAAAATTATGTGTGGTTTCTTGCATCAATAATTTTACTCAGAAATTGAATTTAACATACACATTAATAAAAACAAATCAGATCTAACAAACAAGCAGACTGTGAACATTCTCCTATACTGTGCCTCTTTTTTCCGCCAAAAGACTTAAATGAGTCTCACAAAGATACATTTGTCTCATGCCAAAAACAGCCTTAAGTAAAAGTGGAAAATTCAGAAAGACTTCTGCCAGTAAAACTGGCTGTTACTTCAATGAAAATGAGCTGACTGATAGCTTAGCTTCTATTGTGTTTCAGTGAAAACACATCCTTGAATTTAGAGCTGTGTAATGACATTATTAAACTAAACTCGTTATTTGAAAATAGACAAACAGCTCCAAAAATATCCTACCAGACACATGTTTGGCTTCATCTCTTCAGTGATGACTGAACATGTCATTAAGTCCCCCCTCCCTATAGCTACCTAGCTGTCGGTTTTCACAGACTGCTAGGCTTGCTTGTGGGGCAGAGTGAACAAAAAGAAGGGAAGAAGCAAAAGCTCTGAGGTATATGCCCAAGGGCTTGGAAAGATCACAGGTTTGAAAAGGGATGACCAAGTCTTTGACCTAGTGACTCACACTGAACTCAGAATAGCAGCAAGTAAAAATTTTTACCCTTTGATGCAGTGTCTTCTATCAGGAGTTCTCAGTCTTCCCCCACAAGGGAAGCATTCCTCAATTCTCTGCTCCTTCACTCGCACCTCCATAGAAAGCAGGCTTCTCTCCCACTGAGGCCAGGAGCAGCAATTGGGTTCTCTCTTTCAAACATCTTGGAAGCTGTTATCCTCAGCATCAGCTCTCTGACCTACAAGACCTAAACAGAAACTGGACAAAGGTTAGAGAAGGAACTTTGTAACTGGAGTCACACAGCAATGAACTTGACTAATTTTAAGATGGTGCTGGAGAAGTTGATCTATGACAGCAGACATGATGTCTATTACAGATCCACATTCCTGTGTGACATAACTAGAACGCTTTTCAACTTATAACAGTGAAAGGCTAAGGACTAGGAGGCCAAAATACTTCTCCCTACTTACTGTGAATGTGTCCCTCCAGATCACAACCCCACCATACAGGACCAGCAGTGCAGGTAAAACTTTTACATGCAGTCCTCATGCTGGGACTTTTCACCAACTCTAAGTTCAAAGCAAGTATTAAACAAACAATTGATAATAGTAGATCCTTTTATTAAATTTGAAAAAAAAAGCAAACAAAAAACCAAAACAAACAAAAAATACACAAACTCCCCAAAAAAACCAAAAAACCGACAAAAAACAAAACAAACAAAAAAAAAAGAGGAAAAAACCAAACAAACAAAAATAAGAAAATGCCACACCACAAAATCAAAAAAACCACCCAAACCAACCAACCAGCAAAAACCCACCAAAAACCACGACCAAAAAAAAACCAGCAGAAAACAAACCAAAACTCATAAACTCCTTACCTTTACAAAAATCAGTAATATAGGGTCATTTTCTGCTTTCTAGTTTTGACATCAGAGGAACTCCTGATTTACACCAGAACGAGAAGTCACACTTGGGGAGAGAACAGGTGGTTCAACAGTTCTGCTTAAAAGCACAGGATACTTGCACTGCAAAAAGACAGGAGGGAGATGGGAAGGCTAAAAGACAACCTTGCAGAAGAAAGCCCACATACACTGTGACTGGCAATTTGTTGGCTTTGACCATCAGAGCAACTGAGGCAGCTCCCCACAGACACCTGCTTGTTTCAGTAGGGGTTGAACAGGCATTGTGCTGGCC
This sequence comes from Cephalopterus ornatus, assembly GCA_013396775.1. Lineage (NCBI taxonomy): Eukaryota > Metazoa > Chordata > Aves > Passeriformes > Cotingidae > Cephalopterus > Cephalopterus ornatus. The sequence goes on along the minus strand of VZRE01007313.1, from coordinate 91,233 downwards.
AGCATTTTGAGGGATCTGGACTTCATCACTTCGGTGTAACCTAAGGCCTTTGTGCCTAAATCCCAATTTCCCTTCTTGTGGCAAGATGGGAGGAATCTGCTTACTGATGATAAGCCAAAAAGAAAAGCACAGTGATACTCAGTAGAGCATATACACAACAAGTCCTCAAGGCAGAATTCCTGTTATGATGGGCATCGTAATACCCCAATTCATTTAGCCACCTTTCAATTATATGTTCTTTTTTTCTTCTTTCTCCTTCAAGTCACCACTCTCACCAGGCATGAGTACTCCCTGAAGAGTGAAGACAAGTAGTAAATAAAATGCAGTGAAAGCTGTTTTACGTCTCTTTTGATCCCCTCTATACAGCTCCCTCAACCTTAAAATTTAGGGGAATAAAGACCAGGTTTTCTATGCAGACAATGAAAAGTATATTCATTAAAAGTCAATTCTATAGGAAAGAAAAGAAGAGACTGAATGAAACCCATAAAAGGAAATGCAACACAATCTTCCACTCTCTACCCCAACAAATCCAATTAAACTTGCCAAGACACACACACATGCCGTCAATCATTCCAGATCCTATCCACCTTATCAATATTTCAGCAGCATTTCACTCTCTGGCTTTCCAGGACTATGCACACTCCACACAGCATGCACTTATTGTTCTCCATGCTCCTTCCTTGCCCTTCTTAATCAGTAACAACAAGCCACATTCATTTCTTTCCTTCACCTTAAGCTACACCAAACCAGCTGGTTAGCTGGCACAGCAGAGCTTCTTTGTGCTCCATTGATGGTTTGGGGCTTGGTCAGTTGTTGGGGTTTTTTTGTTGTTGTTTGTTTGGGGTTTTTTTAAAGGGTAAAATGCAGGATACAGAATATGCCTGTTTATCTACAAAAGGACACCTTTTTCTAGTGTTCCCATGTCCTGAACTGCTCCAGTACTGAGTGGATTCTGAGCTTGAAGGTGTGTTCCTGCTGTGATTTCCTATTCCATCCCCAGGACATTTGTCTTTTTTTTTGAAAAAGGAGCCTAATGTCAGCATAAAGAGCTGCCATTGCAGCCTCATATCCATACAAGACAGCTGGAGTGCACAAATGAAATGGCACAAAAATACAATTGTGACCACTATATGTGCTGGCAAAGCCACCAGACAATAGAGACCAGTTATACAACTTGATATATCTGGCTCTGAATAGATATGACTAGATTATAATGCTCAGCCTTTACTCTTCCTTGAATCTAAGCAGAAACAGGGAAAAGTTAAAACTTTTCTTTCTTTTGCAAGGAAGATTCTTAGTTTTTTGGAACCGTAGCCTTCCACCTGCTGAGCTCTAATTTCTGGGTCTAAAAATGCTCTTCACCTTTATTTTCAAACATGCTCCTAAAAAGTGTCTCTCTATATTACCACTCTAACCCTTAATGAAATTTCAATCTGTCACTGCACACAGTGTGAATTCTAAGATTATAAATTTTGTAATATTATCAGTTAAAAAATCACAGATAAAGACTCATGGTTTAAATGCAACTATTACACAGAATGAATTTAAACATTGACTTTGCAGCTTCAGTTTCATTGAAATATTAGGGAATGTTGAGTTGCCAATAGCAGGAGAATTCATCTGGATAGCATGAGTTCATCTCCCATCAGGGTGAGAACTGACAAGTACGTTCCCTTGGAGGATCTTGGTCTGCTTCCTCATGCTGAGGCTGAGCATACAGCCCTCTGGGGTCCATGGGAAAACCTGCTTCATCATCCCTTGAAAGTGCAGGCAAGGCCAACTACACGTAGAGCACTACAGCTTCCTCTGGCAACAGACACCCTGCTAATCATTTGAGAGTGAGCTGAGAGTAAGAGATCTGCATAAATAGACAGGCTTGTTGTTCAGATAGTTTGCTGCCTCTTTTCAGCAGTCATGCTGGACACCTACACTTTGGAAAGCCCCAAAACCCTCACCTAAAATGGAGTTTCTCCAGTTTAGAAGGCCTTTGAAGCAATGCTTCCCAAAAGCAGGGAAGGGAGCTCTGTGAATTTGAATCCAGGGTAAAAAAGGAAAAACCTTATTTTGCGAAGTTACAGCTTTAATATAATCCCCAAAGTTTTGAAAACAAACATCCCTGAAGGTGCTGTCCAGAAACTGTTTCTTCCCTGACTCTCTTAGTGTTTCCCACCTTTTAACTCTGTGAAAAACCATCTTTCACAAGGCAGAAATCCAGACTTTGAGCGGTTAGAGCAAGAAAAGGGGGAAAAGAGGAAATAATTGCTCCCCTGAGCAATTATATATCATGTAAATAATTAGTGTTTACTCATATTTCTAACAAGGTTATCTGCCAAATACAAACACTGCTTGCTGTAATAGCAAGGAAGAACCAAAGCCAAAGGCAACTTCTGAATGAGTCACAATCAGAATTGGCCACAGAACACCTGGAAAATATTGACTACAACTTGACCCTTTTCCTATATTTGGTGAGCAATGTGTGATTTCCATATTAATTGGAAAATCACTTGATGAGTGAAAAGAAGTCGCAGTTGTGCAGGCGTGCAGTCTGAGTGCCAACTGGTTCTCCCTGGTAACATGAACTCGTCTGACTTGGGGATTGCCTGGAGGCCTCCAGGGCAGTGGCAAACATGGCATCAAATGACTCCAGCACAGCCTTTTTGGAGAAACAGGTTTGACATAGAATGATGCTGTGAGTCACGCTGTAGATGATTTTATGTGCAGTGTTTGTGGACAAGCAGTGCAAAAAAAAGAGCTTAAGAGCATTTTAAGAATGTAGCTGGCAAGGTGCTGACATGTGATCCTAATAACAAAATTACAGTTTTTTCTCAGCCATGGTTTTGGTAAGGGGTCACTTGCTGCAAAGTGTGGAATTTCTTTGGAGTGCTGCATCTTGTGCACTCTTCTTGGGAACACAGTGGGTAATTCTCCAAGGGTATGATTAATTAAAATAGCTACCACATGTTTATCTGCATATTTATCTGATAGTAAAAACCATGTGTACACACACAGCAATTCTGACCTTAATTTACAACTAGGCCACTTGCTTTCTACTGTAGTAGTGATGTTAAGAGTGAAAATCACAGCTGAAAGGAATAACGCTCCCTCTGCTTTTCATGGAAGAGAAAGTGAGTACTGAAGTACTCAGCAGGACAGATCTGGCCTTGCAGCAATCTTACACTCTAACATTTGCTATAATGCCTCCTCATGAAATGTGGAGGGAGTAAGGCAACCAAAAATGGATGCCTAAAGCCAGCACCCTGAACAGGGAGCCAACAGGGAGTTCAGAGGAGACTGAACTCAGTTCTAACTTCTCATTACTCTTTGCAATTTACAAATATATCTTGATAGGTTGCGTTTAAAAAACTCACAGCCTTGAATATGAAGCTTGGAATTACAATCCCACTTTTCAGAAATGAGGAAGAGCTGTGATCTTTTCTAACACATTCTGGAACAGTACATGCTCTGTTTTAATCCATCAGCCTAGGATTTAGGTCCTACACATTGACTTGTCTTCTGAGAGACCCTACTGATGTTAGCCCAGTGAACAGGCGCTGTGAGTCTGGGTGGATCTGAGGATGAAAGCAAGGCCCCGAATGGGTCAGCAATCTCAATATCAACCAGCTTTTTTCGTCATTTGACAACATTAACATCAATGGATTTAATATGTCACTTCAGTGCTAGGTGACAGTCAAATGGGTTTTTGAGACTCTAAACAGTTTATCATTTAGACCATTTGGTGGAATTGCCTTGTCCTCCTATCATTTCATCTTCCCCAATGAGCCTCAGAAGCTACCATTGTTTTACTTCGTGTTACTTCTGTGCACTTACTTTTTAACCAGTTGGCCTCCACTGCAGGTGCCATTTTGAAGCTTTGATCTCAACTGGCACCACTACTAAGTAGACACTTCATTTGCTCCTCGGTCAAAAAAAACCAGGAGGATCCTCCCACAGATTTATTCAGATTGTTTTACCTGCTCCATCACACCACTCACTACCTGAAAACCCATCCTCATTTGTACAATTTATAGTAGTCACATCATGAGCAACAACTGCATGTCTTATCGGGAAGCACATAGCTGCTCCTTACTGCTAATAGGCTTTGAGTGAATGGGGCAATATATTCCTTCCACAATTATTTAATCAAATTGAAAATTATTGCTAACACAGCACCTGCACAAGCTGCCTTTTATCAAATGAACAAAACCCCACAATGAATGAACCATTCTCTCCCTTCCTTCCATTTTCTGAATCTGTTGTTACAAATTAGGCGCAGTTAACAGAGTGTGCTTCCTGGTAAATCATGATCTAGGATTCATATCTGAAGATGATGATAATTTCAGGCTTGAAATTAATCTATATTTTCCCTGCAGGAGTGTATATGGACATGGAACAGGATTGGAATGATGCATTCAAAAGATGGCATCAGATGGAGTCTGACCTTTGCATTAGGTAGGTATTCATATCAAATTCAGTTTCAGGGCTGTCTCCGGTTGCCTCCCTTCCCACAGGTCAACTGATTTTTCAAGAAAGTGTTCTGAAAAAGATTAGTTAATCTTTTAGAGTAATTTAAAGTGTGTTGCTACTATCATTTTATGAAAGACATCTAGAGAAAAGGCCTCCAAATGAGGGACATATCCATCAGCCAAAAGGCTGATATGACTAGGTACCAGCACAATGCTTTCTGTCAGATTCACAATTTAATAGTTTGTTTTTACTTAAAAACAGGTAACTCTCCCAGGCACTCCACATGAGTCCAAACACTGAATTATTTGAAAAGACCTAGGCTGGGGTGACACCTGCATCCTGAATTTATCACCTATATGTAGCATATAAAAATATGTATTTCTTATAGACATATTTAATGTTACTTATATTTAAAAGCACGCACACACAGTTTCCTGTGACAAAAAATAGTAAAGTTAAGGTCCAGTAAAGAAAACAACACAAACTAGGAAACAGAAACAAACAAAGACTCACCAGCAACTCAATGCAACAGTAAAGCAGCCAAGAGCACTGTAGTCACCTCTTCATGCTAAATTCATGCCAAGCACTCAGGACATTTGTTCCAACATTTCCATGTAAATCTCCTGGATAGACAGCACTAATATTCTTTCATTAGCAAGACAAACAAATCCATATTATGGAAAAATATTTGCCTCCAAACTCCTCCCCAAAAGGCCTATGGACAAAGACAAGGCTGTGCTAGCAAACCTCCTGTGGAGCTCTGAAAGGCTCCTTGCAAAAGGCTATGGTATTGTCTTGATGAAAAGGAGGAAAAAACCAGATGTTATGATTGTATTTATTCCTCCTAAGAACAAGCTCTCACGGACGAGATTTGAAGGTTAATGGCCATTAAACAACCCACACTTCACAATTAGGTACAGTTTACATGCCAATAGAGGCTAGGGGCTGAATCATGAACAGCACAGCTGAGAGTTGGCACAGCCCCTGCATCCACACAGTGGGTGCAAACTGCAGTGGATGCTATAAATGGGTGCTCTGCTCCACTAGATCAGCTCTGTGAGTGGTTTCTGGCTTACAGCGGGGAAGGGAATTCAGCTGTGATGTGAAGGCACAAACCCTTTGGAGGATGCAGAGACTTTTACAGGCAAGTAGGAAATAAGTTCAACTCTACTTGTTCAGGTTGCATCTAGGCAATCAACAGGGTCCTACCTTGATTGATTTGAGCGAGCTTTTCTTTTTTTCCCTAAATAATTCACCTTCTTGATGATAAAATGTCAGTAAAACAAAATTTTAAATCATGCTAATAAAACAAAAACCTTGGGATCTATCTGCATTTTACATTTCAGATGACCTCAACTCCACAAGCTCTAGATACCAAGCCAGCTTGGTAGTAGTCATTTGTTTCAGCAGCTATGCAAAGCCATTCAGACCATCATGTGCTGGGATTTATCACAGAGGAAAAGGTTTAAGGCTCTCCTGAATTAAAGAAACCCTAAGTCTCAGTTTCTAAAACAGTATTGTGTTCCCAGGCTGTAAAAATAACAGTTTTTACTGCTGAGTGAATCAGCCTTTCAGATTTGTAATTTATGATAATAGCAGCAAGAAAAGTCAAGCTGTGTGTGAAGTTAAATTTAGGTCTGAAACAAAGGGTGCCCCAAAGAATAGAGGATCAGCTAAAACATACATTGGATGCCTATGGAGAAGTAGAGTGATGTTTTGATCAAGACAAAGAAGCAAGACTTGGGGGAAATGGGTTCCAATTCCAGCACATTTCCTACAGGATACTGCAAAAATGATCTCCGTTCTTTCTGTCTTTATTTCCCCAGTTGAGTCATAGGATGGCTTTGAAAGGACCATTTGGGAAGACATAAAGGTCCTGAAATGATGGACAACATATGAAGAGCCAGATACTGCTCTTTCAACAGTTGCAGATGAGCCCAGCTCCAGATGCTTCTCACACGCACACTCACACACAGTGCTTTTCATAAGCGAGATATTTTAAACATGATAATTATAGATCAGGAGTGTTAATTAAACCTACTGAAGACATTGACAATTTTGTCTGAGTTAAAACGTGCTGGAGTCTGGCCCTGTCTCCTGGACACAGTGAGCAGGTCTCAGAGTTTTCATTTTCACAGCTTGCTCACGTATATGCCAATGTGAGCTGCTAGTTTAGTTAATGCTTCACACACTGTATGTAATCAGAAATATTTTAGCTGATAAAGTTACAAATTCCAAATGAAGCTACAAATTTCAGGTATAAAATGTGACTTTTATGACTTCCTGTGATACTTAGATGCTTATATTTGGTTTACAGTTTTCTTCTTCCTATTTAAATATGAATCCCTTTATGAAGCACGCCTTGAGTGAAATCTCTCTTGATGCTGATTTTTTACTTGTGTGAGATAAAGAAATGATTGGTTTACCAACTCCTAATCTGTGCAGTTTTGTGAGGGCAGTGCCCAGCTATGAAAAGTGTGCTTAATAGTAAAATTCTACGCAATTAAAATCTTTTCAACAGTTTCCTGGCAAAGAGGGCAAGGGGAGAGGAAAAAAAGGGTCTTCAAAATTCAGCCAATCCCTTCCACACACTGTTGGGTTGTCTGTCCTGAAAGACCTATTAATTAGGACTGGTTTTGAGTTGCAAGTGAAATCAGTGCATGAGAAAGTCATAAACATCACACTTAAGTACCTCAGTCTTGAGGTACTCAAGCAGAATGCTCCAAAAGAGTGGACACCAAAGATGCCCATCACACTTTCTGAATATTTAGATCAAGTATATTAAAAGAGATTAGGGACTCTGTAGCATCACACTTTTCTTAGTTAGGGATAAAATGTTGCAATTTTTTCCAAAAAATGTATTTTTACTTCTCTGCCAAGAGCGAGAAGAATACCTGGAGGCTTTGAAAGAACTAACACAAATTGGTGCTGATATAAAGTGTATTTCATATTATTTGTTTGTTCTCTTAAGAATAAACCACACACATCTTCATCCTGGGACAAAAGCAGACTCAAACAGTGCTTAGGCAAATATTCTCTTCCAGAAGTCACTGCAGGCATACACAATGCTGAGTTCTTGGGAAATGATTATATCCTTACTGTAGTCTTCAACAAAGCACTGAAAAAATTCTCTGCCAACTCCTTTAGGACTCCTACATCATGTAAAGTAACATAATACATTCTTATCTAAAGTTGAAAAACTAACAGAAAAAAACGCATCATGTGAAAACAATTGCCAAAACATGCCTTTCTATTGCAAAGGTACAATCATTTTGACATATGGGTATCATGGGTAGGTCTGAACCATTAATTTGAAAAGGGGCTTAAAATGCAGTGGGTGCTATAAAAAAGTAAAAGTTAAAATTTCTACAGCAACACTGACTCAACTGTGACATGTCCTGTATATTTTTAGCCAGACAACAGAGAACAGAAATTCCATCTGATCATATTTTTGTAGAAGAAGGAACTTTGATATTCTCCAAATTATGAAAAAGTTACATTTCTCATCCTTAACACTGCTTTATAAAGATAGGAATGGAGAAAGATAAGGGTGCTGCCAGAAGGCAGTGAAAGGGTTAATTGTTTTGAACATCATGTGTGTTATGTGGTCAGATACTACCTATTCATCCCCAGCATGAATTATGTCACCAAGGTTGTGACCTAAACATGTGTAGTTGCTAAGCAATATCCATTCACAAGGTCTCCTGTAATACGTACCATTTGCTATTTTACTAGAGATGTGCCATGGTCAGTTTGATAACACAATACCTACGTTCCCACACTGGGCAATAAAACTTGTATTTGCCAGTAGGGCTGGTAAGTTCAGGTCTTGTAAAATAAATTGTTAAAATCTTTTCTCTAAAAGACAAAGAGAAAAAAAAAAAGAAAAGAAAGAAGTTACTGTATTCTGTCACAACAGGTCTTAGTATCCCTTCTTCTTCTCCTTGGCCTAAGTCCACCCAGCATTGATGGCATGGACCTGGCCCTTCGTTAAACATGACAGCTTTTCATGCTGTAATGAACACTATTTTTGAAGTAGGAGGTAATGAGAAAATCTGGTCTTCCTTCTTTCAAAGAAAGGTTTGAACACTTAATCAAAATGCTAGGGCTGAGCAGACCATGCAGAGAGGCTCCTTGCATATGTATAAATTCCTGGATTTATTCTTTGCTTTAAGCAACTAGTCCTGTTGGACATATACCTCAGCAGCCAAAATTCTATGTTCTGGTGCAGAATGGAGTGATCAGCCTAAACAGAAATGGGTCATGTCTGGGGGAAAGTGCAGAAAAGCATGGTTTCCTGAGAGACTCAAGAACACCGAGATCACCTCTGCAAGTTTGCAGACTGACAGGACACTTGAGTAAGTAAAAAAATGTAGCAAAATATCTGTTAAGACACGAGGTCTTGATGAGTTTTCTCATGGAACTTGACCCCTTTTCTTCTTTGCTCCTTTTCTCAGGAATATTTGAAGCATGGTCTGCCCACAGTCCCTTGGTGTAATGCATAGGGACAGAAGTATGGCTGTGCTGAGTTGAGACCAAGGCCCGTCCTAGCTCCTTAGGCAGTTCTTTGACAAGAGACAATAGCACATGCTTTGGGAAGAGCATAACCACAACACCAGTACAGGTACACACATGCATATAAAAAAATCCGTAATCCACAGCATATTTTCTCAGCCTCCCTCATACTGTGTTTCAAAGGATTTACAAGCCAGAGGGGTGCTTTGTCTTGCACAGCCTTGCAGACAGTTCTTCTATGAATCTGTCTTTTGGCCATGTAGGGGCAGCCAATCCAGAGGGAGACACACCATCCTGCAGCAGCAAGACCCACAGTGTAACTACACCCATGAGATGGGGAGGAGGAAAGGAGGGCAGGCTGCTGCCTTAAACTAGGACTGAGAAATCATCAAAACCCATCTGTCTCTATCACTGCCCAACGGCTGCTAGAATTTGGAGGACTACATTCCTGCAAGGAGTTCAGATGTCTGTATGTAGCAGGAAGAAACTCCCTCCCAGTCTCCCTAGCGAGAAGTAGCAGGGATAAATAAAAAAATCCCTCCAGCAACCTATTACGATCTAGCCACCTCAAAAACAAAAGCAGGTTTTGTTTATATCCATTGTGACAAGAGGTATCAAGAGGTGCAGGTTAACTTAAAGATAGCACTTACTAAAGGTTGAAATCAACTACTCCTGACATATCTCATTGAGGAGGTGCACAAGGGTAGTTCTAAAGAGTGCAAAGGGGCATGAGGGACAGAAAGGAGAATGTGGGCAGAAAAACTTGTGGAAAGCAGACATAGCACTAGACAGAGTGGTATGGATGCTGCTGTCCTGCTCAAGTGGCATGAAAGGACTATGCTAAGCAAAACAAGCTTGTCTTTCAAAGGCATGTAGCTCATTTAGTGCAAATGTTAAAAATCTCAAACAGAAACCATACTGAGGCTAAGATTTCCGCCACATCCCCTTCTTAATTATCCTTAATTGTTGTTGCCATAGAAAAATTCAAGTAGGAACGCTGGCTACCTGTGCCTTAAGCAGTTCTCAGGAACCAAGTAGGGTTTTTTAACATGTGATTTGAAGATGACAAATGCCCCAATGATGAAGCGATGCATGGCATAGGGACAACCATTTGAAGCATCAGTTGAAAACATTTCTCTCTTAGAGCCTGGTTCTGCAACTCTAACATTGAATCACATGATCAGTAAGAGTCTTCACAGAAGAATCACCCACCGAGATTAATACCTGTGCAGGAACCTGAGCTGTCTGAATGCCTTTTTCTAGGACTTTAGAAATTGTTTGTGATGCACTGCAAAAGCTAACACTTAAAGATAATCTTACTGTCGTTTCTACAGGCAGCATGTCAAGTCCTGCCCTTAAACATCTAATCTATGTGCAGTTCCAATCAATGCAAACTGTAGGCAATCTATCTCTTCCTAAGATACTTTCCAAAGAATTAGGTTCAGCCCACATAATACCTAGAGAAGACAAGCTTGTTTCACACTTTACAGACCTACTCTTCCTCCTAAAATGAACAAACTACTTTTGCAATACCTGTATCAAATGGTACCGCCCAGTCTCAGATTGCACACCAACAGTGTTTATTTTCATTGCTTTGGGACACAGCCTGACAAGAGCAGTGGATTTGATAAGCACCTTCAGAACATGTTATGGAGTCACTCCTCCTGACCTAAAATGTGAAAACCAAGCATCAGTCAACATAAAATAAATGCAATGTAGCATAGAGCAGAATAATGGGTCTAGCACATATGGTCTTGTGAGAAATGATTTTCTATGACAGCCAAGCATGACAATGAACAGAAGACAAATTAATTTCCTGTGCTACATCCATACAGGTTGCCGGTCCTGTAAAGACTTTTATAGAACAAACTGCCAAATTCACCTAGAATTACCTAATCTGACTGGCATTATATGTGACAGATAAAACATATGTGTAAAGAAAATGAAATGAACTTATCCATGACTCAGATACTGACCAAAACCAGATCAAATAGTGGGAAATATTACTCAAAACAATTTAAATAATCTTGCAAAGAGGTCTCAATTTATACGGCGATACCTCAGCACACTTTCTGTTCTACTGATGAGCATGCCACAGTTAATTTAAATGTTCTAGTTGTGTGATCTATAGAAAAAGGATTGGTGGATGATTCTGAAATAAAACTCTGAAAAAAAATATGGGAAATAGGAATAGTATCTGAATAGTATCTGTTCAAGAGAAAAAAAACATTGTTGATCTGTGAGGAGGAAAGGTACTTAAAACATCATTGTAATGTTCTCTTTGTCAGAGAACAAGGTTTCTATCAATGGATTTTAAAATACTGCTTTAAATATGGAAAAAAATTGTCCTCTAGAAAACTGAACATTATTGATTTCAATACCTGGTGGTCATAAACAGCAGAAAAATAGCAGGTATACACATAGGAGAAAATCTGAATTTTGAGTGAGATGAGATGCTCAGTGAGATTCCACTGACTCATTCATTATTGTCAGTTAAACTTCCCAGACTAACCCAGAATACATGAATTTTCTCATGAAAAAGTATACAAATTATCCCCTTCTCTTTAAGAATTTGTTGCCTGTATCTTAAAGTAGTACAAAAGGTTGCTTCAATTTTGGTGACAGAAGAGGAGAAATTTTTAAGCTATGCATACAGACAGCAGATTTAGAGGGACAGGAAGAGAGAATGGGCTGGTTAGAAAGTCTAGAGAGTCTAGATGGAGGATTGCTTTGGTAATACAGGTGACATAGATGATGGGAAGGGGCTCCAATTAGAGTGTAAGTGTGACAGCATCAGGGTGATGAGAGGAAAATGACTTCTGCAGAAAGCTTGAAATGAACTGGGAGAAACCAGTCAGAACAATGCTCATTATACGGGTTTCACAGGCACAAGGACTATGTTTCAAGCTGGATACAGCAGGCATAGCATCCAGACAGCTGAAACACAACTTCTGTAGGAGGCTGCATGGGAAGGCAGGGGTCCACACAGCCACAGGTTGCCTGAACCCCCTCCACCTGCAAGCCCAGGAGTCTGCTGAGGTAATCACAAATGACAGTTCTGACTACTGTGGAATCATAGTTTGGGAGATAGCATGATTACAGTGACAGTCGGACATCTGCTGCAGTTGCCTCAAAAATCAGCTCTGAGTGATTTAATCAGAATCAGCTAACATGGAACTGGTAGCCACCTTCTTGTTAAAAACATCAAAACTAATAATGCTCTCCTCTAACCTCCTCTAACATCCTGAAGCTTTTACCTTTGGTGAGCTAGCACCTTCAGCAGGACTAATAGGTATAACCTTTAACCAGGACCTCCTTCAGGCAGCAGGCTTCCTTTCATCCACAATCATGGAACAGGCCCAGAGAAATACAGACCAAACACGTCTAACTTTGGATCATTGGCTTCTCATGAGATGAAGCTGTTCCAGGGGTTCCGCACTGTGATAGCCCATGGGGACCTTTTTAAAGGCTCATCACCTTACCACCTAATGAGAGATTTCCAACAGGCAACTCCACCTGACAGAACTCCCTGTGGTTTCTTTGGACTACTTACACTCATTCCCAGAAACAACCTCAGCTAGAGCTGGCAAGATGCAGCTAAATCAGCTTATAAGAGAGTAAACCTAAAACTGCAGTGGCTATGCAAAAATATCACAGGGATATGGCACTGCATTTTTCAACACACGTTTTACATGCCACCTATAATAAATAAAAGAGACCAGTCCCTCGAGAGGGCAATTTTAAAGAAGAGTATCATAAACAATCATAAAGATGGCTTTGATCTTCCCCTCTGGAAAAATTTTTCTCTCTCCACTGACCGTATGAGGAGCCTGTATAGGCCAGGCAACAAAAGCACAACAGTAGACTGTCTCCTAAGAGAGAGGTATCTGAAAAATCATCATGAGAATTTTCCCAAAGAGGGCAGTCTCAGGAGGCAGATCAAAATCTGAACAATAATTTTCCTTAACTTTCTCCAGTCATTTCCCTGAAACTTTCTAACAGCAAAACAAAGTAGACAAATGAGTTTGTACATTGAACTACTTCTGTAAATAACATGCAGAGAGAGGAGGGAACCTGGATTAAATTATTAGGAACAATGAAAATTCTTTTGGGGTAAATCTGAAAGGAAAATATATGCTGTGTTCCACTCGGGAGGATCTGTTTCATGTCACGTATGGCATGACTTTGCCAGGGCACTGCTTTACTTTTGTAACAGAATAGCTTTGTGAATATCCCGGTCTCCAAAGGCAGACATGAGGAGGAACTAGGAATCCTTCAGTTCAGAGCTTAACCCATCTGATCAAACCCATACACTTCTCTTCAGCAGGAGAAAAGTGTTGTCACTGTGTTGTCTCAGACCCTGTACATCCACGCTAATCTTCCTTCTGTTTCATCTTTCCCTGTATTTTTAGTCCAGACAGATCATTCTGTTGTACTTGAAGATTCACACACTCTCATGGAACTGTTTTATTTCACCTCTCGCTCAGCAAGCCGTGCAACAAAAGCCAGAGAAGAAGAGCGAGCTCTGTATACTGTCAGTGCTACATACTTCTGACTATTATTTCCGCTTGATGGCTTTGGTTTTATCCAAGGATTATTCAGTTTGGGAATAATAGGAGATTTACATGCTTGCACACAGGTCAAATTACAGTCAGAACGCACATGTGTTGCAATTTCGTCACCTGCAGATTATTCCTGGTGACTGTTATTTTAAAACTTCTCTTAACTGGCAATGGCAGAAATTACTGTTTGAATCCTTCTGTTCACAGATGGATACTGATATCCTCCTGGTGTTCCAGCAGGATATTGCTTTGATATTGAATGATAAATTGTTTCAAATAATATCAGATTAGCTTTTCTAAAGACCAGTTCTTCAATTGGCTGAACAGATCACTCAAACTTGAACTTACTGCAAATTTTTTCCAAGTGGCTATTTCTTAAACCAAGAGCGTTACCATGTTATTTTAAGTTTTATACCATCTAAAGCAAATTAACATCAACTATAATCCCTTTTCTCTGACCACAGGAACGAATGCAGATGTTTTATCATTATCATGGTATTCCTAAAGGTTTCAGTAATCATTTGGAGATATTAAAAAGGAAATAAACAGAGAGCTATGCTGATTTTTGCTCCACTAAAAAAAAAAGGCAAAATAAAACCAATGTGAACCTCACCACCTGTCCTGTAACAAAGCAGGGAAAGAAGTGACAGTTTTACAGCTTCTGAGGAGTTACTGTGACTGACTGAAATACAGCTGTGAATTCTGGATGTAAATCATGAGAAGACAATGTAGGAAAAAAACACTGCCTTATTCGAGTTATTTATTTTTAATGATGATGTACACACAGGCAGCCTAAGGTAGCTTACTGGCACCTAATTTAATTTTCAAGTTTGTCTAAGTTTCCTAGAACCACATAGTACTACTCAGACAATCATGAAAGCAGGCAAAGAATTTCCCATCACTTTTTGGGTCTTTGGGATTACGTATCTCCTTAAAAATATTTACAGTTGTGTTCAAGCTTAGTGCCCACAACACCTACAAAACTCTCTATCTTGGGTTACACAGGTTAAAAATTACTCATTAAAAATTAAATTAGTAGAATGGTCTTTTCCAGGTCCCTAACATGTAGCAATAGGTGTCTGGGTGGAGGAGAGAAAATTGGTGATAATCCCAAAACGTGGTTCCTAAATGCACTTACCAGAAGCATCAGGATACTGGGCACTCCAGCTCCATCAGCTGTACACCAGCAGGGAGCAATCCCTTAGCTCGGCCTCTTGCCACTTTTCCTTTCCTGAGCAAAGTATTTTGGTCACAGAATAAAGGTAGGCCTAACCTCTGGAACCATTCCCTCAGCTGTTAACCCCTTATGATGCTTCCTAGGGATGCAGGACACATACCAAGTAATGTCTTTGGAACAGGAGCTTTAAGACAGAGGCCTATTCAGTGACCATAATAGATCAGATGGCTTTTTTGTTTGCTTGATTTTAACAAAGGAGAGCTCCATCATAAATCTTCACTTCAAATTTGATTGCTTTATAATATATCATACTGTGATGTAACTGGCATCTGCACTTGGCTCTTATTAGGTGACACCATATGGTATAATTAGAAGTGGAGACACAGAGTGCCATTTGAATAAGTTAAACTTCGTTCATCTATGATTAAACCATCGTCATTCATCTGCATGCATTCCAGATCCTAGTTTAATTTCTAAAGAGATTCCCATTTAATGTTGCATATATATTTTGTACTTCTGAAACGCTAAATCACTATGCTCAAAGTCTATTATAATTTCTGTAAGTTGTTTATTTGCTTTCTTACTAAGACAGATTCACAGTCTGTCTCATGGTTATCCAGTTTGGGAAGTTGTGTGCAGTTTCCAATGCCTTACATTCTCAAAGCAAGCAAGAGTTCTTTTACACATTGCTTGCCTCCCACAATCTACACAATTGAATTGAACTTTGTCTTGTGGCACCCATGTTCTAGCTACAGCACAAAATAAGTCTGCAGGTTATCAATACAGGATTTTTAATTGACAAGACCGTTTTATTTATTCATGGGAGGATAAGTGAGTCCTAGAATGCCTTCTTTCCCAGAAGGTTAGGAGGTTACACACAATTCACAAATCTTTCTTGATAATCCTTTAGTTGAACCAGAAATTATATTATGCTTTTGTTCTTTCTTGCCTAAAACTGACCAAGCAGGCAGTGATTTATTAAGCTAGAGTCTTGAGTCTCCTGCCACACAACCCACTTAGTCACAGTAATGGCTGTGAAACAGATTATGCATTCTAAGATAGGCTATAATTTGTGTTGAAGAAACTTGTCTGCTTTAATCACCAAATTTAATTGTAAAGCCCTATAAAGGGTTATGAAGTAAAAAGGAACAAAGCAGCTAAACTTAAGGTTGTAATGTTATATGTTACATATACACACACAGAGTAGGAGATAAAATAAAGAGTTTGGAATACTTCCAAAAGATAAAAATCAAATGGTTTCACATAATTAAATGTAGTATTTGTCCATTCTACAGTTCTGAGTCTCTGTTTACAAATAATGAGAGGTAAAGGCAATCATATGCTCTTATACACTTCCTCAGTGAGAGGCTGAAAGTGAAGATGCTTTATGCTTTTCTTCAGTCTGGATTTCACACAAAGCACCATGCATTTTTAGATGCTGATTAAGCACATCTTGCATTTCAATTTTAGTATCACCGATTTCAACTTATATTCAAGGCTAGATGCATTACAAATTAAGTTGGTGTTTAAAAACTGTTGGTTTTTTGGTTTTTTTCAGAGAATGCACAAGAAATAAAAAGAAAAGCCTTCACCATTTTCAAATAAACGTAGTTTCTCCAGCTACTCCAAATTATTTGGAATGTACTAATTAATTAAAACTCACTTAAATGATATACATAGAAAAGATTGAGGCAACTCTAACGTTACTTTTCATAGGTTAAAAATCCCATCTTTTGCTTTGAAACAATGGATAATAGAAGATACCATCTATTATGACCATTGCAGTAAACTGCACCAGCTACTTATTACAAAGATGAAAAAGGAGACAGGAAGAGGCACTTCTGGAAGTTTCTCCAACATAAAGTATACATTGACCTCAAATATCACACTAGATTTATGGTTTTCTTTTCCTGTGTGAATGTGCAGTTAGAAGGAGGGAACATTAATGGGAGGAAACAAATGGCAAGGGAGAAAGACAGAGTGCAAGAACCAACTGGATCGAAGTGGGAGATGGAAGGGACAAGCACAGCTGAGACACAGATGGTGAGGAGAAAAGTCAGTGAGATCAGAGCTAGCAGAGGCTGGCACTGGACAGAAACAGGCTCAGAGATACAGCTCCAGCCAGAAGCTACATCCTCGTGTCCAGGGGATGCTTGCGAGGCTCATCTGGGGCATTTTAAGTGGAAAGGACACACTTACTTTCTGCCACAGAAATTGATGAAGTTTCATCAAATAATTTCAATAACCAGAAAAAAGACTTGCCATCCAAGTTTAACCTTGCGTAACATTTAGCTTGTTCAAGAGAATGAGTGAACTAGGTCTCAGTCATACATGTATCAGGCCAGCAGGTCAGTTGGGAATTTCTTTAATTTGCAACTTTGCACTTACAGTATGTACCTAAGAAAAGGGAGATATGGTAAATTTCTGCCCATGACCACAAGCTACTTTTGTGATAACTCCAAGCAAAGTGCTTCAATTACCTCTATTTCAGGTTGTTCTGTAAAGCAATTACAGCAATGTTGGCTCTGCCTGAAGTTATTGTGAAGGTATGCTGGAGTTCACAACACAAATTTTGATCCCTGGACTGCAGCAGTTACTTGTTGAAATTATTATTATGCAGCAATTAATTCAGATCTAGAAAGCTTCTGTAAGAAAACTGAGAGACTGATGAGCCATTTTAGTAACCTTTGAAGTATTTGTAAGGGATAGATGCAGATCTATTCTAAAGACCTATTCTGGCATCTATTCTAGATGCAGTTCTATCTGGAGAGAGATGAAGGAAAGGAGGAGTTAGGAGATGAGGCAGCTGTGATCACAGCCCCACGTAAAGCACTGACTGATGTTATTTTTGGGTAACAAAGCTGCATAGGACAACACACACAAAGAGTCAGGCTTGAGCACAGGCACCACTTGCACCTTCTTAACAGCCACACACCTAAAATACTGACATTCTTTTCCTATTTCATCTCCACTAGTCATTCAGGACCCTCAACCAGTATATAATTTCAATATATTTTATGGTAGCTACTTTTTAGAAATTGCTCTGCATTCTCCCCAATACATGATTTCAAAGCCAGCACTCTAAAATGTAAAGATTGCTGGATTAGATTAAATGTTTTTGATAATATATACTCTGAATTTTAGACCCAGTAATCTTGTTTCTTTTAATGATTGATGTGAGATCACTGTTGAAACCTTCAAGTGAGTCAGCAGTGCATGGAGCACAGATGAAGTGTTGCACGTACAGAAAAACATAGACCAGAAAAATGGTTTTGAGTCTTCCTATTAAAATATACCCCCTTGCAGCTGAAGTGGAGAGGCACAAAGGGCCCACCTGAGGCTTTTCATAAACTATTTCTATCACAAGAATTACAACAATGAAAAGATGCTGCTATTAAAAGATATCAACAAAGAAGTTATCACGTTTAGTGATAGTAATGCATTACGTTTCTAGGGGTCTACTACCTAAAGAAGTCTGCATTGCAATAGCACTAATATTACCAACCATCTTCAGCTGCCCACACTGTGAGGGAAATACCCGTAATGAAATAGCACCAGTGCAGAAAAGTTTCAGATAAAGATAATGTTGTATTATGCACGGGCTCAGGGCTGACTGAAGTCTTACCCATGTGTGCAACTGGCAGGCCTATTCAGGGGGTGTTTTTGTCAGAAACTCCGAGACATGGTACTGTATTTATAAATAACAGGCTTTTTTTCCAGCACTTACAGGCTTAGCAAATGTGATGTCAACATGACTATGTAAAAAACAGCTGCTTTTCACAGGAACAGTGAAGCCTATAAGCAAAAAAGCTAAGTGCCTTTACTAGCCATTAGCTTTTACTTTTCATTTTGTTTCTGTTTTCTTATGGAAGTCATATCAAACACAAGGCAAAAAAATCCCCATGAATAGACAACATGAATGTCAGTGAACAAACTGCTCTTCAAGTTATTCAGACAATATTTACAATAATAAAATATTGCAGAAATGAGAATCCGTCTTTAATCATAAAAATTGAGGCTAATTCTTTTTACAGGGAATTATTCTGCCATTTTTATGAAGGCCACTTTCAGTTGGTCAAAACATTTTTTGATGCTGAAAAGGACATAATTTGTACCATACAAGTTTTTCCCTGACAACCTCTTGCATGGCAGGTCAACCAAAGCAAACTGTTTATTTCAAGCTCTACCCATACTCGACTGCTGAATGTTGGTCTCATAGGATCTTCTGAAGGAAAAATGCTCATTTCCCTAAACAGATAAGGCATTCACACAAGTTAGTGTGAGGCCAACTTGCCACAGAAATAGTTCCATGGAAGTTTATGCTATTTAAAGGGACTATTGAAGTGAGAAAATGGACATGCTTTTTGGCTGGTTGTCAGGAATCACTCTAGACATCTTACAGAAGTGTGCTTGCAAATGATGTCACCTTTAAAATCTGTTTACTGTTGTCTTAAGACAGTACCAAAACATGTCTTAAAAGATAAAGGTCTTGAGAGAATGGTTAGAGAATCCCCCACAAATACATGATAGGAAATGATGACTGAATACTGACTGGGATGGACATGCATGAGCAGAGACAGCAAATTTAAAGGTGCGCAAGCAATCCTAAGCACCAGCAAAGTCTGGAGCCCAGAGTCTGCATCTGCTTGGTCCTGTCATTTGCTAGGTGTCTGTCAGAGCCGGAAAGACTAGATTCATGTCCACCCTTGCTACTGTTTTGGTAACACAGGTTTAGAAAGGGGTTGAATGCATAAGAAAAGAGAACCACGCAAACATAACTGGTCAGATATTGGGAGATGGCCTTTATAGTTCTGCCTTGGCAAAAATCAGGTTTCACCTTGGTATGGTACTCCCAGACTGCAAAGGTCAAAACCAAATTTTCAGCCAGTTGGAACTTGTGCTTTGAATGATCAAAAAAACTTTCTCAGATGCTTTCAGTATAAGCAACTAAGAGGGCACATAAAAAAGACATTATCTGGGGACACTTGACTAATTGTCCAAGACAGAACACACTCACTGGAGAGCCCTTTGGTCTCTGATATCCAGCACAAATGGACAGCAGAAACAACCTGAATGGTGCTGAGCAATTCTGATGCATGAAGAGTTCCCATAGTCAAAGGTAACTTGTTTCCCTAACTGTTAGGTGTTTAGACAGTGCTAGTTTATCCAAAGGAATGGGAGAAGCAGGGAAAACCAAGACTACAAAAGAAAATTGAGTTGTAAAACAAACAAACAAAAAACCCGTCAATGCCCACCTCAAATAAACAAACACAAAAAACCAAACAAAACCCCCAAAACAAACAAAACCCCCCTCAAAACAAACAAAAACACAAAACAACAAAACACCTAAACAAAAACCCACACCAAAAAAACCAACCAACCAACAAAACCCCACCCAAAACAAATCCCAAAGCACCTGATGATATTACAGGGAAATATAAGCCCGCTGACACTGCAGGTTATATGAACCTAAGAGTTCCCTGAGCTAGAGCTGGCTTGGCTCTGGAAAAGCATGTTATGCAGCGCTCCCCAGCTAGCAGTGGAAACAGCACAAAGCATCATCTTTGCACTCACAACTCTTCACCTATAGCCTGGGTAGTCTGGACATGGCTTAGAGTTATTCGCATGTATAAATTACGCAAAAAATATTTATGGCAGGGAAATTTATAGTGAAGCTTAGACAAGGTCACCTGTACTATCCCTGACCCTAGGGCATTTTCTTTGCAACCAGCACACAAGCTGTCTCTTTATATCTCCACAGCAGCCAGCAAGCCTTTCACATGCCTGGCTTCCTACTCTAGTGTACCTAATAGGGTAGGTTCTCTGCCTTGGCTGTGAACCTTGTGAACCTGCTTTGGCATATCTTGGCAGAGGGTTAAGTACCTGGGAAGCCTAAAATCTTCCACCAAAGTGCTTAAAAGACATATAGCCTTAAGTTCACATATGGCTTTTTGTGGTGTGCAGCCTCAGGCATGCAATTTTTTGCCTTCCTTTATCTCTACAAAACCCTGGCCAGACCCTGCCTCAGGCTTCTATGCCACAGGAGCAGCGTAACTGTGATAGAAGAGTCATCTTAGCTGATACACACTCAGTGCACTCTGGCATACTTCAGAGAGGGCGCAAATGGCACATTTTCACCTCAGGTATCCTTATCCAAGTGCCCAAGGCATACAATAAAACAGCATTAGATGTCATAGCACCTTTAAGACTTAGGCAAAAAGGTGTAAGGTGACAACCATTGATAACGTGCAAGAGTATTTCACCTAGTTTAAGGACAGGGAAGGATACCTCTGTACATATCACATTTGTGCTCAGAGTTCAACTCATTTCACTCTTTTGTCCTTGTTCATTAAGATCCAACCACAGCGACAAACAAAGAAGATCAGCTCAGAAAGTAACAGTAAACTGATACAGATAAGCAGGCTGAAAATTTTAACAGCCAGTTATTCTTGGGATACCCCAAATCATTTAAGATCATTTTAAGAAACCTTTTTTGGGGTATGCCACTCCACAGAAAATAGAGAGAAAGGGAAGGTGGTAAATATTACTTTGTTTTGAGTCGCATTTTTCAAGCATTTCATTTAAATATATTTTAGCACTAAATAGTAAAACAACGCAGTTAAAATGTCGTTTATCAGATATTAAATAAATCTAAATCTAGATCATACAGTTTTACCTGTGGGTCTTTTCAGCTAGGGAGGGGTTTGGTGGAGATTTTTGTTGGTTTTTTGTTTTGCTTGGTTGGTTTTTGTTTTGGTGGTAGTTTTGGTTTTTCAGGAGGTGGAGAGTGCTACAACAGCAAAGGGAAAGATTAAAAACAAAGTGAGAAAAAAGAAAAATGTTGAGAATTTAGCTACGGTACAGATAGAACAGAAAGAACAAGTCTCTTTGCACTTCAGGTAAAGGTTTAGTATCAGCCCTTTTCACACAAGCCTATTTTACTCTGCTATACTTTTTAGGAAAGAATCCTTTTAAAGGCAAAACAGGCCAAACCTGTCTCACAGGTCTTCAGAAGTGAGTGTGTACAGCCAGGTGGGTGCACTGATCTGGGAAAGGAGCTTGAGGATTGCCTGAGTTTGCAAGGATATTGCCCTGCCCACTAGTGGTCAGCAGGCTTTGCTTCCTCTCTTCCTTCCTTTTATTTTACTGCTACATTGCCATTTTTTATTGCACTTGCAGAGGAACAAGGAAGACAGAACACTGCAAATATTCTAATATTTACCTAGCTACGATTATCCCTGGATGACTCCTGTTGTCTTCTCCCTCCAAGACAGACGCTAGAATTAATACCGAAACTTTTTCAAAATTAAAGTTTCTTTGTATTAGCTACCTTCACAAGGCCTCAACAAGAACTCTTTAAATCAAGCTTTGATGTGCTATAGATTGCTACATTTGAATTACACATTCCCTAGTAATACTGTGCTATTGTTCAGGTGAACAATTATGTGCAGATTCATCCCAGTGCAGACTCAGTCATGTACAGACAGCTAACCCTGAATAGGTCTCTGCAAGCATAATTATCTACTCTGATTAGGATATGGATTTTATGCTACCATTTTTGAGGTTCTGAAAAAGCAAACTGAAGATTTTAAAGATAAAGGTAATTCAGTAAGAGAAGAATGATCACTATACCTTTCAACACCCTCTATATAAAAGAGGCATCATCCCAATGTACAAAAGGAATTTAATTGTACAGTTATTAGACATGACTAAATTTTCAGCCAAATGCTTTTAAGTGCAACAATGTAAGAAGGTTTTATTATGAAGGGAATGCTCTACAAAAATCTGTGAAAGGACCTGGAGGTTCCAGAATATGCCCAGAACTACAGATAAAAGTATCTATAACGTTACTGCACTGTTTGCCATTCCTGATAGCATTTGGTACCCTGCTATCAGGTTATTGTCTTTTGGACCTCTCATCCTGATAATACAACACAATTCCTAGCAGTTACCCAGTGATATAACTGATGTTAAATGATCTGGCTAAACTTTATAAGCATGAGGTGTAATTTGGGGTGAAAGCAAGTGGTATCAGACAGAAACTCCCCTGCAAAGACTGAAATGGAATTTCTATGGGAGGAAACACATCAAAGGGGGGGTCAGTTCTGCAGAATGACTTTATAATCTCCAATTTTTATCACGAGGCTTAAGTTATTAGTGTGTGTAAAGACTTCAGGATGATTTAAAATTAAAGATTACTAAGAAGCAAATGGAACAGTGTTAGCACATCTCTGGTATGAATTCCTAGAATTGTTGAAGATGATCCACCTCGCAAAAAGTCAGTCTTTCCAACAGGTATAAATAAAGCAAGAGTTGCTAGGGATACACTAACCCCAGGAACAACAAATCAGCAACACAAGGAAGAAGATCAATTGATTATATTTTTAAGTAAAACAATAACAGTAGCAATATAAATAATTATAATTTTAATAACATATAAATGACATATAATAACATTACATATCACTAAACATATAAACAACATAAAATGTAAAAATAACAGAAAAATATAAAACAATGTAACAATAATAGAACATCTATTAATTTGTTTTCTAGTGGTACAGGAGTTGCAAACAAGCTGACATTCTGACAGAAAATAAGACAAACAAACTGAAAAATACCATCCAAACACAGTAAAATAAAATGTTATATTTCTGTTGCCCATAACAATTATTTTCATGTTAGCTGTTTTAAAATTGTATTTGGATTCAGTACTGCTTAACAGTTGGACAGGGGAAGCAATCCCAAAGCAGAAATCTTTTAGAATTCAACATGAGATAGTCATCTTCAGGCAAAGTGAGTACCAAAGGTATTTAGTTTTACAATATTTGTAAGTGCAGTTCTACTGTCCAAATGCAGTGCTGGGAATGGAAGATACCAAAGATGGAGAAAATGGCTGTTGCTTCTCCTTATTTTGTTTTTTATGCAGAATTAGTGTAAGAGAGAAATGAGGCTAGGGTATTAAAGGGTAGCTTTAAAAGGAGACATTTACCACCTGAAATCCCTATCCCTCGCAGGTTTTCCAAGACCATAGGGGAATACAAAGCCTGAAGCAGTGAGATGTTGAGTGGATTCAGCTTCTGCAAATACTAGAAGGAATGAAGGATGCTCACTCTTCAGTAAGAGGAGTTCAAAACCTAGTGGGATCTAACCTCCACTGTGCATGTGGTATTCCTGAGCTGTGGATGGCTGCACATGTGCCCTGAACAGTGTTCTTGCCCCAGCACTAACAAATGTCATATGTGAGGTTGGATTATAAAGCTTCAAAATGCAGCATGCTACGTTGCCCTCCAAAATGTTAGCCACATCTTTGTTTTGTATTTACATGACTGCACAAGTCACAGTCAAATTTGACTTCTACTTGTATGTATGAGTCCATGAAGAATTTTTTATTAGAAGGCCTGCACACATGCTGGATCTCTACATAAAGTCCATACTAACTGTTTCTGACATGGAATCACTGCAAGTCATTGTACAAAGTCAAGGAGCTGATTCTGCTTCCAATTAGAAACATCCAAAACTCACTGACTAGAGCATCACTTCATCCTAAGCTTTATTTATGAGAGCACATGTCGACTGGGTGAGCAAAGTGTTTAATTTTGTATGGCAAGCAGATCAGATTATAAAAGTACAAAGCATGACAAACTTGCTGAGTGTATGCCTTCTGTATTCAATCCCACTCCTCCAGAAGAATTTCCTCCATACTCCAGCAAAACAAAGCCTAACAACAGTATTTAACAGGGAGGAGTGGGGGAGAAGTTATCCTAGCTGAAGGAGGTATGCCACCTCAAGCAGAGCAAGTGCAATAACCAGCTGAAACTATTTCAGAATCCAGTTACTTACAGAGAACTTTTTCAGAAGCTGACACTATATTTCCAAAGTGATGAAGAAGGATCCTTAAAAGGGTATTTAGGAAGAGTGTTCAAATTGCATGTGTTTGGAGTTTGTATCCACAGACTTAATTTATTATGGAATTACAGCAATTTGGCATAAAATAATAGCCAACACTATAATTTGTTTTAATATTTACCTTTTCAGAAGTACTGAAGGAATGAAATTAAATGGTTCCAGTTTCCTGATGTTTATAATACACTAAAAAGCACTGAAGTGCTTTTCACCTTCAAAACAAGTGATGCCCACCATTCCTGAGGAATCTGAGTATGCTATCATGTGACTGTGCTAGCACAGTCTAAAATGAAAATTAAAGTCCAGAATAACCAGAGGCAGAATATTGGGGAATTCTTTCACCTGCTGTAGTTTTGGCACTTGAAAGAAACTGTTTCATTACCAAAGGCTTTGGCAATGCCATCTCACTGACAAAAGTCAAATTATCTTATCCAATAATTAACTGGGGAACCAATAATCCTAGTCAGAAAGGATCTGGATTACTACCCCCACTTTGTTTTTGCTTTTATCTTTACTTCTAAAAATGAAATCCAGGAGCTCTCCAGCAAAGAGGATTTGATTCTGACAGATAAAAGGAATGTGACGTTTCCCTGTCAGGGTTGGTGGATTAAAGACAGGATAACATTAGGAAGCATCTCTGCACATAGAGCAACTCACCAAGACAGAAGTCTTCATCCTTACATCATTGTCAAGGAAAATTATGGTGACAAATATTGATGGAAAATCCATCTCTTGTCTTCAAAATAAAAGTCATCTAAAATCAGAGAGGGGAGATGCTTTATCCTGATATCTCAAGGCCCATGTACTCACACTCACATACAGGTACATAGCTCTGGTGCATTTAGCCCCAATCTGTCATGTAACAAATTTCACCATACAAATACACATATTTTGCAAAAACAAACAAACAAATGTTTACAACATACCTAACAGGTAAGCAGTCCTTTGCAAGTCAGCATCAGGTGAAAGACATTATCTTCCATCACAAGAATGTTGCATTTTTGTGTAATGACTTACAAGTGATTTCAAAGGTTGACATATTTTATATGCCAGATTAGGACCTGCTAAAACTTGCTATGCAAAATGGGGCTCTGAGCTCAGAATTACCAAATTGTTTCTTAATACACAGTTGTTCTGATTTCTCTACTAGCATAGCAGGCAGCCAAAAAGCAAGGACAAGGGTGGCTTACATTTGTGATGTTACTCCATTCTTCTACTAGGGGGCATTTAATCTTACAGAGAAGAGATGCAAACCACTGTAATTATTGATGAGTGAAGGGGCAGGGTAGCAACTGTGGTTTCTGAAAGCCCGAGTTACTTTTAACGTACTACACTTGGGGCTTCTTTCCTCTTTTTCCTACATTATGTTCTGAAACGTCACTTCAAAGGCTGTTGTTTAGCTTACATCATAAAGATAATTTTCTCCTGTCCTCAGGACACCATCAATCCAAGGAAAGATACACCAGTGTGCTGTTGTCAGAGACACAGATGGTTGGAATCTGCACACTGATTTCACTGAATAGTTTTAATGTGAGATAAAGTAACCTACCCCAGGATGAACTACACCTAAATGAGAAAACAAAGAGCAATCCTTTCTGTGTGGGTACAAGTAGTACCTGATATTTGAGAGTAATAATATTAAATCTCAGGAAGCATTTTCCTTCAGTGGATCCATCTGGAATGGGTGCACTCATAAAAAGTATCAATTCAATGCCAGAGCTGAAAAAGTCTTATGGAGATGTTGAGCATGAAAAGCTAAGCAGGGTTTTAGAAGGATCAGAGCTGATAACTGTTGTTTGGTCTAGGGAATTTGTTCTGGCAATGACAATAACACACTTAAAAAGAAAATGTGCACAGCTGGGCTTAAGTACAACCTAAAGTCTACAGCATCACAGAGTATTGAACAGACATACAACATGCATCTTCTTATACCATCTGCCTTTCCTACACGAGGGCAGCTTTAAACCCCTCCCTCCTTGTACACACCAGGATCTTTGCCCTTTTTATAACATTATTAACCTCACTAAACAGTTATTTCTCCTGGTTTTGGTAACTCTGGAATACAAATGAAAGACAGAGGGAGAGACAAGGAAGTATGAGCCAGGAGAGAGATGCAAGTAAGAGCCAGGAGAGATATGTAGAATGAAATAAAGAAGTAGAGACGAGAGCAGGGAAAGCCAAACAATGCACATCTAGTACCCACCTACAGCAATTGCACATGATCATAATTAAACCTGAAAGAAAGAATGCTTGAGAGAGACACTGGTAGGAGAGCGAAATGCTGCCAATATAAAATATATCTTCAGCACTGAGAAGAATTTAACAAAAGGTAAAGTCAATGTTACAAGGACACACAAGCATGACCACTATCCCTTTTCCTCAGAGGTGACAGATTAGCATGGAAGATGGATTTCCCTGGTAAAGCAAATGCTGTAGTTGTGTTAACTATAGAAAAGATAAAAAGGCAAGTTGCAGAGGGAGAGTGCATGCAAGCACACACCAAGCAGCAGCATTAGATTACATCTGTAGGGCATGGGAGACGCTAACAGAAGGGGCTCCAAAAGGAAAACATGAATGACTTTGATAGCTAATCCTTAATTTAGCTCATTGACTTAATGAGAGGATGAAAAATGACAGAAAAGGGAAAAAACAATAGGACAAAAATGAATGGCTCAAGTCCCTTACAAAGACAGACTGTTAACTTAGCAGGAAGCTAAATACCATTCATGCTGGAGACAGAACTTCACGTCTGTTGCTCCTACTCCAATTATTGTACAAAGCATCTCTTTAAATTAGCAGTCCCACAAAAGCACCAGCTTACTTGTCATAGATGTGGTCCATTCATCTGTTCCATGTGAAGTTATATAGTGAACAAAACATCTTTGGCCAAGTGGCATCACAAAGAACAGTAGACCACAAACAGTGGAGCTGAATAGGAAACAGAAATATTTATATTGAAAACACAATCTATGGATAAATAATGCACTCTATAAAACATACAATTGTTGTGACTGTGTGACAGATGTGACACATACACAAAGCAGGGCCAGATCTTCTACTGCAAATATAGTATATTTTATACTCTAAGGATAATACTTTAATATTTTTACTATCATATTTAGGGAACTCAAATCACAGCCAGCTAGAGGGGCTCTAGCACCCCACCATACAGCAGGACATGGTTGGCCAGCTGTGGTCAATAAATGAACACACAGTGCTGTAGCCACACCAACAGAGCCAAGTGCTGAATTGTAAGCACACCTCTAGTCATGGGATGTTTAAGTGCAAACTTCCTTTTCAGGAAAGCCAAACTGATTTATGGATGGCAGGGACCACAATACAGCCCTATCCTCCCAGAAGCAGGATGGAAACTTTGATACTCCACACAGTTTTAGACCACGTACACATTACAAGTATCACTACTTTGGCTTGATCTCATTCTTGCTTTTTGTGTTTAGTATGGTCACTCACTATGTTAAATAGTCAAGACAGAGGTTTCCAACACCTTACAGGCACTATTTGAACAGATGAGCTACAAACTTTGGAGCCAGGCTTATCTGGCCACACAAACCCACATCTTAGACCAAGTCTGAGTCCTACCTCCCTGATTATCTACGAAGGCATCCCTTTATAAAAAAGTCCTTGAAACTCCTGCTTGAGCAAAGCCACAATCCAAGCAGATCTTTAGAGAGAAGAACAGCAGAAGAGAAATACTCCATCTAGACACATAATAATAACAGGATTGTCTGGAATATCCACTAATGAAAAGCCCATTAATAATCATGGTCCACCATACTTTCCTGACATTTCATTGCCTTATGCTCCAAGTCATCATTTAGATCCACATTGGTTGATCTGCTCATAGGTCTGAAATAATTTGAAACCATCAGATACAGAGTTTCTCCACCATCATTACAAATTATCTTTCCTAGCTTGCATAGCATCTTTGTAGTAGAATGCTTTCTACAGAAGAGACATTTTGGAATGGAATGAGAACTGGCATACTACTACTTATAATGAGTAAAGGCTAATACAAATTAACCCTTCTAAACAAATAAAAACAAAACGATCTAAAACCACAAAATAAGACAAAGAAAATCAAAACCAAGTGTTTCTATGACTTCAGAAAGAATACAATTCAGAAAGAGATTACAGCAAATAAATATGTAAGATAAGGATACTTCAGCTTTGTCACATTTTACATCAGAGCCACTGGACATGTGTGGACAATGTTTGATGTCACATTTTGTGACGGTTTGCATAGAAAAGTCAAAGGTCAAACATCAAATATATGGCAGGGTTGCTTCTCCGTCTCTTATTTTAGCCTCAAATCTGTTAAACCAAACCTTGAAATCCTAATATATTACAGACAAAATTTAGAGTAAGCTCAATATAATTTCAGAAAGATTTGAATCACAAATCAACGAGACAATCTTAAAAGCAACGAAGAGAGAATAATTATAAAGCTTTCTGCATGTTTGCATCCTTACCCTGAAACACTCACATTCAATTTCTGTATGAACTACATGTCAATGTAGAGACAACTATATAGCAAATTATTTGATAGTGACAAGAATAATGTCCCATGCATACATTGATTTTGGTACACAAACTCTATATTATTGTATATGTGTATATACTAATTATATACAACAAAATCAGTGTTGGAAGTTAGTAACCGATTTGCAGCACAAAGAAACTGCTTATCACACTTGCCAAAATTTGCTGGGAGGTGACAATGGTCTATTTACTTTCCAGTTTGCCCTGGGAACCAGTTATCTCTAAATCAGTAGAGCACTTTTGGCTTCCATAGTTCTTGCTGATTTATAGCTAACACCTTTACACAACATGAAAAAGAATCCAAAACCCAGAGCAAGGCACATGAGACCATTATTTAGGTTTCTATATCAGCACTTGGAGACAGCATGCATGACTTTTACAGCTACTTCTACAAATTGAACTGTACCATGTTGTGTGCTCACCCCTACACACTGCATAAAGTGGGGTCTAACGGTGGAAAAATGACACGTTTTAACTGTAAATGGACTGTAATGCCATAATAACAGCATACGAAGAAAAGGATTAAGATAAAGGAGCCTCTCTCTTCACACAGCTCATCTACTTTGTAGTACAGACTCCGGAAGGCAGGACAACATCCCAGCCCCGCAAGAGAAGTTACGCATCAGGTGGAGGGATCAGTGCAGTCTGCAGTTATTGCTGCTGCTCCTGGTGCTGTGTGGGGTCAGGATGGGACCAGGGTTGCAGAAGGCCCAAGTGCCAACGTTGCTTTAACTACACCACAGTGTTGCTTGGAGGTCCACAGCTGAGAGAAAGGGGATGGCAATTTTCAAATATCCTTTTTATTGCATAAATGGGAAAGAATAAATAAAAAATAACTTTGCCAGCTAATGAATTTTCTTCCCAATAAATTTCGACTGTTGGCTGCAAAAATCGACACATTAGTGCAAACATTAAAATGTTCCAACAAATAAAAAAAAAACTTCTCCATCAATGCAAGCTTGCTCTAAGTCTTTTATACAAATAAGCTGCAGATGTACCTATTCTAAAGCAGTATTTGAAAACTGAAAAATATCAGTACAGAGGAGATAATTCACACTGAAGCCCTTGCACATCTGAATACCTTTTATATTTCTCTGTTCTCCATAAAGCCACAAAGTCTCTTAAAGCTTTCCCCTTCTCACAATAAAATTAATTTGCAAAAATATGTTACAATGCAAATTGCACCATATAAGCAGCACTAATTCTTGGTGACATTAAGCAAACCGTATCAAGAAACTGGAGATGAAATCTTGAAAGTTTTAAGTTTTACAACTAACTCAAAACCTGCAACAGATGAAGTAGTAGCAGTCAAGAGGGCTTTTGGTTTCATTTATGACAGAGGAAAATTTATTCTTTTGATTTGGGAGTGTTTAAAAGAAAAAATTAGATTCCTTTTTCCTCAAAGCATCTTTCCCACTCCACTATTTGACAGCAGTCTGCTGGACTCTAGGAAATGTTTAATCTGCTCTTCTGGAAGATAGGCAGAAGTGACTGCAGGTAGCATATCAAACAAATCCTAAACTTCTGTAAAATATACAGCTCCATTGATTTTATTAGAATTAGATGGACAGAGTACCTCATCCTATTCAGTTGTTCAGTAGAGTTCAGAGTACATACTCTGCTGGAAGTAGTCCACGCTAAACACTGACCTCACTAAAAAGCATCAAGATCTCTATATTGTTCCTGAGAGCTAATGGAAACAGGCAATCAGCACTTAACATGCTTCTCATATTTTTGCAACTAAAATGTCAATTGTGCCCTTTAAATCAGTAAAAGGTAAACTTGTTAACCAACCTGAGCTGAAATAAATACTGAAATGAATTACATGAAAGCTGTTCCAGGCACAAATTTGTGAATAAATGGGGCCTGTTTAAAAGAAAAAAAAAGGTTTCTGTTTTCTTCACTCCTGGCCACGTGCTATCAAGATGTGATCAAGGTGCATTGTAGCTGGCTGTCTCCAAGCAAATTACAGTAGGTGCTTTAGGGTCTTACTTACAGTTGACATGTAACTGCATCAATCACATTTGTTTTCATCATAAATTACTGAAATCCCAAGATGCTTTATGGTTGACCATACTTCACACATCTCTGCTTCCCCTTTCTAAAATTTCTTCAGTAATAGAATATACATGAGGAAGAAAAAAGTTTAATCTATATTGGTTTAAATGCATAGCTTGTCAAAATAAGTTCTCACTACAGCTGACATTGAACTTTGTAATTATTCCTGAATGTTGTGTTTCAGAGGCTGTCCCTGTGACAATTCTACGGAGATTGTGTTTTCAACAGCTTGACCACGTGCATGCCTCTCTCTGAATAAATGTCATGTCCTTTTAAAAGACACATATTTTTCTCCCTTAACCTTCCTTCCCTCACATTTTTTAATTCAGATATTTGATCCCTCAGTTTTGTGGAGACAAACTGTCATTTGACTTGGAGGAGCAAAAGCTCAAAGAATAAGGACAAAAGCTCAGGATAAAACACATGCATATCTGGAGTCTGACAACCAAATTCTGCAACTGCACTCTAGTATGAAGCCCATATGTGTGTTTTAAGTGAAGAAGGGGTTCAGGGAGAAGAGGAATCATCCCCTCTCTAAAGCTCTTGGGCATTGCTTTCCTTCCACCTTGAGCACAAACACCTGAAAAAGCTACTAATACAACAGCCCTGTGG
The DNA here is from genome assembly GCA_013396775.1 of Cephalopterus ornatus. Lineage (NCBI taxonomy): Eukaryota > Metazoa > Chordata > Aves > Passeriformes > Cotingidae > Cephalopterus > Cephalopterus ornatus. Next base: position 59,379 of record VZRE01007313.1, on the reverse strand, counting down.
TTAAGGCCCTCACTAGGGATGTTAGAGCCCAGAGTTCAAACCCACGCCTTACTCCCAGGAGACTGTTCTGCCTACCAGGCTGTTGAGGTTTCTTAAGTGGAGTCATGCCTCCCGCAAAACTGTACTACTGTGCAGCCATACACACAGGAGTTGACAAGAAAACAAAGCATGTTGTAGGCTACTCTCCACAGCACATACCTGAGTGGGAGAAGGTAAAACATGAGTGTAAATTAAAAAAAAACTTAATAAAATGACTAAGATTTGACTCCTGCAAATAAAAGACCAAAATCCTGATGCAGACTTTATTACAGAGCACATACCACATCTGCTTAAATTCACTACACACCAAACTATGTCGAGACCCAAAAAAGTAAAAAAAAATAAATTCAGAATTAGTATACCTTTATTAAAAAAAAAAAAGGATCCAAGATGTTTCTGTAATTGAAAGTATGAGTGCATAATTCAAGCTGAAAAACAAGTAGATAATACTGGGCTGCAAATTATTTAATATGTTGTGAAGGCTGCTCTCAGAACTCCAGATATACCAAGAAATGTATTAGCTCATGTATAATCCCCATCAGAAGCTATCATCATGTGCTACAGGGCCATACTGCAGCTTTTGTGATATCTGTGTTAGTTAAGCAGGCAAAAGGTCACCAATAAGAATGATCCTAGTCCAATATTCAGATTTAATATTGCAAAATTAACATACTTAAAGGCTAAGCAAGATAGGCTGATTACCGAAATGGCATTCCCTCTTTCACATCTGTAGAAAAAATGAGAAGGAGTCTCACCAGAAAAAGGAAGAAGTGATTTACAGAAGCAAACGCTGGCGTGCTAGAAAGAAGATCAGAAATACATGTGAACTATTTTCTGCAATGGTACAGTCTCCTTTGGATTTAAAGCTCCCTTTTGTGTCAAGCTGGGAAGAAAGGGTCCGCAAGGTATCAATACATCAGCATTTCATTCTCTTCATGACCTTTCAGAGGTGAGCCCATCTACCCAACTAGGCAATTTCCCCTCTCCCCTCACATTTCCCAAGAGGTAGCTGTTGGGATAATCACCTCCTTCAAGATCCTGGAGACTCAGAAAACACAAATAATGCACTAGGCCAGCAGTTCAGCACTCTCCTTCAATTACCAATATACGTAAGTCAAGAGAAGCAGGTAATAAAATATCCACTTTAAGGTAGACTTTAAGAGGCAGAAAAAACAAACCCACGCATATACCCTCATCTCCCCCATCACATAAAAGTACAAATTTGTTCTCCCCCCACCTTCTTCAAAACATCATCTAGCAAGGAAAACTTTTTAAAAGGAACAAAACATATATTCCTCCTTAGACTCTCCTGTATCAGAAGGGAAATTTATCATTCTGTGTGCCTCAGCAATATTTTCTGCTTCAGCCTATATGCTTTCAAATTCCCGTCCAAACATAAAAGCAAAGCATCGATGAAAGAAAATTGATGTCCCACCAAGCAAGAGCTCTTGCAGTGATTACAACCAAACAGCAACTGGCATGAACAGAGCCAACATTTAATACCATTTTAAGATATAATTAAAAAGGAGAGCTGCTCAGAAAGAGCTCTTTACTATAAAATATGGCAGACACACTACAAATACTCCACCGGCTTCTTCCCATCCACTGGAAGCCTAAAAACCTTCAGATGAAAATGTATGGTGGGTCTGCAGAAGCCCTTTACAATAACACTTAGGGGCCTTTCAGCACATAATAGACTTTGGCACCCTGCTCTCCCTGTCATTAATGGTGGCACCAGGAAGATTTAAAGCTGGAGTTTGCCTCCTCCCTATCTCACAGAGCAAGTGCTATAAAAGGTTGAGGTACTTCCACTCCATGTCTGGTCACAGTCTGATTTAGGGGAATTTGATAGGAGGACAAATAAAAACAGATTTTTTTGTTAGATGCCTTGTCTCCTGTTGTAGAGCTTGAGTAATACTGCAGTTTAAAAGGAGCTGTGGAGGGGAAAACCAGAGTAGTTCAGCAGCAGAGCACGGTAACTGCAGAGATATGAGCTATTTCACTAAATGAAATAGGAACTTCATTGCCAGGAATTTACCAGTGCAAAGCAGGGAGGTATTCACTTGTCTGGGGTCTGGTACAGTTCTTTATTTACACAAGAGCCAGCTGCAGCTGGAACTGGATTCAATTTTCCCTGCAAAGCCTAGGATTTAAGTATAATCTCACTGCATTCAAGTACCTGCCTGCACAACTAGTGCAAACACAGGCATTGCAGCCAACTGGAGAGAGCAAAGGTACGTAGTAAGGTACCAGAAAGGAGACTCAGTAAGATCTGCCTGCACATCTGATGGCTGTGCCTTAACTCTCAACTGACAACCTCCTCAGGCACAATGAGTCCTCTTTTCTTCTTTCAGGACAAACATATTAATTTCAAGGTGTGGAAGCCACAAACCGCTTTTGCAGTGTAGAAAAGCCCTTTCAGCTTTGGCGCTGGGCTTTCCCAGTCCTCACAGGTGGCACCCAAAAGATTTCAAATTGTTTCCATCCTTTACTGTAGAAAATCTGCAGTTGTAGCTTTAGTCTCTCGAAACCATTTGCTGCAACTGGTCTGCAAGACACAAAATTTTTCCAACTCATCTCTAACCCTTCAAATACAAATAACATGTTCTTCTATGCTAGAAGTTCAAGGAAAAACTTGCAACCAGCAATCATGGTGTACAGTGAGGCACTTAACAGGACAGTTGTATCACACAATTGCTGGAGAACAACTGTAAGGTAGAGTTTCAACACCTAAGATAAAACTAACTTTCTGTCAATCAGCAACTTCAAACACCACATATTAAAACCCTACATTTCTTTTGGCTAGGGACTGTTCTGCAACACTGCATAGCATTTTTGAAATAAAATTATTTTTTCTGAACTGCAATCACATCCTTTCTCCCCCGTTTCACTGAACACCAACAGGAAAAGATCCTTTTAAAATCCCTCTTCACTCTGTTCAGGCTAGGTAACTCCCTTCCCAAGAAACTGACAGCTTTAGTGGCCTCTTAATTTAGAAAAGTGTCACAAACTCTTTTTTTTTTTCTAAAGCTCAGAAAGAAGTCTATATACACCCTGCAGGAGCAGAGATGGCAAAATCTCATACTTGTTTTACTTCCACCAGATGTTTAAGAGCCATACTAATGCAGCCACCCTTGCACATCAGTGCAATCTACCAAACTCTTGACACTTGCAAAACTCAGCACTTCTCTCCTCACAAAACACACCCCCAGAAGTACCCAGTTGATTCATTCTACTTACTAGCTGGCATTTTGGGTCAACAGAACAAAGTGGGTCAAGGGAATATTTTATAAGTAAATACAGTTCTTTTTGGAAAAACAGCAACACATAACTCAATATTTTATGTTTTAGAGAATGTCAAAATCTAGGCAGTAAACAAGAAAATGGGCACTACCATGACAGTTTGGTGCACACATCAATTGAAAACATATGAGAAAAATATCTACAACAAAAAACTAGGTATACAAACAAATGCTTCAATAATCTCAGCTACAGAATAAAACCAGCTATTTCAAAGTACAAGGCCTAGAAAATTATTAAACCACAAGAGGGAGACAAAAACTCAAATAGACAGTATTTCACACTGCATGCAGCTTTCATTGAGAGAAAGTTTTATGGAAAACATGGCTGTCGTCAAGAGGCACAAACTTAACTTTGATCTTGTAAATTAATTTCTCATGCATTAGACTTAAAGGATCCCTGGATCTAGTCAAATTCAAATAAAAGTCAGAACAGCTGCATTGATGCTTGTAGTAACAACATGACATTTCTTTACATATACCAATTCCAGAATATCAAGCCTAGAGAGAAACTAGGAGAAAGAAAGATCTTGTTGCAGTGATGAAACACTTTGGCCATAAAAATCCAACTTTTCTGAAACATCAGGGTTAAACGGAGTTCACAGCATTCTCAAGATACACTTTTATGACATCTATAAGCCTATCATATGTTATAAATTAATGGCAGATACAGCACATTCTAATTATACCACCCATGTCTATATCATTTAAGTAATAGCTCTAAAGGGCGGATTAAAATGATGAAAATCTAAGGAATGGCTGCAGATAATTGTGTGAGGTGCTGCACCTCACAGATTTACAACCTACTGTACAACATCACCCTCTGCTGGGTATCAGTGAGGAGAATTTGCATGGCAGCATCATAAGAGATTCCCACAATGCACCGGGGCAGAACAAGAATGGTGGTGCCTTATTTGACTGAAGCACATCATCTGATGCACAGTCTAAAGCATTTAAGCTGTAAGATTTCATTACATATTAGCCTAAACCAATTAACTGATGTGTTAGAACAAAACAAAAAAGGTATATTCAACATGTCATAAATAAAGTAATTCAGGGACCTGGTCTTTCAAGGGTCTGCTTTTCACCTTCTATGGCTGACTTTTGAAAGCTCAGAGAACCCTATACAGACAGGATTAGGCACAAATCACCTTTTAAAAGTTGGTTTAAACAGAAGAACTGCTTGGAAAAGAGCCATTTCACAAACCAATGAAAAGAACAGAGAACTTAACCCATACTACATGTAATTCATTTAAGTTAGTATTTGTAATATCAGGCTACTCAGGCACCACAGTTTGAAGTTGCACATCTGGCATTTGGTCTGTAATACCACTGCAGCAATATTGCAAAACCCATAAGAAAGTCCAATAATGCAATACAGAGGGAATTAAAACTATTACCTTACCCACGTTTCACAGGTGGACCAAAATTTAGATCTAATATTACAGAACATCAGTTCACGGATTAATTCACTTCACATTAAAAGGAACATGCATTCATGCCATAGAGTGCAAGAAGCTGAGGAAGGGCAGGCTGGCTGCAGATCCCACGCTGGTGGGACAGGTCTGACACCAGCTGCGACAGCAGGAGGGGAGGAGGCGGCTGCCACCTGCCCAGGGCCTCACCTGACTGAAGCTGTCCCTAAGGCAAGATAGAGGCCCCCAGACAATGCCATGTCTTTAGCTAGCGCAGTGGCCTCTTACGAGACCATTTAGCACTCTAGAATAGCTAGAAGGCAGCATGACTCACTCACAGCTCCTCCTTTCCATGTCTCTTGTGTGGGCTTTACCCACTGGGGAAATCACCTTTACACCAGGCACAGTTCCCTACCTCTCCAGCCCAACATTTCCCTGGAGGCAGGCCTTGATCGGAGTCCTTATCTTCATCAGTTCTTCATTATATTTTACATTTTGCACTCTGACACAGGACCAATAATGCCAGAAGCAGCTGTATTTAACTCATTTTAGAAAGAACCATCCCATTATTATGATTCTATTCTGAGAAAATCCATACAGGCTGTAATTTTTCCTGACTCCAGTGCCTGCTGGAGACTGCATATGAGGATGTGCTACAGACTGTCAACCTCTCCAGAACTACAAACTGGTGTGGATTTAAGGTGCACTGCAATGTGGAAACTAAATTCAGTATTATCCCCAAACTCTTATATGTGTGCAAGAGAAAGTAACTCAAGTTCTTTTTTCTTTCATATATATTAACAATAAGTTTTAAATTATTTTTATTTCATTAGAAGATTAATTAACTATACACCATAGAAACACTTGGGAAAAAATGAAATTATGAATGACACTACAAGGAAGCACAAACACTTTCAAGACAGGTCAAGATTTCAATTTTTTTTTTTTAAGTTCAGGCAATCAAGACTGTTTTATAGACTTTTTTTTAATCCACTGTGAATGGGAGACATGCAGGTCAAATATTTTAGGAACATGCTTTCAAACGAACACTCAATTTACTGATTCCGATTAAATGAGCATAGGTCAATCTTCAATTAAAATCAAAGTTATTATCTCAGTTTACATCATTAGTCTAAAAATACATCTATTAAAAAAACCAAATGAACAAACACAGACTTTTAAACACATGTATTAATTGATCCAAAGTGTGAGAAAAATAAACATGCTGTCTTTAAACCTCCTGCAAGCAGCCAGATAGGACAGAACAAAAACAATTCATTCCCCAAAGAAAGAGGTACAAGCACAGTTTTAAGTTAATACTAGTTTTCTTTATTCTCAATAAGTCTGTTTAATGTTGGAGAAAAGTGATTCTTTATCACTGTCATATGGATCAGGGTCTAATAAACACTGTTTGTCTAGCAACAGACTGAAAACAAAATAAGCATCACCCTTATATGACCCCTAATTGTGCCATGAACATCACTGGTGCTGGAGGGGTGGCTCATGTGCACAAGGGTGGCAAAATCAGGACCACACAATTTTGTTGATAAGAGAACAAACTATCTCCAGTCTACAGATTTTCTTTCTAGACTGCAGAGAAGTCAATAACTTGTGTTGTGTGAACTGCAGAGTAAACCTGTGCATCAAAGTCTTGTAAGTGAACCCAATTTGCCTGTGTTTGAATTTCCAGTGAAAAGCACAACCCATCTCTGCCTAGAAGAAACTAAGCCAACAGCAGCACCAATCTCAATTTTATTCAAACCACAAGTCATGCCTCAAGGATATAAATTTATCCCCTCCCTTTCCCATCAACACACACGTTTTGCCACTCGCCTTGGGAAGCATGTTATTAAAAAAAATTCATTTCCCCCTTGGATACATTTTTATATTGTATACTAAATTATGCATTTAAAATCAAATAAAAAGAATTTACTGCCTTAAGATTACGGCACACATCAGAAAGCTCTCTGTTTCTAAATTTTGGAAGAATTTTCCACCTTCCCACCCAAGCCAAGCAAACATCCAGTGTTGTTACAGCTGAAGCAGTGGGGAAAAAAAGACAAAAATATTTTTCACATTAGAAAGCTGTGCTTCAAGTAGTAGGGAGGAAAAGTGCACATCTCAGGAAAGGTACTGCTCAGTGCCTCCAAGAGGGAAAGGGAATTTTTAGTTTTGAGGACGTATCTGAAAAGTTCACAGATCAGGTCAGTCACAGATAATAATCCCCTGAGCCTCTCCTAAACTATGTGAAACTTAGACACTGATTATTTGACAGCCTAATGCAGAAGTTCATCTTGCAGCATTTCACTCCTTTTGGTCATGGATCTCCTTGTTGGCAGGAAACAAAGAAGTTAAACAATATGCAAAGAAGGTTCAGACATGGCAAACACTTTTCTTCAGTTTTGTTCTGAGGAGGGCAGAGGATGGTGGTGAAAGGTGACTTTTTCCTGGTATTACCACAGACTGAAATCTACACACAGCAGGAAACATGCGCAAAACCTGAAAATGCAAAATATAAGAACACAAGTCCTTATTTAGAAACTTTAATAAGAGTGCCTTGATTTCCTGAGATGATTTCCCGACCCATCTCCTGCACTGATGTTGCAGCTGTTCAAATCTTCCAAAAAATCAGGAGACTTACATGCTTAAGTTATATTAACTGCAGGTAGTCATGTTTGAACAAGTTTAACTGCGGTTTCTATATGGACCAACTGGGGTCTGTGTCAGTCTTTGACTAACACAGGATTCGTTCTTCCACTTACACAGCAGAAATCGATACACTAAGGCAAGTAATGACAATAAGCAGGCAGAGATAGGCTTAATTTAACTATATGCTAGAATTTTTCCCAATACACTATGGTTAAGCAGGTTAAGAAACTTCAGCTGGACAGGGAAGGCAACCCACTGTGCAAATACTGTTGAAATTCTCCTGTGGAAATCCACCAAATCAAGTGAGACATGCTTCCCTGTTATTTGTGATGCCCCCCACAGTTTGTCAGTGAATGGTAGCTACAAATGAAGAGGTTGTGAGTGAGAAGAGCAAAGAAAGGGAAGTCAGGCTCAGGAGCATTCTTGGCTAGAGAAGTCAAGAGACAAAGTCAAAGCAGAGCAGACAGTACACTGAATAAAGGAGAGAGGTTTAGGACACAGAGGTACATATATGCACATGGTGATATCCAGCATAATAACTCTGAGGAAGAGGCAATATAAGGAAGGGAAAATAATAATGTAAAGAATCCAGCATAACAGACCCAAAGATGGTCTATGAGCAGTGAGATGAATAGGTCAAGAGGCAGATAAACAAGCCTGTCAGGAAAAAGAAGGAAGTTTGGCATCGGTACCACAAAAAAGAGAGACTCCCAACTGAGAAAGCCAAGGACAGAGCACAGCAAACACTTCAGCCTAATCAGGAACCAATTTTGGTTTGTGGGTTTTTTATATATTTTTAACAGGCAGGGTAGTATTATAGAAAAGAGAGTAGTGAATGCAATGGCATCCTACTTTTCCTCTATATGCAGAGATAATGCCTGTCTTCCCTTCTGCAAATTCTGCAAGCAGATAGATTCCGTTGGCTGGAAAGATGACATTTGGAACAGCAGGAACCCAGTGGCAGGCTACAGCATATTTATTGGAAAGGTTTGGTCATACCTGAACCATCAGGAAGGGTTTATCCAAAACCTTCACATAATTCCACTGCATCCTTACCCTTATGCTTCAACCAGATAAAACATATGTTGGATACTGTCACTGAAATGGGTTTAACATTCCTGCAGTCTTCCCCAGCTTTAAACTCCAGGCCTCTGGGTTGCACGTAAAGAATACCATCATAATTTAAGTCTGCTCATGGACACCGAAACAGGTCAAACATTTGTCAACTCCCTTTAAATGTCTTTTAAAATATTTCCAGAACCACTAAATAAGCCCCCAGAGAAGGATGAACAAATAGTCAGAGCCTGCTAAAGAGAAGCGGAAGGATTGCTCTCTCCCAAAAGGGGATAGTCAGGACATCTGTTGAACACTCCAGGTTTTTTTCTTTCCTAAGGTAATTGTTGACACAGTCCCATGGTCCCACTTATGCTTTCAACTGGAAAACTAGAATTTGGATACCATCATAATTCATTGTTGGATCTTTCTACCCCTGAATTAGACGAGTAATTAACACGGCTCCTGGGACTGCAGTTGGACTCCTTGGCACTGTGCATTTGGTTGAACTGAAAATCTGTGTAAGTCCATAGCAAGGAAAGCAATTCCCTTACCAAGCTCAATGTAGTGTGGCTACCAGATACAAGGAAGGGAACAGCTTTATACCACTGGTGAGTGGGAAGATCACCAGTTCAACAGACTTCCCAGGACCCTGATAAGAAAAAATTCATTTTGCCATGGTCACGTCTGCTGCAGCTCCAGGTTCAGTGTTCTGAACATGACGAGGACATTACAGACAAGGGGTCTACAATAGTGGTCATGTACCATGACAGGTGGCAGAAATTTCAGAACAAACAAACCTGATCAGGAAAAGCACATGTTCTGTGCCCCACTTGTGCTGAAAACTACAAATTAGCATTTCTACCTCATAGAAACTGCCTTCTGTAAAGACACCAGCTGCTGTTCTGCACCCAAGAAAAAAAAATGGGTGTTTCCCTCCTGTCAGTAAATTTAATGATAGTAACCATTGCCACATATTTGCAACAGGAGATGTAAGTTTTCTGCTCTTGTAGAAAAACTTCGCACAACCTTCTCTGTGCACCTGGTGAAAGAGTAGTTCTCTCTCTGACCCTGCACTCAGTCACATTATGAGATTGCACAGAAAAACCACAGAACACCAAAATAATGGTGGAGGTTGGACTTCAGATCTCTAATGAGCTATCTGAGCAAACAAATTCCTTTCAGGCAGGCCATGCTATAGGTGCCTCAGGAGTCATATATGAATGTCCCTGCTTCTCATGTTACCTGTGTGAAAAAAAGGGCTCTGCTAACCCAAAGAGCTTTGTAATAAATGAGGACTTAGCTGATGCAACCTTTGAATTTCAAATAAAGTCACAAACCTCATTCAGTGGAGCCCCTATTCTTACACAGCTCCTCTCTCTGAAGTCCTGTGATCAGCTTCAGCTTGGCTGGGATTTGACAGTAGCTGAGAGACACAGTCCCTTAGTGGAGTTTTACGTAAAACCTGGTGTTGAGCATGCAAGCAAAACATGAAACCGCTCAAATATTTGAGAGTGTTGATGACAACATGTCAGTTTTTCTTCTAGAGATTGTCAAGTGAGAAGTGCTGCTACACTGTAGATGAGTGAAATCTAGCCTCATACAAGCAAGCAATCACCAAACGTGATTACTTTTAAACGAAACAAAGAACCAGACCAAAGTTTTCCTGGTACATTCATGATCAATAAAACAATTTAAATTGTGGTGTAAATTCACATCTTGTGCATTCATATGAGAAATCAGAATTTGGTCACTAGCTACATCCCACACCAGATCCTGGAGCAAAAAAATATGTTCTCCATCTAACCAACATAGATACTAGAGTGAGGACTGTGTTGAAAATATTCTGCTGTCAAATCCAGTTCCAGCCACCAAATACATCTTGCATGTCTTCTGCTATGTTAAAGCACTTGTGTACATAGTGGGAGATTATCTCTAAAGGCAGTCCAGTTTTGAACTGTGTGATAAACACCACAGTGCCAATTCAAGAGTTGATTGTAAGTAAGAAATTATCAGCATTTCATGCTAAACGTTTCATATACACAACAAATATTGATACTTCTGTATTTGTTTCTGTCCTAGTTCTCTCAACTGCTCCCTAATGGCATGTAGTCAAGTGTTATATTTTGATTTGGATGTTTCACATGAATTATTAATGCAACAATACAGAATATAATGTTGTACCCAAAGCCACATTATGTTCCTGGAGATGGAGTATGCCCACATAATGCTTATAACAAGGAAAATCACATAAGAAAAGGCATGTGTGCATACCTGCTTGACTTTCATAAGCTGCTGTGTGAAAAGACCCCTCATGCTTCTTTGCATTTACCTATTTTCATTTGTTTCTTTGTGGTATTTTTTTCCAAGAGTTTTTCTACAGTTACATTTGTTTTGGGTTTGCTTTAAACAACTTTGGGATGTTAAATGGGCTGACTTGAACTAAGTTGAACTAGTAAGTGTTAGGCAATCCCTACAAGATTGTTGCCATGTGGATCACAGACTGTAGGTTTTTGTCTCAAAAGATGTTGACGCCTGCTGGCACAACTGAGCTAACACTTCACAACATATCCCCAAGCAGCAGCTGGTCCTAGCTTTTAAGACAAACCTGCACATGTTCTCTACATATCTCATTTCCCAGACTCACTGCTAATGCTACAAATAAGACAATTCCACCAGCCAGGAAGGCCAACCAAATGGTCAAGAAGATAATTTACAGTTAATGTAAACCTACTCAGCAGGATTACCAGCACATTTATACACTTACAAGCATTCATGAGTGGCATATGATGCTAATGGACATTAAAAGGAAGGCTGCATGATGAATGATGGTAATTAATGATTAAAGTATTACACAACACGTTTCTCCGGGAGTGCCATGTTAGTGTCACTAAGTTAAGATCCATCAGCCTGCAGTTTAAGAGGTCTCAGGGTTGCAAATTACCATAAAAAAAATAAAGGTATTTTCACCCTTGTAACCACATCCAGGAATATTAATACAAAAGTAAGGACAACTCCAGTTTGACAACTATGTTACATATGTGCATGGGGGCATGCCTGAAACCCCTTCTCTGAAAGCTTTAGCATTTCCTAGCTAACAAATCCTGCCTTCTCGTCCATCTGAAATGCTCTCTTAAGCAGTACCTTACATTAAGGCATTGTTTGCATCAGTAATTTTTCTTATAAGAAAACAGTATTTTCTTTTTTAGTATGAATGTACAAACAGCGTGCACAATCTTTCCCTGAAAGGACAGCAGCAACAGACAACATGGTAGCCTGGTTATTGTTAAGCCAGAGAGAGGTGTGTATTAGGAATCCATCAGGGCACAACAACGAGTGTGACACTAATGTCTAGACAGCAAAGCAGCTCAGGATGACTCATCTTATCCTCTGAGCAGGTCTGGGGACTGGACACAGCACCAAGGAGCTGGGCTGCTGCCTTCTGATCTTACAGTCCCCAATGCCAGGACAAGCTGCCATCCTGCACAGTTCCAGCTGCTGCTCACCCAGACACCAGTTCCTCCAGGTTAACACACTGCTGCCCACCCAGCCTGTTACCAGCCCTGGAGAACTGTCAGCAGAGGGAAGCAGATGCCCATATTTCCACTAACTCCTTTTAGCATTTGCTATCTTAGCCCAAAAACACATGATTGGTGCTTGAATTTAGTTATATCAATTGTCAGATAGAAGCACTAGTGTGCAGGTACACATGACGGGCTGCCAAAACTGCTGTGAAAGCAGGAACCTTCAAAAAGGGGAATGGGGTAGACAGATGGACATGTTAACATCTTAAACTGCACCAAAAAAAACGAGTTAGAAACTGGTATGTCAGACTTCTTCGCTTGACATAAGATTTCCAGGTGGTGACTCATGGCCAACTCAAGGAAAATGAGATGTTTGCTTTTTGTTGCTGTGAGGCTTCTTGTTTTAGTTTGTGTTTGGGGTTTTTTTATTATAATTTCTTATGCAGGTCCAGTCTCATCACAGCTCCAAGGCCTTAACAGACCTATCTCTCATGATTTTTAAATCACATAAATCCAACCAGTTTCTAGGAGGATTTGGTAGCACAGTGCTGAAGGGGTAAGCACATGCAAGATACAGGTCAGCATTAGAGCTTCCTAGCACAGTAAAGATGTGAGCTGGTCTCACAAGAATCAGCTCTTAGACCAAGAAACTGATTTTCCCAGCCTCCCACGCTAACTAGACAGACTCGCTACTTTAACTTAGTATCTACAGGAATGATGCTGACTCTGCTAATCTGAGTAAAGCTAGCTGTTATAGCAAGAGATACAGGTACTGGAAGAGTTGCCTTGGCTCTGAAATTAAAGTTATTCCCTGTATTAAATTATCTTTAAAAATAACCTAAGTTAATTTAAAACTCTTATAAACTCTGAGAACACCATTGTATGCAGCTGGAAAGGATAAAAGACACATATACATTTCCCCAGCTATATGGTCAATCAGGTTCATTTCATCAGCCCTCTATAGCCTGAATATATTTTTCCATTCTCAGTACAAACGCAGCACATGTGAGCATGAGAAGCAGTCAGTTAGGAAAGAATGAGAAACTTGAAGGGATCACTTGATCCTCATAAATGCCACCAAAGCTGATTTCAGAAGTGGGCCTTTGTCTTCCTAATCCCAGTAATTCCTTTAATTGAAACTGCAGAAGTTGTCTTTTTCAGCTAGGAAATGCTAGTTTTTCACTCTTAAAGTGACTGAAAGGTTTTTTTCCCAGTCTGGAAGGCAGGTAGGATTTGCACAAAGCACACCAGCTGAAGGACCAAGAAAAAGCAATGATCAAACAAAAACTTACATGAAATTGTCAGACACTTCATATTTTCACATGTTGAAAAGCAGACATAATGCTAAGAAGTCTATAAAAATTAAAAAAAAAAAAACAACCACAAACAAACAAATAGGGATTTATCCTTCCACATTATTTTCCGAGGTCTTAAACTGGAAAACTAGAGGTGATGAGTTGTTATGAAGAAGAGGAACTACGCTTATCAGTGGTGTTCCAGTTAAGTACAGAATAATTAGGAGTGTTCCAGAAAAGTACAGAGTAATTAGGAGTCACAGGTTCTGAGATCTGTTTTATGTTCAGTTAGTGACTTTGAATAAAACGCTTGGGGCCTGATTCAAAAGAATATGGAGCCACTGAAGGACATCCTTAATGTCAGTGGGACTTCCACATGGGATCTTGAATCATTCTAGGGTCAGATTTAGCAATCCAAGAACCATCATAAATCTGATGGTTTGCAAATGGCATATAGAGGTTAAAAAAAAAAAATTCGCCACTTCCAGATAAAACCTAACCAAGTCCAACAGAAGGAATCCTTATTTCTGATTTCCAAAGAAACCTAGTCCAAGGTGTTATACACTTTCCCAGCAAAGAGCATCACTTTGTCCTGGAGCAGGAGCTGGAGAACAACAAAGGGAGCACTGTCTGTGTGCCAGGACACCAACCAAAGGGCAACTGTGAGACTGAATTTTTTTTTTAAGGTATTTCTAGTGCTATCTTTAAGAGATGGTTCTCTGAAAAGGAAAAAGTTCCCTAAAGAGTTTTTTACAGTTATTTCTGCATCCCAAAAATAGCTGGAAAGAGACCTGAAAGATGAAAGCTGGCAGACTTCCACTTGTAAGGATCCAGGCCACAATCCACCTGCTTTAGGATATTTGATCATGATCTAATTGCAGCCTGGTGCTTGTAGGGCCCAGCTGATGATACCCAACAGACTGTATTTATTTTACATGAAGGAATTAATTAAGCCTTCAAAGACAGAGAAGTCAATGGGTGTCCATAGTAACAAGTGTACCAATGCCAGTTTAGAAAAGACTTTTGAAAGACAAGTCAAAAAAAGAATGAGCTAGTTGAAAAAGAAAATACACTTGTTTCCATCCACAAACAGGAGAGACAGGTTGCAGATGCTTAAGAAATTACGATATATATAATTATGATAAATACAAATATGTTACACCAAAAGTACCCAAGTATCAGCTGTATAACTAAAAATGAAGCATACCTTTACAGGTTTCAGTAGCACTACTCTAGATTTCAGCTGTTATAACTGAAATTGGAATATGGCCTGTTACCATTAAACTGCACAAAGCAGTAATTCATGTCTTTTTTGCAAGCAGAAATACAGAACCAATAGAATATTTTCCAGGTACATCACTGTCAAGTGAAGCATTTTTCATGAAGAAAACTTTAGAAAGTTTAGCAAGTAATGTGAGTCCAACTTTAAGAACAGAAAAGTCAAGGCATCAAAGTGAGGATGAGAAAAAGGAATTGGGTAGTGAATACTCTGTCTCCAACTACAGAAGTAACAGAGATCACAGGACTGTAACTCCAAGTCCTTCTGAAACCATCTTCCAGTAGGCTTCAGGCTCTTTCACTGTGGTCTCTTCTTGCTCAGTTTTTTCATCAACTGGAGTAGACACAATTGGTCATGGTAGTTGTGTGAATACAAGTGATTGCACCTTTCCAGCTTTTCAGGCACCAAAACTCAAAAGTAAACACTTCAGTTCAAATGATTAACACTGCTTTTCCATTCCTATGTACTGTAGTAAGCATTTAAGTACATTACAAAGTTGTTACTAAAAGCAATGATTATTTCAGGTGGTATACAAACATATTAAATGAAGACTGTCCTCACCTAATAGCTACTGGATGAGACTACATGCCAATTCTAGCAGGCATGACACATCAGGCACAATCAGGTCACTCCTCAGGCTTCCCTTATAACAGTACTTTTTAAAAAGTATCAGTAGCTAAAAAAAAAAGGAAGGCAAAATGTCTGCAACTTGAAAACAAGGTCATTTCATGAATGGACGGTGCTACACATATGAATCTAGTGTCATTCAGACTTGTCAAAACTAGCTTTATGCAACAAGAGACTCCCAGTACATGGGCAACTTGAAGCAGACAGAGGCGCTTTTGTCTGCACCTAGAGATGTGAAGTTATCCACATGGGAATTTATCAAGCATGACTAACTACTCTGCTGACTAGCACCAAAGATATTTTTGAGCTTTTTTCCCCTCAAGATATTTGTCTTATTTCACTTCAACACCATGTTGACTATCTAACCAGAAACCTACTCACTTGTACTTGTGCACAACCTCCTCTTGTATGAGGAAACTTCAAATATTTTCTTATTAATCTAACATCTAAAGAGGAAAGAGTCTCCCATCACCAGTGTCCTGAAAGATCCAGAACGAGGATCAACATAAGAATTACCCATGAACAGAACTCAACCAGGATGACCGAAAGTTTCTATAACAAATTTACAGACTTCTACAGCCTTTACTTCTATCCAAGAAAGTTTAAATCCTATATGAAAGTAGGAAACAACAAAGCAGCCACAATAGAATATGTTTTCCTCCTTTGTCTTTAACCCAGAACACACATGCAATTCTTCTGGTTTTGGCTGGCAAGATAATGAGATGAATGCTTAAGACTCGAAAATAATTTGGTGACACTCCTTGAAGAGGAATGATTTGGGCACAAGAAACTTCTGGTATCCACAGAGAATTACTAGTAATACACCTTAAACATAATTTTTTTTCTTCAGGTGCAAGTGATTTAACCCTGGCCCAATTCTAGGAAAAAAACCTAAAGAACAGCATCAACACAAATAGTTCGGGTACTCTTTTTTTTTAAAAACAGAGAAAAAAAAGAAAAAGAATAATAATTATACACAGTTCAAAAGGTATTAGGTATTAATGTCTACCCAATTAGCTGCCTATGGGTTTTGCTTTTATTTTAGATACATTAATATTATTCCTTTCCTGCAGAACAGAGAGGACTGTGAACTTACAAGACCTGACTTGAACATCTTGAATGAGTGAACTTACACTGCATCAAAAGGTCACGATATAGGTCACTAGCAACATCATTTTCACCAGGCTGGCAATAAGTTCTCAGATTTGACATATGACTTCTCTGTCACAAGATGTTAATTATCCCCACTGAGGTAATATGCAGGCCAACACAGAGAAGTGCATGTTCTCATTTGATTTATTAGAAACTGTATTAATTTACAAGAATAAACAGAGAACTCATTAATTTCAAATAATGCAATTTAACTACATTGAATTGCACATGTTCCTTAGCTCTACCACAGAGCAAAAAGACATCAGGTATAATAAAAACCTGAAAAGGATTAAAATACTGAGTCAGCCTGGGGACTACTGCCTTTTTTATTTAATGCAGGCATTGTCTATTACAAGCAATTTCTGAAGGCTATTGCTCTTGCATAATATGCTGTATGAACATGCAGAGGGTGGGGTCCCAACAGCCCAATTCTTTTAATTCACTGAAGTGGAAACAGTCAAGAACAAATGGAAAGCAGAGATCAATTGCTCCCACTGGTGATGTCACCAATTATGAATTCTCTGGAATTAAAATGAATTTACCATCTTGGCTGTGTTATTATGGTTACATTGTGTAACATTATGAAAAGCACATTCATCTCATATATAAAATTAGCTGAAATAAATGTAAAATTTTTCTCCTTTTGAAATACTGTACACGGTAATGATACTTTATCTGTTCTAGCAAGATGTCTCAGGCTCACTTTTTAACTAGTCACAAAGCAGCTGCCAGCAATATCAGGAAGCAAATTCAGGAAAAAAAATAAAATTCATTTAGCCATGCATCAGCAACATCTGGTGCAGTCTCTGATAGCCACAGAGCAACCTGACAGCCCCATTCTCCTCCCTCACTATTCTACCTCCAAAGGTGAATTGCCTTGCAATGGGTTGATTCCAAAATATAGTGATAGAAGAAGGGACATAAATTTGGTCTTCAACTTCAAAAGCAAGCTACATAACTCAGAGTTATAAGTATCAAGTAAGCAGCACCACACTACAGAGATTAAGTGTCCAAATGGGAAAAGCAAACATTGTTATTCTTTATCCAACTAAATTCATCACCTAATGTTGTATAGTAACAACCAGACCATGAATGACTGCAGCTAAGGGCTAGACACATGGCAATCTCCATTATGTAACAAGGGCTTACAGACTGGGAGTCATCTTTTAACAACTCCAAGAAAATTCAGCAATATTTCTTCACCACAGCTTCTAGACAGCTCCAAAGTAATTTTGTCTTTTGGGTTTGTGGAAAGAAAAAGGCTTCTTATAGGCAACTGACACTCCAATTTGCCAAGTTTGCGTTTGGAAATGAAACACAATAAATATTGAATTGGTTTTAATAAAATTTGGAAATGGAAGCTAGCAAACATATGACTATTTTGCAACGTAGCATGAAAAAAAAGACTTACCTTCATCACTAGCTCCTAGCAGGTAAGTTATTGATATGGCACAAGGCAAGCAGTTTAAGTCACTAGGGCTTCTCTCACATTATATTGATACCAGGCACATACTAAACTTACTAAGGAACAGCATTGCATAGGGAATACAAACTGGGAGAGACAAAAGGAGGAAATTAAAGCTCTACAAAATTTTAGATTCAAACAGAAAGTGAAACTACTAATAGCATGGAAAAAGGAAGGCAAGATCAACAAATCAGAAGGAAGAGGCTTTTACAGAGTGAAAAGAGGTTACAGAGTGCAAAACATTGGAGAGAGAACCTATACAACCAGGACAGCCTGAACTGCAATGAAAAGCACATTGGTTTTGGTTAGAAATAGATTTTCTACAGTCTACTAAGACAGCATTGATCCATAGCACTTATATGGAAATGACTCTACTGTCTGCTGAAGTACCAGAGTTCAGAAAATAATTTCAGATGTGCTAAACTCATTGATGGGCATGTAGCACATTGAAAACCTGCTTCCCGTAATGGCATTTAATTCTAACAGGCAGAGGACAGATAGCCTTCCTCAAATACAGATATAGCTAGTATTTTACAACAAATAGCAGGTGAGCCACAAAAAGGAATGATTCAGGCACTTTCAATCATTTACTAGCAGTCCTAGTTAACCCAGTTGACTGGATGTTAGCAAATGTCCATCTATAAGAAGGATTGGAAGGAGGATTCAGGCAACTACAGGCCTGTCAGACTGAGCTCAGTGCCAGGGAAGGTCATGGAGCAGATGACCTTGAGTGCCATCACACCACACATGCAGGACACCAGAGGATCAGGCCCAGCCAGCGTGGGTTTATTAAAGGCAGTTCCTGCCTGATTAACCTGATCTCCGTATATGACAGGGTGGCCTGGTTAGTGGATGAGGGAAAAGCTGTGGATGTTGTCTACTCAGACTTTAGTAAAGCCTTTGACATTGTCTCCCACAGCATACTCCTGGAGAAGCTGGAAGCCCATGGCTTGTTTCCTGGTTAAAAAAAAACTGTCTGGATTGGCCAGGCCTAGAGAGTGGTGGCAAATGCTGCCACACCCAGCTGGTGGCCAGTCACCAGTGGTGTCCTCCAGAGTTCAGTTTTGGGGCCAGTACTCTTTAACCTCTATTGGTGACCTCAGTGAGGAGATTGAGTGCACCCTAATAAGTTTGCAGACAACACGAAGTTGGGTAGCAGTGTTTATCTGCTGGAGGGCAGAGGGATCTGGACAAGCTGGATATATGGGCCAAGACCAATTGTATGAGGTTCAACGAGGCAAAGGGCTGGGTCCTGCACTTGGGTCACAACAAGTGCTACAGGCTGGGGACAGAGTGGCTGGAAAGCAGCTCAGCAGAAAAGGACCTGGGAGTGCTGCTTGACAACTGACATGAGCCAGCAGTATGCCCAGGTGGCCAAGAAGAATATCAATGGCATCCTGGTATGTATCAAAAATAGTGTGGCCAGCAGGACCAGGGAAGTGATAATCCTCCTGTACTCAGCACTGGTAAGGTCACACCTCGAGTACTGCGTTCAATTCTGGGCTCCTCAGTACAAGACCCTGAGGTGCTGGAGCAAGTCCAGAGAAGGGCAAAAGAGCTGAGGAAGGGACTGTAGCACAAGTCTTATGAGGAGCAGCTGAGGGAGCCGGAGTTGTTTAGCCTGGAATAAAGGAGGCTCAAGTGTAACCTTATCATTCTCTATAACTACCTAAAGGTAGAGGGGGTTGGCCTCTTCTCCCACGTAACAAGTGACAGGTCAAGAGGAAATGGCCTCAGGTTGCACCAGGAGTGGCTTAGGTTAGATATTAGGAAAAAATTCCTCACTGAAAGGGTACTCAAATATTAGAACAGGCTGCTCAGGGAAGTGTAAATGTGGCACTCAGGAACACAGTTTAGTGGTGGACTGGGCAGTGTTAGGGTTGGACTTGGTCTTAGAAGTCTTTTCCAACCTTCATGATTCTATGATCACATCTACCTTAACGTCTGTACATCCGCCGTTTAGGTTCCTTCACTCCACAGTTTCCTGTGAAAAGGCTTTTTTGCATGACTAAGGTTCTCCTTTCAACTTTTATTCTTATTATTTATATTACAAGAAAAAGACTCTATCAAGCTGAACACACTATGGGACAGTATTCGAGCCAAGAGATTAAAATCTTAACACAGCAATTCAACAAAGAGTGGAAAGAAAATGGTGATGAAATGTATGTCAAGAGACAAAATAACTTGTTCAGAGCCCAGATCAAGAGAACCACCAGGAAAATAATTGTCCAGTCTAAAACCCATATGTCTATGCCACCCTCTGTTTCTAATCTGAAGTTTCTAATCTGAAGAAACACAGAAGCATGCAAAGAAATTATGTGCACTTTTTCTAATCTGGATCAACCAGTCATACTGGTAATAGTAACATTCTTAAGCAATTTAGAATAAGTGTCTGTCGAGGACAAATATGAACTGCCCTCTCCTGGACAGAACTGGAACACTAGGATATCTCATTAACATGACTTCACACCTATACATACCAGAAAATATAGCACTACTTTGAGCTCCTGAAAATTCTCTAGATAGCATCCAGAATTACATGTGTCCCTACTAATGTCAGAGTTCATGCTCTTTCTAGTCTTATCCAACACACTGTCGGCCAATAACCATTAGTTCATGCTAATACAAAATAACATCTTTTGAGATATAAACTTCAAATAGGTGATGCCCTATCACAGATTAAAGACTGACTGAAGCTTGAAACAGCAACAACACAGCCCCCAAATACAAACACCAACCAAACACACTCG
Organism: Cephalopterus ornatus; assembly: GCA_013396775.1. Taxonomy (NCBI): domain Eukaryota; kingdom Metazoa; phylum Chordata; class Aves; order Passeriformes; family Cotingidae; genus Cephalopterus; species Cephalopterus ornatus. The sequence continues at coordinate 38,832 of VZRE01007313.1, read as the reverse complement.
CTGCTGCCACTTCTAGCAAAATGGAGACAAAAGGTTTGGAAAAACCCTGCTACAGAATACCTAGCTTCCCTTTGTCTTCCCTACAGAAGTGTTGTGTTAAACAAATAAGGTGACTATGCAAAGATGTTCAGAAACATCCTTCAACAAGGCCAAATCCAGCAAGCTGCTGAGTAAGTACCTCCCACAAGGTGCCCAGTGTCCCTGACTCCCGCCTAAGTTATATTGCGAAAGCCTTGACACATTTGGACATGTGGAGGACACCCATTATTTTAGCCACTTGAAAGGAAGCATGATTGATATAAGACACCCACAGGGGCAGTAGAAGATGGCTGTAGCCTGCACAGTGACATAGGAAGGTCAGAGGGAGGTAGAGGGACTACACTGTGTCAGATCTAAAAAATAAATACCCCCTCCCACTACCAGAGTTTTGGAAATGACCTACATATCATTCTGTCAAATAGTTTCTGTGGTGATATAGGCCAACACAATAGTTGTGACAGCAGCCCTGACTGAGAGAGGGCACTGGGAGCATGCAAATGCACAGCAGAGGTAGCTTCTTTGTCCATGTATACATATCTGGAGCTCATAGCAGGATAATGTTGTACTTCGGACCACAATAACAGCTTTCTTTTTGCTACATTTAAAAAATATTAGGCAGCTTTCATCAATCAAGAAGTTTTTAAACACACAAATACCCTATTAGGCCCTATTAGTACTGTATAGTTCACTAGATGTAAAGAGTGAAAGAAGCATTGCATTCCACTAGTTAGCAAACATACCTAAAGCTAAATTTTTCCACTATAGTTTAAGAGGGTGAGGACGGGTAAATTACAGAAACAATCCTATACTATACATTTTCTGCCTAGAAAACCTAGTTTCAGAGTCAGTAGTTCTAGAAATGTAAGTACTGAAACTGCACTTTAGTTGTCAGTAAATTCATTATCACATTAACTAGGTCTAAATTATTAAACCTTAATGATGTAGGTTCTCAAAATGTGTTGGGCTTTATTTTCCCAAACAGAATCAATGTTAAACATTAGCAGTATAAATTAAGTAATACTTTACTGTGGCATGCTGCTGCTTTGAATTGAGTTACCCCAGGAAGATGTATATTCATGGCTACAGGCTCTCTTTGGCCTCCTAGCAAGGATGATATAGTTTATTGTAACAAATGAGCAGTCGACCTGTAATGACTTAAATGATGTATACATTTTTGCCAGTGAAAATGTACCAGTGAGGACCTTTCTGCTTAAGGGAACGAGAAGAAAACAGGAGCATGTACTATAAACATAATTTCCATGAAAGCCTGGGGGAGCATCTCCCTTTACACAGCTTAGAAGCATGGCGCATATCACAAAACATTTTAGGATAGTTAAATTAATAGAATATAGACTCAGGCAAATCTGAGAAGGATATTTTTTAAAAACAGTATTTTGCTTTAACCCTGTGCTGCCTTTTTTTTTTTTATCCTTCAATCTCAACTGTGCAAAGACAAGTTAGGAGACTATACAGTTATTATCTTGATGCAATTTATGTGTCCTTAGAAGAAGTAAGTATTTATATTGCAAAGTCATCATAACTATTGTCACATATTATTGCTGGGCTTCAATTTCTTCTGTTGTTATTTCTTTTACTCACCTGAAGGGCTTAAAAATTGCAATGAGTAGTATATCTGATAGTCTAAAGGTTACAGCAGCACACACTTTGCAATGATAGTTGAAATAGAAAAAACAAGGTAAATATACATCTTGTGTGTTTTTCGAGAATGCCTAAAATCAGCCATGGATGCCAGCTTGTCAAAGTCATCAGCGCCTATCACCAACACTCACTAACAGGTTGAGAAGAACAAATTAAAGACTGTGATAATCTAGGCCATTTGCTACAGATCCCTTGACTAAACTGCAATACTCAAAGACTATCTCACCTCATTCAGAAGTGTAAAATCAATGTTGCATCTGCCCAGATAAAGAATCAGAGACTACTGAACTGAAAAAAGGTATGTGATAAACCTAGAGGTGACAGAAAGCTGCTTTCTCCTCCACTGTTTGAAACACCAAGAGGTAAAAAAAATATTATCTCTAACTATCACGAATTATAAAAGACAAGTTACTAGAGATAGATGACAAAAACTTAGTCCTGACCCAGTAAATAGAGAGAAGCAAGGAGGAGACAAACATACTGATGTTAGTAGTGTGATACACTCCCATAAGTGGCACATGCAGACTCAGATGTCTCCTACCTCTAACAGTATCCAAGTGATCCAAGTTTCTCTCACATTTCAGTAATAATTACCCAATGACTTAGAACAAAATCTTGCTAAGCAAGGTCTTTCAGCACAGAAAGGGCAGCTTATCTCCTACACATCTGTCAGGGTAAAGAATAAATAGATACACAGACCAAGTTCCATCCCCATTCTCTTTAAGGACAGGACCACCAGCGCCAGTTTGCCCATCAGGGCATAAAGACCATCACATCACTACTGTACGGAGTGGCATAGGGTGCTCTTTTTTCCTGCTGGGATTGTATGAATGATGGACCTTTGTATACAACACTGCTATTCCAAACTGCATTCAAGTAGGTCAACAGAAAAGTTGCACCCCAGCCTTCCTGGGAGAGCACAACGCTGTCAACATAGTGCGGCAAGTTAGGCATGCACACAGAAGTTTAAGTCAAAAAAAACCCCACACACCACAAAAAAAAAACAAAAACAAAAACCAAAAACCAACAACCAACCAAAAAACCCAACCAAAAACCCAGGAAGCTCTGGGAAGGCAAAAGGAAGATAAACTGCATTTTGAGCTAATAACTAAATCATTTTTACCTCCACTGCAAAAACTTGTATTTGCATTCATATATTCTGAAATTAATTACAGGTAGCCAGTATTTCACAAATGAGAATCAATACTTTTAATTATTTTGCACCTAGCTTCCTTTTTTCTAACCGTAGTCAAATCCACAAATGACAGATACTTAGAAGTAGGAATATGAGACTTAACCTTAGCTATCATCCAAATTAAATGGTAGATAACACATTAAAAAATACACAAAGAATCAATCACCAATACAAGTTATTATGTTACTAGAGAGTTCTCCAAAACTTCAGAAACTTTTGAAAACAAAAGGTTCATTTTAACTACAGATCCATTTTCATACCTTTTACTGGTCTAAAGGAAAGCAGTTCCTAGAAGGTCAACAGTGAAACATAGACTAGTTTTAACAGCCTGATCCTGCCTACAAATAGAAGATTATACTCAAGGGTATCACCAGCTGGCTTCTATTTTGAACAGTTAGATTCAGTAGGGATGCTGGCTTATGAGAAGAAGGGCATTAATTCTCAACACAACGGTATCCACAAATATCTCAGCATGGTACAGTACCAAACATTGCTGGTATGCATCCAGTATGTCCAGAAATGCTCCTACAAGACTCTCTGTTCATCTATGCACCTTTGCTACAGTATCTCCTAAAAATTACCATCTAATAGTTTCAGCTTGAGTACTTTCTCATTCACATATCATCAGAAACCTTTTGAGTCTAAGGCTGCTTTCAGTAACACTTGTCCTCAAGAAGTTGGCTTAATGGAGTTATGAATCAATCTACTTCTACATTAAAATACTTACTCGAAAAGAAAATTGCATAGTGCTTTAAGAAACTTCTACTAACAACTAATGCATATTGCACTAAAAACATACTGTTTGAGCTGCAGAAACTATCATAGTAGTAATGGTGGTCAGTAAGACACAAAATAAAAGTAAACCTGAATTTCCATTTAAATAGTATGCTTACAGCTAGAGTTATTTGTACTTATGTATTTCTTCTTGGGTTTCATTCCTGACACAGGGGATCTTTAGCTCCTGTATACCCTATTGCAGCATTTTTTTTACAACACCAATTCAGGTACACTCTATAGTTTAGAGAATATTTCTTCCCCGTGGGAATGAATTTTCCACTGATGTAACATTTAAGAACAGAGTGCTATTGCCTGAAAAGTAGTAATAAAGCCCTTCTTTGACTCATTTGGTTCAAATTCTCATTGGTTAAACCACAGGTCTCAAGTCTATCTGTTCCACTTGTTTAGTAAACCTACAAAACACTGCAAATTGCATCTTCCCTGCTCTTTCTACCTGAGTACTGTTTAGAGGACTGCAGAAAAGGGTTTGTTTCTAGTTTCATATTAAAACTGCTCCCTCAGTGCCAGCACCAAGACTAGTAACAGCAGAATTAGGCTGGGCATCTCCTGAGTGTTTTTAGGTACTGTGGCAACATAACAACAGTGGGCCTGATTTTGAAGGTGTAATGTTACCACCTATTTACACAACCTCTAATAAACAACAGCTTTGAGCTTCCTGTAGAAAGGAAATTAACTTAAAGAATGAAAAAGTGATTTAAACTATTTGTAAAGAACTCCAAAGCCTCCAAAGGTCATCATGATGACGTCAGCATCTGGACAGAGAATGCACATGTGCACCACAGAGAGGGATAAATTCAGAGCAACAAAAACTAAACACACCAGATGTTAGGTCATCAAGCTCTGACACCATCTTCATCCCCATACCACATATTCCAGAAAAGTTAAACAATTTACACATAAGAATACTCTTTACTTCTGTAATGGCCATCTCTCAGGGTCTCCAGTATAAAGTCAAGATCCTGTAATATACAAACCAAACCAGAGAGAGTGTATTGACACCAACCACTTGAGAGGGAACCTTATCAAGCTATAACAGTTGAAGGGAGAATGCCAAGAGGATGGAGCCAGACTCTGCTTGGTGGTGCCAAACAGTATGACAAGAAGCAGCGGGCAGAAACTGATGCACACGAAGTTCTTCACTGCTCGGGAGTTTCCCTCACTGAAGATAGTAGAGAACCACCTGGGTGCAATCCTGTGCATCGTGTTTGAGGATGCCCCTGCTTGAACAGCTAGGTTGGACCAGATGACCCACCGTGTTTGTTCCAACTTTAACAATTATGTGATTTACTGACCATATTAAAGTCAACACACACTTCAAGAAACAGTGGGTTCAGAAAGAGATACTCCAGAAACATGAGGGCAACTACAGTAAGAGGCTACAGTCACTGCACACTGACCAGCCTGCCAGTGGGCATCCCAGAGAACCAGATACTAAGATGACAGTGAAATGTCTGAGACACTGGAAAGTGTTGCATTTGGCTGTCTCAGTTCTAACACTGCTCACACTGAATTAATTCATTGTACACACATGGAAGCTGAAATACTGTAGTGCAGCTGTAAGTGAGAGCAGTCTAACACCCAAGCATACAAAAGGTCTCAGAGCCAAACATGGGGAGATTTACATCGCTGAGCATTTCAAGACTGGGAAACATAAATGACATTATGAGCCAGATGAACAGACATGGGAATGCAAAACCCCCGAACCTGTTTGCCTTTCCATCATTATACTACACTGTATTTCATTATTCAAACTTTCAACTGTCCAAGACCAGTCACTTACAGAAATTATGTCATGAAAATGAACATTTCATCCTTATTTAAAATGAGAAAGTTTAACGTTTGGTGCAACTCCATCTGTCTGCCTTGTTTTTAACAGACATTTCATTATGTGCCTAGAGGATAAATTCCAGATCTTCACATAAGATGGAGAAAGCATAAACCTATTAACATAGTCGTAATTGGGTCCTACTTTGAACCACACCATTACACACAGGGTGCAGTACTGAACTGTAGATGGTTTTTTTAGGTTACTCCCAGCCAAGAAGAATTTCTTTAGGGACCTCTTTAAAGATCAGCTGTTCTGAATGCAAAATGGAATTATCTTGTATGTTTTGGCTACTCACAGCAGCACTTTTACATTATGTGTGGTTGTTGATTCCTGTAAGTGTGAGCAAATTGCAGAGCACACTATTAGGGATTTTCACTTTATGCGAAGGAGGGGAATTTATTGCTGGTTTTATGCTAACACATTGGTGTTCTGAGTATTTATAACATATTGTTGCATTTGTTATTAATGGAGTAGTGTACTGGGGAGGGATTAAGAATCAATAAACATCTGCATTTATAGTATTCAAAATCAAGATAGAACATACACAGTCTACAGGGTTTACTTGGGGAGATGTGTTTCCTGAGCAATTTCTTTGTTGTGCCTTGGGAAAGAAGCAGAGCATGTGTGTGGATAACTGGTATCATTGGAGTGTGATGGTGAAAATAAAGGAAATTTAGAACCAGTATATTCTACAGGTTAAAAAATGCTAAAACTGGAAGTTCTGTCTCACATAATTTATATGCTATGGGGCAATATTTAAGAGCATTTGACTGCCTAAAGAAGGTATGTCATAGGATTCCCAAAAGAGTCTCAATCACCCTGAACTTCTCTCTGCTCACAAAATATAAGTAGCTACACCAAAGACTGAAGCGACACATAGTTTGACAAGCTCTGAGAGGCACTAACACTTCACGGAGGTCTAACATCATGAGGTGAGTGAGCAATTGGCTCACAGGTCGAGCACGGAGGGTAATGAATGGGGCGACATCAGACTGGTGACCTGTCACTGGTAGGGTTCTGAAGGGTTCCATCTCAGGCCTTGTGCTCTTCAATATCTTCATAAATGACTTGAACGCAGGACTGGAAGAGATATTAAGCAAGTCTGCAGTCAGCACAGAACTCAGAGAAGTTAATGATTCCCTCAGAGGCAGGGAGGCCCCGCAGAGAGACCTCGACAAATTAGGGGACTGGGCAATCACCAACCATACAAAGTTCAACAAGGGAAAGTGGCGGATTCTGCACAGGGAACAGGGCAACCCCAGATATTCATGCAGACTGGGGAATGAGATGCTGAAAAGTAGTGCTGTGGAAGGGGACCTGGAGTCCTGGTCAATAACAAGTTGAATATGAGTCAGCAGTGCCCTGGCAGCCAGGAGGGCCAACCGTGTCCTGGGGGGCATTGCCAGCAGGTCAAGAGAGGGGATTATCCCACTCTGCTCTGCACAGGTGCAGCCTCTCCTGGAATATTGTGTGCAGTTTTGGGCACCAAAACATAAGAAAAATATTATCATCTTAGAGAGTGTCCAAAGGAGGGCAATGAAGATCGTGAAGGGCCCTGATGGGAAGCCGTATGAGGAGCAGCTGAAGGCACTTGGTCTGTTCAGCCTGAAGAACAGGAAACTGAGTAGAGACCTCATTGCAGTCTACAACTTCCTCGTGAGGGGAAGAGGAGGGGAAGGCACTGATCTCTTCTCTGTGGCGACCAGTGACGAGATGCAGGAAGGCAGCCTGAAGTTGTATCAGAGGAGGTTTAGGTTGGATATTAGAAAAAAGTTCTTCACTCCAGAGAAGTGCAACAGGCTCTCCAGGGAAGTGGTCACAGCACCAAGCCTGACAGAGTTCAAGATGCATTTGGATGATACTCTCAGGCACGTGATGTGACTTTTGGGGATGATCCTGTGCAGGGTCAGGATTTGGACTCGATGGTCCTTATGGGTCCCTTCCAACTTGGCATATTCTGTGATTGTGTGAATGTAAGTCCTTAGTGGGTGCAGAACATAATTCCCAGGCAGCCCTCATAGGTTGCATAGCTATGGGATTGTTTAAGTGGAGAAAAGGATATATGAACACACTTGCTCTGACTAGCTCTGAATTTTCCCAATTTCCACACCAAACTTTTATATCTGCATTTCACCTATTCTGATAAGCCCAGGTTTGGCCTCTCTTGAGGCCTGTGTGTGCCAGCAACTCCACACCACCAACATTTCAGAGATCCCTGCCTGCACTTCCTGTTGGGTTGTCCATCCTCAAGTTTCCTACCAAACTGCCACACGTTGCTCCCATGTATAAATAAGACATAGGATTGTAGAGAAATTATATTGGAGAGTAAAGGCTCATTTATCTTTTTAAATTTACTTGCATACCCTTTACAATAGGAAAAATAACACAATCCACAATTTACACAGAAATAGAAATCCGTCAAATAAAAGGCTCTATATAAAGTGTTACAGTAACATGTTCAAACTAGGTAAATTCAGCCTTTTTCAGATTCATTAATCCCCACTATAAACTAAACCCAGTTTTAGCTATCCTATGTAGAAAACATGATGCAAAGGCAGGTCAGCTGAGCTGAAAACTAAGAACAATTCTTGCAAGGAAGGTCAAATATTTCTTTCACTTACACCAAGGTAACAACTATGAGTAGAAAGTTATTGTTCTAGCTTTGCACAGATTAAAGTGACAGGAAAAATCTGCTCTAAGGAAAGAAACACTTGCTCAAGCTTTAACAATCTCTAATTGTTAAATTAGAAATACCATTCCTAACTCCATAGCTCATCATCACTATGCATAATTAACTCCTGCTCAGAAAAGAACCTACATAATACATTTATTTATTACCAGTAATTACAAATTCACTCTTTGTAAGTCAACTAATTAGAATTTACATCTTAGTTACACCATTTGGAAAATATTTTGAAAACACTTTCAAAGTCTTTTTAATATCAACTTAAATTTTTCTTTAAAATAATAATCCAATGGTGGAAGGTCAGATTCCTCTGTGCTCCTCATAAACATTGTTTCTTTTTACACAACCTAGTCTTTTAACCCATCACCCAACTGTGGTTTCTGTTTCATGGGCAAATCCACAGCTTTAATGACTCAGGAAGGGTTACGGCTTTTGTAATAACTAAGAATCCATATCCCAACCTATCCTAGAGCTATTCCTCCTCCTTCTTTTGGGCTGTCTCTTGTGGATTAAACAGACACTGCTCTCAAATTCATACTGAAACATCATCTAAAGGCTTCCACATCTGCTTTTCAGTATAAAAAAAGGCAATTAGTACATCTTGTAGGAGAGTTCAGACTCCCTGACAATACCACCCTAAGGCAGATGTTGTCAGAAAACCTAATCCAAAGCCATTGAGCTTAAAGAAGACATTTTGGTTCAGATATCAACAACTAAGTCAATAGTTATGCTTCATTCTCGCCCAACTGCTCTCTCCTCTAATACTTTTTAACCTTTGATAACACTTTTTAACCTCTGAACTTACTGCACCTTTAATGCAGAAACAGCACTGGGATTTCTTACACTTCCATAATAGATATGCTAAGGTATTTGAAATTGAAAAAATACACCAAATCCCACATGAAAATGATAGGGTTTAGATAATTTTTCTCCTTACAAGTCAGAAAAGGAAAACCCACTCTGGTGAAAGAACTAAATCAAAGAACAACACAATCCTTCCCAACCAGGATTCTCTTTGTTATTCTCACTATGAAGACATACTGAACTTCTTTGCAAAGCAAACAATCAGAGAAGGATAAATCAAAACAACTCAAAATTCCCTTAGATAGTCTGGAAAATCCCTTTTTTAACAGATCCAATTTTGAAGGAATCAAAACTAGAACCTAGGTTTCCTGTTTCTCCAGTAACAAATACAATTGTTGGTTATACTGTCTTCCTTCCATATGATGCAATCCTTTAGATACCAGTTCTGGTCTGGTTAAAACCAGTACAGGATGCTAAAACTTGTGCAGCAACTGCACAAATAAATACATCATGTGTACATGCACTGTGGGGACGAAGGCTTTGTAGATCTAGAAACATTTTTCATCTGCTCAGTTTTGCAGCATATACCTGCTTAAGGCCTTCTGGCAACATCACATGTAGCCATAGTCAGGGATCTCCCAATCCACCAGCCTACTCCTGTATCTTTCTTTTCCTGCAGATGCTATTATCTTTTTTTCTCTATGCACATTCCTAGTACCAAACAGCAGAACCAAAGCTTGATAAAATGTCAACAGAAGATATAACACTTCTTAAAATCTAAACAACCAGAAACAAATGTAATCGCAATATTTCTATACTTCTGGTTGGAAGGCAGTACATAAACACAGAAATAGCTCATTTAAACTACTGAATTGAGCTTGATACTCAGGTCTGGGTAAGCCATCTTCTGAGGGTGGTTGTTTTTTTAACACAGTAAAAGAACATCTATATGTTCACAGCTGGTATTTTAGATGTTTCTTTTGCACTAAAAAATGAGAAAAAAGTAAAAACAATGCATCTGAAACAGCTTAAAAGTGGTGACCTGTGTCACATGGTGCTGTTTCTCCTCTTGGACTGGTTGTTTCCTAACCCAGCTGTGTCAGAACCAACTCTGCACACCATTGCAGCAGCAAAGGAACAGTCCCATGCACACACAGCCGCTGCCCATGTCCTCTCTCAGCTGACTGGCCACAGGAAACCATACAAGAAGTTTTAAAGCTCAGAAAACAAACATGGAGATAGCCATTTAATGGAGGGGAACTATGGTACCTTGTTTTTAAAGATTGATAAAATGAGACACCAAGTTTAGAGTCTTATGGAAAACATCTTAATGCCATAAAGAAATGAGCTGCTCTCTCCTGTAGCTACTATGAGGCCACACCGCACTATCAAGTTCTGCTGGGAATATTCAAGCACTAAAACCTCCTACAATTAATCAGTCATAAGGAGAAGAGGACAAAATAGGTCACACTAGCAAAATCTGCTTTACAGATATCACCAGAAAAGATTTTGACTCAAATATGTGACCTAGGGGGGGGAAAAAAAAAAAAAAGGCCCAACTTCCATTCAGGAGTGCTGTCCTTTCAAGGGTAGAAGAGGGCAGGTAACTGCCAGCAGTTAGTAAGGAGATTCTTCTTGGTACTAATGTGTTTTCTGGAGTTTCCTGGCTAGAGCCCATGCAAGCCACGTACCATGAAAATAGCTTCTCTCTCCCACTCTGAACAAGCAAGCGCTTCTTGGCACTAGATATTAACTTAAGTTAAGCAATGAAATTTAAAAAGGAACTGCTTCTCTGGGTGCTCACAGGGACAGATCAGGGAACCTCTTGAACATATCTTTCTAATACATGTCAAGACCACAGCACATTGTCTCGGCACTCCAAACAGGAATCTGTGGAATGGGATAGCTACAGCTCCTCCCACCACTCAGATATCCAAACAAACTGGACAGGACACTCTAGGTAAAGGATTACAGGCCAGATGGGATTGGTTAGGAACAGAGACGGAAGGAAGGGAAGTCCTTTTTTAGCAAGGTGAACATGCAGGATAGCTTTTACACAGATATGTCAGAAAATATGAGCACACCAGAAGACTAAAGGTCATACTAACACAATGGCTGTTTTGTCCTAACTGTTTTTTTTTTAAATTTGGGAAGAGCGTGGTGGTAGAGATTTTTTTGTCTGTTTGATCTTACACATACCCATGAGAGAGATGATGTAGCTTGTCTTAGAAATACATGATTACCAGCCTTGTCAGGAATTCTCTCTACAGTTTTGCAGTTGCTATGAAAAGATTGCTACCTGCATTTCAGTCAGGGAGCCGAAAAAGCAGCAGCAAGCAAGACTTCAATCCAGCAAAACCATCACTTTTTTATTGTTCTAATGTGGGAACAGTAGGAGTTTACAGTCAGTGTTGACTATTCCTCTAAGTGCTAACATTTAGATAACTGTGTACTTAAAAGATAATACATCCTGAATGGCATCAGTGACTTCTTGTCACTCTACTTCAGCCACCCACATGTGCCTTTGCCTCTAGTTTCCAAGCATGGGAAGAAGGCTACAAGCCTAGCATGGAGACAGAAGTCCTTTCTCTGGAACTGAGCGTGCACAGCTGAGCACTCACCATGGTCACTGCACTGTCACAATCTCTGGACACAGTTACAAGACAAGTATGTGTGTGGAAAGCTAGACTTAAACTAATCTAAGAACAGATTAGTTTTAGCAGCATGGAGGCTGATTCACTCTGCTTTGCAAGCAGGTTTCACATCCAATGCCAGGCTTAGCACTGCTGTGGTTAGGTTACAAACATTTCAGCTGGCTGCTTTGAAACCAGTTAATGCGAGCTCTTCTTCAGGAGCTCTCAGACAGCCCTCCTACTCCAGTAGCCACCTCGCACCCTGTCACTTTGACAAGTACTTCACCACAGAGAGGGGACATTGCCCAGGAGCTCCTGGGAGCACACTGAAGGAATGTGCTAATGAAATGACAGCTCAGTCCATAGGGTGTAAGATGAAGATCCACTGAGCCAGCTTCACCCAGCAAAGGTGCAGACAGAGCAGACAGCAGAGATGATGCTTCCAGCAGCCTATGACACCTCTGCAGGGTGGATTCTGGCAATCCCAGGTTCTCATCATCCCTGCTACCCATGCAGTCAGCTCTTTCTCAGGCTAGAGCATCCCCAGCACCACAAAAGTCTTGCCTGCCATCCTCCAATGTACTGGCATTGCCAATCCCCACCACTCTTTCCTCACTTCCAAAATACAACCCACTTCCAGCCCTCCCTTTGAGGATGCTTTCATTTGATTATAAACTCTTTCAAGTGAAGATGATATTTTATTATGTGTTGGGGCAGTGCCCAAGAAAATGGGGCTCTGATCTCAAGGCACTACCATAACATAAATAACAATAATTCACTACCACTAGCCTTCCGTGACTCCAGGAGTTTTCACTGGGAAATGGCGAGTCATGCTAACGTGCATTTCTGCAGCACAGAAATAAATCATTTTTGCACATTCCAGTATTTTGGGAAGAAGGAGGAAACAGAAAGAGAAAATGCAAAATGAATCTAAAACACATTTGATTCTTTAAATTTATAATAAATCTAAATGATTGACCAGAACATAAAATTTTCACATGCAGAGCCAAGGACAATATTCTATTAATGTGCAAAAGTCATTTATTCATTTATAATTAGATAAAATGAACTGCAATTTTTAAAGAAGAAATTTGCATGTGGCAACAGTAATGTATTACAGAAGGGTAGCACTTTGTTACATCCATTTGTTAGTCAGGACACTGGAGCTGCAATTTAATAGACAAGAAATAAGTACAGTAGAGGAAGGGAAAAAATTAAATTCCGCATGATCAGCAAGGTTTCGAACAATCGCTAGCCAACTGAAGTGGGTGCCATATCTATAAGTCATTTTGTTTTATAGGCCATTAGGATCTCCTGAGAGAGGCTGCATGGAGACCGCTGCTTTTTGTTGAAATTAAAATGTCAGAGAAAAAGAAATAGAACAAAACAGGGAATCTGCAATTAATTACAAGGCCATAAAAATTCAATAATCAGGAGGCAGTGCTGCTGTAGGCACAGCGGTATCTGATTCAGGCTAACAGGAATGGAATACATTAATCTTTTCAAATTAGTTTTTTAATCTGACGGGGATATATAGTGACGTGTTCTTTTACTGTTTGAGCAGAGCTGCTGTCTAATATATAATGCTGAGTGTCTGGAATTAGGACATCTATAGCCATTTTGTGACTACAACATTTTCACGGCATTTATTCAACCCTATCTGTACACCTGTCCTACAGTAATCAGGCAAAACATGTTCAGAGTTCACATCCTAGATACCGCTTATGAAAGAGAATTAAAATGCTGGGATTAAGACAAAATAGCAGATCCCCAAACAAGCTTGGCACAAGGTTGCTTAAAATGACAGTCTGCTCTTCAGGATATAGCGCTAGGCTTTGAAACTAGGTTTCCCAGTCCTTGTCTACAGTGAGTTCTCCCTTTTTTTTTTCCTCCAAAGGTGAAAAGGTGACCTGCAAAAAGACTGTCTTCGTAAAGGATGTTTTGCATCCTTTAGTCCCATAGAGCGAATCCCTAAAAGTTTCAGAGATAACACAAATTTCTTACTTTTCCCCTTAAATATCCATGACATCTCTCAGATCTGTTCTTCTCCTGATGAATGCCTCACCACTCTTCCTGGTGTCCCTTTTAAGAAGCTGAAAAAGCACACTACAGAGTCTCACATGCTACTTAAACACTCAGGAGATGGATGAATGTTTACTTGACACCAGTTATCAAAAGCGTGTGTTCAGTCTCAGAGTTAGAAGGACAAACAAAGATTATCTGACACTGGTCTTTTTCCAAACAAATCTTTTCCTATCCTTGGCTAGGCTTTACCCTCTAATCCTACTGAAATTACATTTTGGAGATAAAGACTTTCCTATTGAACAAAAATCCAGGAGTCAGGTCCCTCTTTCTCCACCTGCCCAAGTATTGCTTTCTCTTTAAAACTATGTACAAGACCATGAAAGACTACTTCTACACCTTGTTTCATATGATACATTGGAAAAAAGGCACACAAATCCCCCTGTAATGCTGCCCTATTGAAAAGAGCAAAATGATTATCAAAGACTACTGACTCAAAACTTTCCTGTAGGTGGCTAAAATCATTCCCCATCCTGTTTTTCCTGGGTGCACTGGGCACACTCATTTTTCTCTATTTGAGGTTTCAGTCCTGTAAGCACACATCCCAAGAAAAAACAAGCTCCCTAGGTGAACATGAAACATCTAAGCTCATGTTGAATTAAGACTTTACACCTTTGGCTAATTCCATTTTTAGTTTACAGTTTTGGTTTTTTTCCAATCAAATTGCAGTGCACTCACTTGAAAAGCTATTTTTCAATTCTTTACAGTTCCTTGATGTAAAGCAACATCATTTATGCATTCACTGCTTTTTCCTGCAAGGCAGATTAAATGGGCATGGATGCATTCTTCTCGTGGATCCTTCAAAAGGATAAATAATATGTTGATGTGGGGGTAGATGAAAGAAAGGAAAAGGAAGTGAGAGAGCAAGTAAGAAAGATCTAATACTTCAAGATAGGCTTTGTAGGTCTAAAACAATCGTGGCTCCCTTTAGAAAACATATTCCAAGCATGTGAGTGGGTCCAAAAAATTTCCTGCAATGGGCATTCATCATTTTCTATACATCACTTTTCTTTTACATCATGATGACTACAGAATTCTACCTTCTGCGGTTAGTTTATCTAACACACTTTTCCTACAAGTGTATCCCTCATATGTATGCACATGAGCACATCCACACTCAGTGACAACAGAGAGTACAAACTTACCTCCACTGAGGTCATTAACTATAACCATAACTGTGGCAAGAATCTCCCCATAGATTTCCATAACTAACTCATCTGTCCTGTCTACTATCCCTTGGTATTTGAAAACTGAACACACTTAAGCAGTTTTGACCCAAGATAACTACATTCTCTCATCACAGTCTTCCATACCAAATTCCTCTCATCAAAATACATCCCAAGATGTAGTTTTCTGACTACAAAAGCCACGTGTAGTGAGAACATACCCTTGACAATGTTTGAACACAGTACCCGTTCCATGTAACATCACATTAGTCCATAACAACTCTATGTTGAGAGCACTGGATGGAGAGCACTGTACATGACAGAAATTTCACAGGGAATTCAGGTAGGTGTATTTCCTGAGTTGTACTACAGCCACCACACTGTGGTGCTCACCTCTACTACACTTATGCTGCCTTACAGGAGGCACTGTGCAATGAACAGGCCAGGAAGAATGAACTCTCATGCTCACATCCTAAATATGGCCTCAGCAGGTAAGAGCTTGAAACCAGAGCTGGACAAATTGGCTTAAAATGAATACATTAAAACCTTTCCCTGCTTGTAAGGTGTAATGACTGTATTGAACAGAATATTACTTCCACAAACATTAATGGCTCAAAATTATTTGTAGTATCATTGCAAGTTGCCCACCACAAGTGTTGAACACTCAGAACAAGCTAGGTCTCCCCACTCATTCATTTTACTTTTCAGTCCTAAATAGACAAGCATAAGCCACTGCAGTGACACCAGAAAAGTAATTTTGTCAAATATAAAATACTTCCCAAACTACTACTGCTGTTTCAGTAAAAACAAAGCATGCACAGAGTTATCATGGAAGGGGCCTCAACATAACAGAAACTAATTTATTTCAAAATTTGTAAAAGAACTAAAATCTCAACCTATTACATACTTGCCCACCTCTGCTTGACACAGCATGACTTTGTCTACAGTACACACTGACAGTTTTGAACACTGTTTCACAGCTGTGCAGCATTATTTAGAGTCCAATATTAGCAGCACTGAAAGTCAGGCCAGTGGCATTTAAGCAGCAGAGATACCTAGCCCTAAAGTGAATAAAGCCTGGGAGAAAGTGGCTGTAAGCTGTGCCAGTATCCTTACACCTCTGCTACTACTGAAGTTGCATAAGTGATAGCAACCAGAACAATGTTGTAAAAGGACTCCTTATATACAGCACCCACAATGAAGTGTAGAATGGTTTCCTTGGTTCTTTTTTTTCTGCTCTCCAGACTCTGAGGATAAACAGATGTCCCTTGAAACACATCCTATTGGCAAGAGACAGCAGACAAATTCATTTAGAACAATGACACATTCCAGTGTAAATATTCATTGTGACTTATGGGGAAATCAACCAAGAAGCTCTGATTAGCAACAGCAGACATGAACAGCCAGTATCTACAACTCACAATGGATATTAAACATACACCACTGTTTCTTGCAGTCCCTTTAACTGAAAAGTAACACATCCCAAAATCTGTCAAAAAGGGAGAAAATACTTTGCAGTTACCTTCATTCTATTCAGTTGAGGAAAAAACCTCTGCTATATCCCTAAGATTTACTATACTTATATACAGATGGTAGCCTGAGCCATCTGTTTGCAACAGAAGAAAAACCTATGAGTTTGAAAGTCTAAATAGTCTTTCAGTTGTAAGACACATTCCTGGTGTTATTATTTTTTATTTACATAGGAGTCTTCAAATTAATGTATATGTTAATAATAAGATAACAAAATAAGATATAAAAATAGGATATTATTACAAGTTGGTAAGACAATAAGATACTGAAATTATACTTAACCAACCTGGAGGCCTTTTACAAGATGACTCTATCAGTAGATGCAGGAAGAGCAGCAGATTTTGTTTCTTCACTTTTGTAAGGTTTCTGACACAGTGTGCCAGAATACCCTCATAGACAAACTGAAGAGGGGCTGGATTAACTGACAGTGAGGTAGACTGAAATCTGGCTGAACTGTCAGGCTCAAAGGGTTGTGACCAGTTCATGAGATCCAGATGGAGACCAGTCACGGATGGTGTAAACCTCAGAGGTCAGCACTGGCATCAATACTGTCTAACATCTTCATTAACCACCTGGATGACAGGACAGAATGCACCCTCAGCAAGTTTGCAGATGATAAACCGGCAGGAGGGCTTGACACATGAGATCATCATGCTGCCACTGAGAGGTACCTTGACAAGCTGAAGAAATTGGTCAGCGAGAACCATATCAAGTTCAGTGGAGGGACATGGAAAGTCCTGCACTTGGAGAAGCATAACCCCATGCACTGCCATGACCTGGGAGTCAAATGGCTACAAAGCAGCTTACCCAAAATGGACACCTAGGGCATCCCGTTGTCAGACAACAAATTGACCACGAACCAGAAACAAGCCCTTGTGGTCAAGAAGGTCAGCAGCATCCTGGTGCTGGTGTTAAGACAGTTACCAGCAGGTCAAGGGAGATGATTATTCCCCTATGCTCAACACTGGTGAGACAGCTGGAGTGCTGTTGAGCTCTGCAGTAGAGGTGGGGCAAAGTGGAAGGAACAGACACTAAAAGACTAGACCAAGTCCAGCAAACGGCCACACAGATGATCACAGAACTGGAGAACTTGTCATACAAGGAAAAGCTGAGAGAGCTGGGGCTGTTCAGCCTTGAGAAAGGCGAGGCTCACAGGGATCTTACCAATGTATATAAACATATGATAGAAGCAAGTAAAGATGACAGACAGGCTCCGTAGCATTCAGTGAAAGAACAAGAGATAGCAGGCACAAACTGAAGTACTGCATGTTCCATTTAACCATTTAAAGGAAAAAAAACCCACACCTTTTCACTGTAAGGTTGATTAAACACTGGGAAAGGCTGAGTAAAGAGGTTTTGAGCTCTTCATCCTTGGAGTTACAATAAACCTAACTGGACATGATCCTGAGCAGCCTGCTGTAGCTGACCAGAGTTTGAGCAGGGAGATCCTTCCCAACCTCAATGACTTAGGGTTTCTGTGAATAATTCAGTATGCATGTATCATAAGGATGACTACTTGCACTACACTATCCAATACAGGGCCCAACCATAAATGCAAGATTAACATTAATATGTATAGTTGCAGGCTGGGAAGGGGAAAACAGGGGAAAAAATAAGTCTCTTTCAAGACATCGCTCAGCTTCTCTTCAAAAAATTATACATTTAATAAATCACTCCTCTGCTCTGAGAGTCTCACAGGAGCATGAACAGGCAACAAATTATCTTTCCTCAGCATCCTTTAGGGTATGAAGACATATACTTTAGCCTCCGGTCTATTAACATTATGGATTCAATTTTAGCATTCCCCAGATAATCAGAAACCTACAAATTGCATTGCGTATTCTAGACAGGTATTGTGCTACAGCAAAAAGCAGCCCATTTTCACCACATGCCTACTTCTATGTAATGTCTCCTACAGAAGTACTCACTTTTATATAATAGTACCAAAGACATGTATGCTGTTAATATACATAGTCTCACTCATTTTAAGTGTCATTTAATTCTTTTAGTAGGCAAACAGAAGAACAAAGAGTGGCTGAGAATGAAAGCTAAGCAAGCCCTGGAAGTTGTGTTTTGCATATCAGTGAAAACAGAATCCAGACCTGCTGGGATAAGAGAAAATAGTAAGAAAAAGAAAAAAACTCAAAGAAAGCTATGCCACATGAATTACACAGAAAGGCCAACTATACACACTACATGAAAACACACTCTATAACCCTGGATCTCCCAAAGTGCTAATTTTCTGGGCATACAAATTCAGTCTGCAGAACTGAGAAACATCATAATCCCTTGACTAGAGAGCAGGGCAGGGGAGAAAATGCAAACCAAAAAAACCCAACAGGACAAAAGTTGAGCAAAAAATAACCAACTATAAGCACTGACTGAGAAACAGAGATAGGGAAGCTCAGCCCCACGAGAAATGCTAGATTGGCAGAAGGATGGAAGGAAAAAGAACTAAAAGCAAGCGTTCAGATAGCTGAATGGCTCTCAGAAGTCAGCTCAGCCAAAAAGTCGACCATTAGGTGTCATTTTGACACTGTTCAAATCCAGAAACCTTGTAAAAAACCTTAGCTTCAACCTACTGAAAATTAATTAAAAATCCAGCCCATGTTTTGGCATGTCATGTTGACACAGCATGCCCTGTCTATCTGTTTTACTCTCACTTGAGCAATTGCAACACCAACCTTTCAACAATACACCAAAATAACAGATGGCATGGGAAAAGGAAGCCAAAAATACAGCATGGGACCTTACTCTGACTAGCTCATGGTGTCGAGAGGGAGGAGTATAAGTACATCATTTATGAAAAAAATATTCGATTGTGTCAGCCAGGAGACTTGATGATTTAGTAGGAAGACTGCAACTAATCCACTGTCCTTTAAGCCTTTTCTAGGCTACCACTAAGTCTTTAGATTCTTAAGACACCACGGTTGTCATTCTCCACTCCCACCACTTCTTAATCTTGGTGTGCAACATCCTTCACAAAGCTGCCAAGAACTGCACCCATCTCTGCAGCAATAGTATTGCTTGCCAGAACTGCCATTGATAAAATATTCCCAACTGCAAAGAACTGACAATTACGTGGGCAGAGTGGAAGCTCTGTTTCCTCGTCTTCTGCTTAGATGCATCTGTGGTTTGGCTGGTAGAGCTTGCAAAAGAATGTGAATTAAAAGATATTAAAATTTTATGCTAGAAACTGAACAAGTTTCCTGAATACATCATTATTTGGCCATTTATGCCACATCTAACAAACAAACAAATATAAATCCTTTGTGCATTTCATAGCCTCTCTCTTTTGGCTCTGGTAGTAATACAGGGAAGATGCTTCAACTCAGCTGCTGTAGATCAAAAGCCCACCATTCCTGTGCATCATGACTTGATGCTATACCTACTAGAACTGCAGAAAAAAATCTCATTGGATTTCACATGACACAGCATAGTGACTCGGCACTCCAACCACAACATACATATTTCCTAAAGGGCAGCATAGATTCAAAGAGATGAATTTGAATTATTTAGAATACAAAGAGGTAGAAAGGAGGAGGGCAGAGTTTCTCAGTCTTCTCAGACTAGTGAGGCTGCCTTGTCAAACAGACTGAAACATGTTTTTTATCTTAACTCCAATAGAGTTACATCGCTAAAAACACTCCTACATATGCAAAATTTACCTGTATGTTTCAAGAAGCTGACAGAATATTTGACCTTTAGAAGTAATGAAGAGAAAGATTTTTTTTTTTTTTGTACTAAGCTGAAATCAAATTTTCAATGCTTTGAGAACTTCTAACATCTTTTGAAATCTACTACTTCTCACTAATAACAGCAAACTGCCAACTAGGAGACAGCACGCTTTGATATGACACCCCTGAGAATCAAGGAAACTGGGTTCAATTCTCAGTGTAGCCACACATTGTAGCCTTGGATCCCGGAAAGTCACTTAGCATACCTGCACTTCAGTTCTTCATTCTGAAAAGGAACACAATATTTTACTTTGCTAACTGTGGCAAACAGTGGGATATCCATCAACAGCACTGCCATTTTTAGACTAATCTGAGTCATGAATGTATTTAGATACATGAGTTAAAACCTTTGACAACGTGGATATAACTTCTTTAGGATATTCACACTGGGATTCAATTTACTCCTAAATTTTGCTTTTATTAGTTATCAATATTTATGCCATTGAATTGGCAGAAATGGTCAGAGAAAATTTCCCAGGTAATTCACTGCTGAAGTTCTTTCAGTACCCATAGGAGTTCACAACCTGTATGCTCCTCTAGTCTATAACTCCTTTTCCATTTCTGATCCAAAAGACAAATATGCATTTATTAAAGCAAATGTTTGGTTAGCAAATAAACAATGAGGAAATGGCAAAGATTTGCATATATAGATTACAAACACACTGAGATGAATCCACATCAAGTCAGTCATTACAATTAATTTTCACTGTTTCTTACTCCATCTGGATGATGATCACCACTGAGATAATTTGATGCCTCTGATGTAAATACAGCTCACCTGCACCCCTACGTTAGCATCAGAGTGCCTCATTAATGGAATACTGATAAATTGGAGGGAGATCAAGTATGAGCTACAGAAATAATTAATAGAGTAGAGGGACTGATTTATAGGGAATATTAAGACAAAAAAATTAACTTGGTTTACTGAACATTAAGGGGACAGACACACATGAACATGATTAGGGTCTACAAGTATCTTATATGGATATAAGCATTAGTAAGGCAGAAAAATTATTTAGTTGAGTAAAAGACAGCGTAACAAAGAGATGAAACTAACAGCAACCATTTAGCACAAGCATCGGGGAGAAGCTTTCAGAGTGAGAACTAACCGGCTGCTGGAAAGCCATGGGAGATGCAACTCTTGGTAACTCACAGAACAAAGAGAAGGCTGGGCTCAGAAGAGGCTCCATGCCGCAGCATGATATACAGCACTGTGCTTAGTCTGTTTTGGTCTACACTAGGCAAGCTCAAATCCTCAACATGGGCACTCAAAGCCACTGTTGTAAGAATGCTACAGGGCTTTATTTTTTGCCCAGTCACTCCTACATTACTCCTCTGTAAGCTACCCGTGGAGAAGCAAGCCTCATCATGTGAGGTGTTTAGAAACAGATTGGACAAGCATTAGAAGCTGTACTGCAGGGGACTGGCCCCTGGGGACAGCTTACATGACCTCATACTTTTTTTTTTCTTCTCTCTAATTTATGCAGTCTGATGAACACTCATCTCGTATTGAAGGTTCATCAAGGGTGCAATGATTGCAATAATCATGATTTGATACAACAGTTTTCTTCCAAATTAGATGGCTAATAGAGTCTTGGTCTTGTTCCTGCCTTCCACAACTCTAATTAACTTCTCTGTGCAGTGGCTCAGGAATGCATTCAATCCTTCCTGGAGGGGTTTTCTCCTAATCCTCCATGACAGGACTCACAGCGCACTGATATGGACTCCAAAGACAGATGAGCCAGTGCAACTAGAGAAGCATGCAACAGACTTGCTGCAAAACACTACCACATTCTGCTCGGTAGTGACAATGAGTTTGAGGAACATCATTTTTTGTTGGTGTTTTTTTGGTTTGGGGGGTATGTGTGTGTGTGTTTGGTTTTTTGGGGTTTTGAGTTTTTTTACATCCAATTGACTTCTGAGTTCACTAAAGAACAGGTCAGGAACTGTCAAGTTGTGCAGGGTTAACAGGCGGCAGGCAGAGAACATTAAAGGCACTAACTACTGTATGGTTTGGGGTCATAAACTGAAGTGCCATCCTCTCAACACTGAGCATCTGAGCCCCATGAGAAGTCCTACTATCTCCAGCCACAGCAATGAAGACCAGAAAAGTTGTAGCAATAGCATGAAACAGCATAGAAACTAATCTGAACTCCAGTCTGGTTGCTAACAGCTAAATTCACTCATAATTATTTCCTTCAATAATTTTTAGTGAAAAGAAACTAATGTAAATTACAAATCATCTGAAATATTCATACTATAATACCATAAAGGCTGATAAAAAATTCAAGTCTGAGTGGAAGGAAACTATCTTCAGACTAAAAGAGAGTCACAGATAAGTTTTCATTTTTCTGCAATTCACTTAAGCTATTAAAAGTGACCTTGAAGATGGCCAAGAACCTGTTTAAAAACAGTACAATAAATCAGTTGAAAGAGAGATTTGAAGATGACTTAACAATGTAAATATCTAAAAAGTTGCATTTTAAATGTTAACTGAAAACAAACCACACAGTAACAATTTTCCATTAAGAGCAAATAAAACAAATAAGTTCACAAATAAACAGGGAGCGATTAGCAAGATGAAGCCTGATGAACCTTTAGCACTAAAATGGGTATCAAAGTATGCCAGTAAAACATTAGGACTGTGGGTAAAAAAATAAAAATTCGACCATACAGTAAGTTTTAGTAATCCAAAAAACATTCACCATGGGCGACAAAGGAAATCATACAATATACCGAAACAAGAGACATTGAAAAAAAAAAAAAGGTCAAAAATAAGAGAGCTTATTCCCATACTTCATTCAAATTATTGACTAAACAGTGAAAATCACTGGTTCTAGATTTAACATTGTCCTGTACCTGGAATAAGAATGCATTAGCGTTTGGGGGTGTTTTGGACCCTGGCCTAGAAATGAGTGAGTTGTCACATTTTGGACCGTTCTCCAACTGTTCCCTATGAGATACCTCAAAACTCTTGTGTCACTATTTAAATAAGAGTCATACAAAATTTAATCTGAAGTTTTGAGTAATCAAATTTTGTCATATTTAGCACTGCTGTCATCTTTATCTGTCACCTGTTAGAAACACCACTCCTAGGAGTTGTTAGAGCAAAGAGGAGTGTGTAGCAACATGCTTTCAAATTGACAGGACTCTAAATGAAGGATCTCAGGAAAGTCATTTGACTTTCCTTTTCCCCCAAGAAAGAACTGGATGAAAAGCAAGACAGCTAAATATACACACCACACCAAATCAAATTTTCTGACATCAGATGATGACTGATCTCATTCATCAAAGGATTTAGATTTCATTCACAGTGACTCTCACAATGTCTGAAAGATAATGGCAGCTTCCTAGGAGGTGCTCAAAGGATTCAGTGTAGAAGGCAGACAGACAGTGATAAGAGGGTTCAGGGTGCAGGAAAAAGTTATGATACAATCTGTCTTGGGTTTAGTATAAAAGGAGAATTATTTTAGTAAAGAATTTCACATTTGAATTAATATCTGGGCATTAGAATATTTAACAAAGCAATTTTGATCCATTATACAGATTCAGAAGAGAGAGTCAAGGTAACTATTAAAAAAAAATGTTGAAATGCGCTATATATATATATCTGCCAATGAAAACAACCAACCATTCTCATCTATACTCTGCTGCTGTCTATTGCAAAAGAAAAATTCTTCCAGAAGATGATGATGAACTCTGTCCTCAGTGGTTCAAAGGAGGGTCTTAACTTCCAGCACTAGAAGAACCAAATTTGAGTCTCCCTTATGAAAAGGATATGTATTCCATGACCACAACAATTATATTTCTTACTTTTCCATTTGCCCAGCTATTCACACCTTCTACTCTATCTAAAGAAACAAAAATTGTAAAAGGAAAATGACTGATATAAACATGTCAGCTTGACATCTTTTAGCATGGAAAACAATGAAACCATTACAGATCTAATACAGACAACCACAAAGCATATAGCAAAACAAATGAATTTCACTAAGTTTCCCCAAAATCATTTCTTTAAAAGACTATAGATATATATAAAAATAACACTAAATAAGACAATATCGTATTTGTAAAGTCAAAAAATCCCAGATTTAATAAGAACCCATTGCAAGAGGACAGCAAAAAGATAAGTAAACCAAAAAGCATATACACAGAGGTGTTCTAAGTGATAGAAGCAGAAGGAGAAAAGGAAAGGGAGTAGAATGTTTCACGTGAGACTACGAAATAGTAACTATACGCTGAACAACAACTAACATTCTTTTTAAAACATACCTAAATCCCCACCCAAAGCCACTCTTACAGGATGCCAAGTCAGAGAGAGAAATTAAACTGTCAGACAATTTAAGACTGAAAGTCATGATTATCCTAATCAACTTAATACCCAAGACTAAGGAGTGTAAAAAGAAAGCACCCACTAAATTCTTCTTCAAAAGGGCCATGGCAACATAAACATATGATTTAATAGTCAAATAAAGATATAATAGCCATTTCATAGACAGGGAAAGAAATCCAGTGACTCCAGAGTAACTCTGGATTTGCAGTAGGCAAAGCTTAAATTAGAATCCACTCTTCAGTACATCAGCTGTTCAGGCATAAATCTACTTGAACTGAAAAATATTTATCTTCAGGAAACCACAGAGCAGCCCTAGAACCATGGATGTATTTTTAAAGCCCTATGCAGGATATGAGCAACATTGCTTCCTTTCATGATGTGCCATGTCAGTCTGCTCTGCAGACTTACTGTAAAAACATCGATGTGAGGTTCCACAGTTCATGTCTTTCAGTAACTTCAAATCAAATATAATGAATTTACCAAGAGAAGAAAAATATTTTTTCTCCCAGTCACCAGCTCCGATAACTCATCTGAAGTTCAGTTTGCTCCTCCAAGCCCCTAACCCCTCCTAAATTCATTAGGAAGGTCCCACAGAGTAAGTCAGGTCTCTAAGGTCAAACTCCAGTACTTTGCCATTGCCCCCTTTAGGGAGGACAATCATGCTCGGGTGAAAAAGACCGACAACAGGAACATACAGTATTCAGCAAAGGCACATGAGGAACCTAGTCTAGCAACAACCTCCCCTCCACTTGTATTCCACCATATCACCTCCATTAGCTTGTATTCCAAAATACTTAAATGTATGCCACTGAGAAACAATTGCTTTACTTGCCAGTTGGAGTAGAAAAGCAGACCAACTTTCCCAAGTGGTTTTTGGTGTATTTTGATGACACTGAAACTGAGTAGAGAAAAATGTTTGACTGGGTTTGCAGATGAGAAAACTTAAGAGAGGAAGCTATTTTTTGCTGCTAGAAAATTGTATGTTCCTACATAAATCCAGATGAAGCAATATTTCTGTACCCATCTTCATTTATTTCTATGGTAAATGAGCTGCCCTGAGACAAAAATTTTCTTGAGCAGTACAATTTATAACAAACAAGGAAAAGTCTCCCTTAATTTTAAATCAAAGGTTGTCCAGCGATGATGCTGTTGAGGGCAGTACATTGTGAATATAGCTTGATTTATAACTTCTATTATAAGATAAAAAGTTATGAATCAGATGATGAGCTGCAGGGTATAAGAAATCTAGAAGCGATTGCTTAGTTTGACACAGTTCTACTGTATCTTAAAACATGCAGAATTCCCTGGGTTCCTGTAGAGGAAAGCTCTTAAAGGATTAAGAAGTAGTGTTAGAGACTACACTATTTGTTCAAATTTTCTTTTTAACTTATTTAGCCATTCAGGTTTAACATCTCAAAAAATAAACTTGTCACTCCTGCAAAGTACTGTCAATATGATAAATGAGAACAGAAAGATGACTGCATGGAAAACTTGCATGAACTAGATAGCTTATAAACATGAATTTTATCAGTAGTGAGAAAAAATTTTCATGAATCAAAAGTTACTTAAAAACTTTCCTGCTAGCCCTGTGACTTTATAATCCTCTCCAGTCTGGCAATTTATTTATACGAAGAGACAGAGGGCCTTGTCTTACAGCTCTGTCTGATTAGATCCATCTTATAGATTCTCAGTAGTGTGATATTACAGCTAACATTGATGAGGGAATTAAATACTTTCAAATATAAGAAAGACCTTCAGTCAAACAGGCCTTTACTAGCATGATATAAACATGAACAGTCTAGCAGTGAAGCATACAGTATAATTTGTGCCAATGTAAATGACACGGCCTCAGAGAGACAGTCAGAAATTTCAATGAGAAACTTCAAATAAGAAAGGAAAAGATGGCTTTCTGGTTTATGAGTGTGAATATTTCTCAGCAGCCAAACATTATTGTTTCTTATCCAAAATATCTGGAAATGAGATACAGCAATCAAGAGCTAAGCACAGATTCCCTGGACTAATTATGCCAGACAACCTGACATCCAACCAGACTATGAA
This sequence comes from Cephalopterus ornatus, assembly GCA_013396775.1. Lineage (NCBI taxonomy): Eukaryota > Metazoa > Chordata > Aves > Passeriformes > Cotingidae > Cephalopterus > Cephalopterus ornatus. Next base: position 12,284 of record VZRE01007313.1, on the reverse strand, counting down.
TTTCACTGCAACAGGGACTGCCACAGGATTTAACAATAAAAATAGTTGTTCTTTCACAGACACTAATGTTGGTCTGTATCTAAGGTAGTATTTAAGATGTGCAGACAATTGTGTGTCATTACACTAGACACTTTTGTAAGATATTCATTAATAATGTGTCATAATTCATTTTATTAAGGTAAGAAGCTAATATTGCTCAGTGTTCCTGGGAGTAGATGTTTTCTTTCATTAAACAATACATGCTGGTGCAAAGCTGTCAAATAGATGGTTCCTGACCTAACTCTACAGGACAAGGTAACACAAACAAACTTAAGTATTCTTGCCAAGAATAAATATTTTTATTCTTGGGATTGACTTTGTACAGAACGCTGCTCCTATAATAAATTCAACTTCAGAACATTACTATTTGAATGAAACCCAAATCTACTGTTTGCATTGGAAGATTCTAATGAGACCAGTCATCTAAATGCATATGATTCAGAACTGAGACCCAGAAAAAACATTACTTTTGGTTAAAAGCCATGTCGTCATTGGGAGTTCCAACCAAATCAACCAAAGACTAGTTGAAAGAAAGATATCTTACACTATCCAGTCAACTGAAAAGTATCAAAATAATCAACTACACCATAATGACTGTAACACTGACAATGGTTTCTGTGATCTAGAGGAACATCCATCAGCTCACATGCAGGGAAGCAAAAAGTTCTGGCAAGTGTCACTAGCATTATTTTTGCAACAGTTATGAAAAAAAAACCCTCACACAGGGAACCCAATAGTCACCTACTGAATGGTCTATTTGACTTCAGTAGAAACTGAGCCTCAGCAAAGACTGCAGGAAGAAACACACAATGTTACAGTGAAGGGAATGAGCAGATGAAAATTGCAAAAAACATTGGCATAGGATTTCCAAAATAACAGAAGGAATTGGAAGTTGGATGTCTAAGTCCCCTTTACTGACTTTGAAATGTTATCCCTAAAGTTAAAAACAATGACCTAGACAGGGCTCCAAACATGACACACTGATACTGCAGAAACTCATGAGCTCATGATTATCACTAGATGGAAAAGTAACTTTGATCTGACTTTTGTTTTCCAAGGGGCCAAATTCTTGACTAATTCTGTTCATCAGAAAATATTTTGAGAAACCATTTTTACACTACATCCCCCTTCACATACATACCTTTTATATGTACTTAGAGTTGCAAACTTTAACATTGCTCCCCTGGGGCCCTTAAAGACTGGTAAGAATGTCTCAAACATGAAAAAAGCCGGGAGTGGGGAACAGGCAATGCACAAGATTCCTCGCCCGTTTTGCACATCTGGTCTTCTAAGCTGTCATTGAGATTTAACTGACTGTTTTCAAGCTAAATAAGAGTAGGACCCACTTGCAAGTAAATGGAAGAAGTCTGGAATATTAATTGTTGGAGACAGACAAACTGTTCACTATCTAAAACTCATAGTTTCATCAAATTTTAACAGTAACTGTCCTTTATTAAATTCTGGTCTGTTTATGGTTTACAAAGTAATTTGAACTCTGAAGTATCTGAAACTTAAGTTTCTCATTATATTTCAGAACAACTTAGGTGATTCACTACATAAAGAAATTGATGCATTACAGTTTTTAAATCAGGAAAAAAAGAATCTTAAGTTGCCATCAGTAGAGTCTTTTTTTTTTTATAGGAAGGAGCATAAAGAAACCCTTCAAGTCGTGCACAGGGAACGAGGTACAAAGGAGACTTCAATCCAGAGACAAGCTTGCCTGAAAACACTAACTAACAGGCCTTAGTCTAGTGCTGTAATTCTGTGACTTCTTGTTTCTTTTCTTTCAAGCAGGGCAACCTCTGCTTCTTCCACTGTTATAGTTTGAACACTGCCTAGGCCAATCTATAAAATGTGGAACAACTATAGTCAAATTATAGCCTGAAGAGGATAATACTTATCTGTCCTAGTGATAAATACAGCACGACCCAGAGAATATTTAAGTTAGAAATCTGATGCTGGATACAAAGCAATACTTTTCTAAATCAGTATACCAAATCAAAATCAATACATTACTGATGAAGATTCATCATCATCTAAGTGGCTTTTCAATCCTTTCCTAGAAATGCATTCATACTCTCAAACACAAAATTCAGCAATTCACAATTAGACCCATTTAAAAGAAGATTTTAACTAGAGGGGAAAATGGCTTTTCAGATGACAAATATAATTTTGTCAACAACACAACCTTTTGAAATATTGATTTTTATGACAGAATATTTAAATGGAATATTTAATTTAACTTTGTGTGTTTGTCAAACTGCGTTTCAGTCTTGACTTAATTTCGTATTAGATCTCATTCAAATATCGGCATACATAATCTTATGTGATGTTAGAGTGTTTCAAGATAAAAGCATTCTGACATTTCTAAAATGAAGCGTTTCTGACTTTTCATGCCATGTTTAATTTTACACCCAATGAGAGAAGAAAAAAAACTTTTTTCAAAACATTATAGCTACCTTAAAGAAAGCCAATTTATTTGTCAGCTAGCTACATCCACAAAGAATGGTTTCACTGTGTTAACTTGCTAGATTCCTGATGCACAGGCATCCACAGACAAAACATAGCACTATCTCCATGCCCTAGTGACAAAATCCAAAACCAGGGAAGTGGAAATTAAATTACATTCTACTTCTTTCCAGTGATGGTCTGAACTGTTATGAACTATTTGGATCATTTGGATCTGTTCTGTGACTAGAGAGGATTTCGGTCTTGAACACCTTTCTCCAAAAAAAAAAAAAAAAAAATTGGTAAAAGAGCCTAAGGGAAGGAAGTGTCTTGCAGGCAGAACATGATGCAAGCCAGCACTTTCAAAGCAGCACATTACAATTTTGTCAGCTGAGGAAATTAAAGGCCTTCTCTGCTTTTGTTGAAACCAGCACCCAGAGTGTTCAGTGGATAACACAACTGTACCATGACAGCTCACAAATGCATTGCAAGAATACATTGGAATGAGGTGCAGTGGTGACTACCATTTGTCAAGACACTGAAATTAGGGAACAGCAGAGGAGGAAAAAAAAAAAAGGCCACACAGACTCTAGAACTTCTAAACCTCACTATTATTTCATAGTCTCATGGAGCCAAGACTCCTCAGAAAGGAAACACTCAGGTAACACACCCTTGTGAGCAGGCTGATAAATGACTTTCAGATGACAGAACTGCTCAATAGCACCGGCACGTTCAATTTCAAAGTCAAGAGAAAATGAGCTTTTTCCAAAACTGTTATTGAGAGGCTCCCACCTGGAAATGTATATTCAGACATTGTTGCAGACTACTTTCACAGAAAGGAAACAACATTGTCCGGTTGCCAGCTAAAATCTGTTTTATGAAAATAGAAATTCAATTTCATTGCTGTCAGCTGCAGCATATTGATGGCCTTGATGATACTCCCTTTGATCCACAAGTCTGTGAATCAGCTTCCTGAGAAGACAGCGGCACAGGCTATGCGAGACAGTAGGAGTGTCACTGTCTACTAAGGGAACCCCCTTACATTCATAATCAGGCAGATAACCAACCAACTTGTCTTAAGGATATACAAATCATTCCTCCAGTCCCCTACCATACATCTTTGTGCAGTTGCTGCCCTCAATTATTACACAGCTTAAGCAACCACAGATTGGCAAGGAAGCTTTTAGCAGCTGCTGACCTAATAAAGTGGCCACTTTTTTGACACAGGGCTCTTTACAAAACAAGAGGAGGATGCAAAGGATAAAACTCACCTACAGTGATTAGTCAAAGAGAAGCACCTGAAAAACCACAAGCAACTGAAACAGCTACATTAACCCAAGTACACTACTTTGTATGCGCAATTCCTTGTGTTAAACTCAGCAAATTGCTGCTGCTTTTCCTTAAAGTTTGTGTGTCATTACTGATGAACCACATTATTTTCCTCTTGCCCCAAATTTTGTCACGCACAGTGTAAATATTTTCCCCAACTCACTTTGTACAGTGTGGTTGCTTAGACTCTTTTAGACAAGCAGCACACTAGGCATCAACGACATTACCTTAAGCCAACAACTCTGAAGTGCAGTCGATAGCTTTTATTATTATCATTGTTATTAGGATCACTAAAAATTCTGTTGCCATGTCATGAACTAGCAGGTGGTTGAAGGCAAGTGCAAGTTTAAGGCGTCGTGAAGAGTTAGAGGAAACTATTCCACGTGGTGGCAGCAGTGGTCTAAAATACAGTGAAGTCCCATGTTCCAAAACATCATTATACCTTCTTCAAATTCATCACATAGAAAGAGAAGTCTTCTTTTCTTTGATAACCTCCCATACTTTAATTTAATCTTTTAAACACCAATAAAGTTGGGATCTCCCTGCTTTTTTTCTTTGTGATTTTTGAACTTCATTACAGGATTGGAAACAGCTTCCAAGTAATAAAAACAAATCAAAGCTCTTTCTTTCTTCAGTGAGGTTGACATAAACACAAAAACATGCCAAACAGTAGTCTCACTGAGAGAGAAATTACTTGATCATCCAGCATATCCACTGCATTCCTCCATCCAACTTGTACAAGGAGAAGAATATCAAAAAAATGTCACCTTCTGGTAGAGTGATCCTAGCTATATTCCAGTTGACCGCTGAAGTTGTTCTATCACTACCCCTCCTCAGCTGGACAGGGAAGAGAAAATATAACAAAAGGCTCACAGGTTGCGATCAGACAGAGATCACTCAGCAATTACCACTCCAGGTAAAACATACTCAACTTGTCAAATAATTTATGTAATTTATTGCAAATAAAATCAGAATGGCATAAGGAAAAATAGAACCATCTTAAAAACACCTTTTCCTTCACTCTTTCCTTCTTCTCAGGCTTAATTTCACTCCTAGTTTCTCTCTGTACGCACCCACATCCACGCGCTTCCCCCCAGCAGCACACAGGGATGGGGAATGGGGGTTGCAGTCAGTGCCTGACACATTGCCTCTGCCACTCCTTGCTCCTTATGCAGAAGACTCCTCAAACTCTCCCCCTGCTCCAGTGTAGGGTCCCTCTCACAGGAGACAGTTCTCTAACTTCTCCAACATGAATCCTTCCCACAGTCTGCAGTTCTTCATGAACTGCTCCAGCGTGGGTCCCTTCCACAGGGTACAGTCCTTTCGCAACAGATGGGTTCCCTGTGGGATCACAAGTCCTGCCAGCAAACCTGGTCCAGCATGGGCTCCTCTCTCCACGGCTCCACAGGTCCTGCCAGGAGCCTGCTCCAGCACAGGCTTCCCCTAGGGCCACAGCCTCCTGTGAACACACTCATCTCATCCGGTGTGGGATCCTCCATAGGTTGCAAATGGATATCTAGTCCACTCCATGGGCTCCATGACGTCCATGGGCTGTGGGGGAACAGCCTCCCTCCCCATGGCCTTCACCAGGCACTGCAAGGGAATCTCTGCTCCAGTAGCTGGAAGACCTCCTGCCCGCCACTCCTTCTACATGACCCCACATGTCTGCAGAGCTGTTTCTCCTGCACATCCTCACTCATCTCACTGGCTGCAATTGCTGTTGTGCAGCAACTTTTTCCCCTTCTTAACTGTGTTATCCCAGAGGTGCTACCACAGTTTCTAATGAGTACAGCCTTGCCCAGTAACAGGAGCCAGCTGGCATTGGATCCATTAGATACAGGGAAAGCTTCTAATACCTTCTCACAGAAGCCACCACTGTAGCCCCTGCTGCCCACTAACAAAGCCTTGCTGCAACAAACCCAATACATATTCTCTCAGTGTTCAGTGAGTTACTGTTATGGCAAGAGAAAAGACACTGACATTGGGCTGTTGGTTTTTGATGGCAGCTCCTGGATGACCAATGTTACAGACCAAAATCTTGTCACTAGAGCAAATCCCGTGTATAAAAACTATACCGAGGGATTCCTCCCTGTCAGCAGGAAAAGTATATTGTCAAACTATTTCATAGGAACAAAACTGCTTGATGATAGCTATAGCAGCTCTCCAAACTACTCTATGTTCCCTTCCAAGATATACATCACTTTTAACAATAATTCACACAGCTGCAGACTAGCGTAGCACCTTTTAATTATTTTTTTTAATGAAGAGAAAAAGACAAACTACTCCACGTACGCAGCCTGTGCGCAAGTAATCTGCCTCTCTCATTGAGGTTTCTTTGCTTTACCAGAGATTTTCTTGAAATTAAGTTGCTATGCTGAAATCACTGCATACAGAAACTAAATACCCTCCGCCCCTTCTTCTAACTGTAGCTCTTGTAGATGAACTGGTTCTAGGAACTTGCTGCCTTAAGCAAACTAGGAAATGAACAGTGTTCCCTACTCAGTTGCTTGTGCACCACACTCAGTGACATTGCTTTGCTCTAGGCAACCACCTGCTCCAAACGCACACCAGTGCCATCCACCCGCCTTGGAGGAGAAAACACACAGCCCTTACAAGAAGAACCTTACCCCACACAGCTATTCTCTACAGTCACCCAGTCACAAGACGGGATGAGGAAGGGGTAACAACTTATTAGAGCAGGAAATTATTGATATTTGGCTGTTAGCAATGAAAACGCCCCAAAACTGCTCTCCAATCTGAAGTCTTAAAGTAATCAAATTGCCTAAGTAAGGCTTTCCTACACAGACTTGAAGTATGAGAGAAAGAAGGTGGTCAGCTGAAGGAAAGGCTCTTAAATCCAGACAGTTAGCCTGGGCAATTGCATTCTCTTAGTTGTGGCCCTGGCACTTGATTTTCCCTTGGACACTTTCCATCTGCTCTTAGTCAAACTCGCTCCTTATGTTTTAACTCCACCTAGGTCATTGTGATCACCTAAAATGCTTTATTAACAAATAACACAAGTCAGCTACCTTGAACTGAAACAGAGCTATCTGCTCCTGAAAATTTAAGCATCTATGGCTTAAGCTGAAGAGCAAGGCTTCTGACCTGGTGGCTGATGGCACCCTTGTGGATAAACACAGAGGAGAAGCCATAACATTTAAATGCCAGAAGGTGGGTGCAAATGTTTTCTATAAGCTTATGAAGACCTCTGAACCAACGAGATCTTCATCACGTTCTCTTGGAACTGCTGTGGCAACTGCTGTACAGTTACTAAGGCTTCAAAAAGTGGAACTTTCCCTAGTTAGTAACACAGGAACACCCCCATTCTCAACTACAGCCCTTCATTTAATTTGCCTATAGACGGCTTTTTTCTTCGTTTATTTGTTGGGAGTTTTTTTGTTTAAAATGCACAAATCTGGTAAAAACTTCAGTTATATTGATTGATTCAGGTCTAGGGTGGGGAAGAATGGAGATCTTAAAATTTTGCTAAGTGGTTTAAAGCTCATTTTCCCTTTTCTCTTCATATTGGTTCGTTTGAAAAAGCAAAATCCATTTGTTACCCCCCAATTTATCATCAAAATGAGCCTGACATTAATTGCATTCTGTTATTACAAGAAGAGGTCATATGTGCTTTCCTTAATAGAGTTTGCAGCTCTTATTTTTATAGATATTCCATGTGGGCTAAATAACATTAAGAATGTTAAGGTCAAAGCCCAGTCATTTCAAAGGAATAAAGGGAAAGATTTACAAGACATCTGGTGAGAACAGTTTATAAGGGGAAACAAGGCTTTTCTTCTGAGATTACACCAACTGAAGCCTAAATTGGGGAAGAAATCCCAAAGGGAGACACACTTCACTTGGTAAATCAATACTGCTCAGAGATGCAACTGATTTGATCCTGAATTTTAAATTGGTGATAGCATCTCACATCCAGAAAACTTCCCTACAAGCACAAAGTTTTGATTTCCATAAAGCACCTTTGGGATTTTCTCCCCCTCGAGCTTTTCAACAAAGCAGTCTGATGTCCTGTTCAGGGGTTTGCCCCTTCCAAGTTACCCCAGCTGTTTGCCACCAACCCATTCCTGCCCTCACAGATATATTCTCTCAGGTTTGCTAGCATAATTGCTTGTGACATCATTTCCTTAAACAACTTCTAACAAAGCTATTTGCTTGGGATAAACATTTTTTTTAAGCCAACTGATTTTAACCACATTAAATTACATGAGCAATTAAGCCAGGTGACCAGAGGGTGACCCCACAGCAAGTAGCCAGGGATAAGGATGGCCATAGGACAGAGTCCTGTCAACCTGGTAGAGCTAGAGCCATAAAAGGGCTGAACAAAGCCTGCTATTGCTGTACCAACATCTATTTTTACTACCATAAAGCACATATTATTGTAATAGAAAAAAAAAAAATCTTACTTTTAGTGCTTGTTGTATACTACCCAGAGTTTTGCTCACATAAGCTATGGATTGCTTGCCTGCCCATACTGTGAAAGTATTATCTTGAATTAAGGCAGAATTAACCTCCGATCCAGAGTGAGGTAGGTCAGTGGTACCTATCTGTGGTTTCACCTTAGAAAGTGGTTTCGGGCTCTTTTGTTTCTGTAAATGCACAGCAGCCCACTCACACAGCTCAGAGCACTTGCCTCTCCAGCAGCTGGGCCGGCTGAGGAATGGCTCCACCTCATTTTTTTATAGCAGCAGCCCTGGCTCAAGCAACTTGCCCTTGCATCTGCTCCATGCTTGCACTGCATTACCAGGACTGCTCTGTCCATTCAGCTTCCCTGGAAGGAAAGCTGATCCAGCTCAACCACTAGCCCTACCCTGGGCTGGGTGTGAGTGCTTCTCAGCTGGATCTATTAACTTAGATCAAGTGGCCCTAATGCTGAACATGAAACTACTGCTGAGGCAGCACTAAATCTTGGGTGCAGCAGAATAAGTGACATGGGGCTGAAAATCCAATAAACCAGCACTGCCACTAAACTCTGTATTGTGTAAACATAACCTGGATGTACACAGAGGCCTTTTATGACATACTTTTATGAGTCACTGTGTCTGCCCGTATATATTTTCTTGGGTAACACACACAGTTTGATAAGAGTTATGCTACATGTGCAAAAACACCTCTGTAAAAAGCTTTTCTCCTGAGCGTTCCCCAGGCTATCTGCACCTCAGAAATAAGTTTATGCAATCCTACACGCACTTTGAACTGCAAGAGCACAGTGAAAGAAAAAAATCATGTTAACCTCTCTCCTGCCTCCCAGCCCCCTCAAATGCCAAGAGGTAGCAGTAGATTTAAAGTTGTGGATATCTGCACCAGAGATAGCAAGCTCTCAACACTGAGAGACATAGTCATCAAGTGGTGTTAAATTTCACTAACTGCTAAATTTGAGCTTATTTTAAATTTATGCACTAGCCTGGAGATGGCATAGTTTGTCCCTACAGTATTTGCTTTCTTTGGTACCCAGAGTTTCATGCTGACTGCCAAATCCCCCTCCCTGTGGAAGGTAGTGTAACAGGCTAACCCATCCAAAGACAGGCACCAGCACTCAGCATCTCACCTCTCTGTGTGCTACATCCCACAAGCTATAGTACTACTGCAAATGCACTAGCAATGTCCTCTTTTACTGGTTATACGGCAGGACAGATGCTCAGTGTCAGGATGATAAATGACCTGATTTTGGCAATCCTAAAATACAGGGAACAACGAGCTAGGGATGAGGGCAGCATATAGCAAACTAAACAGCCCAGAAAAAAAACTAGCCCATCAACGGGAAGTTTTCAACTTAGCACTAATTCTTACTAGCAAAAAGAAAAAACAACTGTCTGAACCACAGACATCTATGTACGACTGCTCAAAACCCTGCACAATAAATGTACAATTCTTTGTTGAAATGCTGTCTGCAGCTATATATATTTGTTGGTAGAATTTAGTGGTTTTGAAAACGCATCCCATTACTTTGTCTTATGTGACCGTTATAACATTAAGGCTCTCTCTAATCAGACCTCCACCTCTTTAGAAACTTAAGGTCCTCCTGCAGTTGCAATAAAGTTCTATATTAAAAGATGGCATAGCATCTTAGTCATCTTCTAAGTGACAGTATAGAGATGGGAAAAGAACAAACAAACCAAATCAAAATAAAATCCAAACCTAGTCTGCACACACAGAAGGAATGCAAAGTTGTTCTAATCTGCTACCTTTCTCCTTTTTTTCCTTCCTCCAATCTGCCTTTCAAGTGTAATCAGTTGGTCCCTCTTCTCTCTCTCTTATTTAACAGTTGTTCTTTAGTTCCAAGGGACAATTCTGTTGAGAGTTTACTTTGGGCAGGGCTAAAACTGCTGATACTAGTCTTTCTCAATGACTGTAAGTCCTAGCTTCACTGTGTTCATACATCAAATGCGCATCATCTGCTTAAATTACTACATATTTTTATTAGTCTCCTTCTATTGCTCTACCTGCTGTAATAGTACAACATCCTTTTCCTCCTCTTAGTAATCTAATCAAATATTATAAATATAAAACATTGCCTGGATTCTTTCCTTTTAGCAGTCATTTCAGCCCTGTCCCCAAATATCTATTTAAAGACTGTGATCTATTATTTTGCATGGCTTCAAGTTAGCACTAAAATTGTACATGGCCAGCTGAAATATCTATAGCCTGTAGGTTTGCCTCAGGCTAAACCATCTCCTGTACTAGTAGTCAAAGCGAGTATCTTCTCATTTATTAAAGATGTGCTGCATTCACATGTCTCCCAGCAGCTGCTGTGGCTAACTGCATAAAAGATAAACTACAGTCAACCAGTTTGGATTAGGTTCACATGAGACTTTTAGCTCCCATCACAAAAAACAGGTTAGAGAGGAACACAAATTCCTATTTATTTTATCTGACCATCTGGAATTATTTAGAACTATCATCTAGAAATCAGGACCTCAAAAAAGCCAGGACTCTTAAGATAATACAAACAGCCTCAAGTTGACAAATCTTTGGAACAGAGATCTCAATCCAATCCTTAATCTAAAACCAGAGCAAATACAGAAGAGCCTGATAAAAGCTTAGCCTTTAGGCCAGTATCCTTAATGTAGCCATTTGGATTTAAAAGATTATTGTGGATTTGGCAAGGTCCTTTCCACAACTATAGGTATTATTGTATTCAGCAAGTACTGCTGTTCAACACAGCAGTATTCCTCAACCTAACTGTTATGATATAGAAATGACACACCAGATTTGTAAGGAACAGCTAGAACATTTCTAAGTCTCATTCAGAAGAGGACACCACTAACCATACAGCTTTACAACAGTGTCATCCTGTGGATTTCAAGGAAGCTACTCACAGCCCGAAAGTCAGAGAGGAACAGGGCCAAGCCCAAGCAGGTCCCAACAGCCCTCTTTCTGGAGTGCTGGAAGCTAGGATTGACTGAAGACAGACAGTTTTTGCCCACTTGGTCCCTTTCAAATTCAGTGGTTTCTAGCTAGTACTCTAATACTCATGGCTGCTATGACTGGAAGGTAGAAGTATGTTTAACTTCCTCCTCAGAACGTATTCCTAATGCCCCCACGCATTTCTGCTCTGGTGCTTCTCATGCCAAGGCTTTAGGAACTGGTAGAGATTTTCCATTCCTAACATGAGGCTAATCTCTCTAGGGACACATGATCTGACAATAAGAGCCCTAAATTGCTTTTATAACCTTATCCAAAACCCGTTAACTTTTTATAAAGTATGCAAGGGCAGAAGCCAACCAGCCCTAAAATTGCACAGGTTTGGTGAGAAAATCACTACATGAACAATCTCTGCATGGTCTTAGGGAAAAGCATTGGGAATAACCTCAGGATGCTCCCAGAGCAGAGCATGTATAGATATATGCCCTCTTGTCCCAGGGTCTCGGTTTTGTGTAGAAACTGTTAAAAACCCAACAAACACACATCAACACAAAAACCCAACAAAAAACAAAATAAAAATACACACAAACAAACAACAACCACACAACCTCCACTGGTAGAGTTTCTACAGCCTGAGTATTTCAGCACCCAGCTATCTTTAGCTGAGAAGTTCTCTCATCACCTCAGCTCAGATTTCCACTGTTTTGATTTACCTGATCACGAAGCCTGGTAACATGATGCTGGAAAAGGGCTCAAGTTTAATATTTCAGCTCAACATTCCCAAAACAAGTAATTTTCTGAAAATGATGAAGTGCACATTTAATAGAACAGACACTGAAGAGATTCTTGGGAATAAGACCTCCTTGCCAGAGATAAGGACATGGTCCTTTGTTGGATCCCAAAATATAGTATCTGCAGAGAGAGATTTGAGTGGTCTTTGCAAAAGGCCATGGGCTACAGAAGCTGGGAAAACGCTCTTCATTGACCTCATCCCTGTGGATTTTCCTTGCATGATGTTATCACATGTGCTGCCCAAGCCAAAAAGTCTACATCCTGATCTCAAACCTTTGCAGAAGATCTATTGTACC